>CM033450.1:21555259-21757759 GCA_019425755.1 Amaranthus cruentus | reverse complement strand
GTTGGATTGGTGAGACATTAAGTAACAGAACTCATGTAATGATTCATGTTATTTACAAGATGACAGAAGACACTTCGATGGGCTTTGGAAATAGGCAATGATTTAGTATTTAAGATCTAAGTTATAACTTAGCTTTTGTAATTTTACCTTTGCCCCTCTTAGTCTGTTGTGGATGGTGCTAATATCATTACATGTCAGTATATCAAGAAAAGTTTTCTCCCAAATCATATTACTTAAATTATTTTAATTAATTTTAATTTTAGATTGGATACTAATAGTATAGTAACATTTGCAAATTCAATATTGTTGTTAAATAAATAAGTTTTATTCATAATTTTATTACTTATTTTATTTATTTATTTTAATTCTAATATTTTTTTATTTTTTATTTATTATATTACCGAGAGTTGTAACTTGCTATAAACAATGATTTA
The DNA here is from genome assembly GCA_019425755.1 of Amaranthus cruentus. Classification (NCBI taxonomy): domain Eukaryota; kingdom Viridiplantae; phylum Streptophyta; class Magnoliopsida; order Caryophyllales; family Amaranthaceae; genus Amaranthus; species Amaranthus cruentus. The sequence goes on along the minus strand of CM033450.1, from coordinate 21,757,325 downwards.
AGAGTCATACTATATTTAAAGAAATAGAAGATTTAAACATGTGTCACTGTAACAAGAAAAATTTTTTCTTTCAATCTTACCACATATTTTGATTGAAGGTTTTTTTAGTTTTTATTTTTTATTTTGTTATATTGTCGAGAATTATAATATTGCTGTAAAACAATCATTTAAAAGTCATATTATAACTTAATTACATATATAAAATTAATAAATTTTAATTAAAATAATTAATAAACCATGTTTGGCACGGAAACCTATCTAGTATATATGTGACATCAACACTTACATATAATTAAATATATAATTATAGATTTAATAAGTTGTTATATAATACAAAGTAAAGAAAACATTTAAATCCTCAAATAAATTAGGTAGATATATATTGATTAAGTTTTTGTTACCGTTGACTTCCTTCCTTTGAATCAATAAATTAGTTAATTGGCTTATAAATAAATAAATAAATAAGGTTTCCAATGCCTATGACCCTGACTCTAGTTTAGGTTTCCAATGTCATCAAAAACCGTACCATTTAAACATCCCATGCATCTCAACCATGCAATAACATCACTGTATTTATACATAGTGCCACACTCATCATGAATGAAAAACTTTTTTTGTGATTTGAAGGCATATTATTGTAAATAATGTTGCTACAAAAAAAACAAAAAAAAAATGCAATTTTATATATGCACAATATATATTGAAATTAAAAGTCAACAGAAAAGAAAAGTTAGAAAACAACATAAATGGAGATAGCAAAATGAGATTTAGTTAGATATTGAAATTATGGAAGATGAAATGAGGAAGAAGGAGACGGTAATGGATAATTGCTGTTAACTAGGATTGACACCCGGTCTTTAGAAGGAGGAAGAAGGAGACGGTAACGGATAATTGCTGCTTTGAACCAAGAAGGAGACAGTAACGGATAATTGCTATTTGGTGCGTGTTTTTGTTTGTGTTTTTAACAAGCTTACTTTTATTATTTAATACTTTAATGAACATTCTCGAAGTATGCATTTTTTTAATAGTGTGACAAAAATATAATCTCACCCCTTAATATTTATTGAAAGGGTTTTTCATTTTGTCGTCACCTCTTATATAATGAATTTTCAAGATTGCCCCTGCATTATTTTTGAACTCAAAAACTCTAACATCTCTCTAAACTAAAACAAGCTAAAACATGAAATCGAATCACAATGGCTAATCAAAATGAGCATGAATACAATTCAGTAAGTAATTTGATCGATTTGACGAATTTTTTCAAAAAAAAGGAAGAACACTAGTTGCATGCGACCGGGACGCGTATGGATCGCGTGCAACACGCGACTCCTCCTCCCTTTTTACATTCACTATGCATCATACTTCACTCTATTACTTCATTCATTTCATAGTACTTGCACATTTTTTCATTTTTCGATGGTTCACATTATTTAAATTCTTTCTTCATTATTTTATTTTTGCAAAAACAACTCCACATTTCTTTATTTTATCCCTACTTTATTTCCACTCAACCATTATTTCATTTCACATAATGCGGGTAATATGGTCAAAAAAATCAACTGAAAGTGACATTTATTTAAATTTGTACCCAGATTGAAATGTTCAAATATTTCATAACACTAGTTGCGCTTGCGCATGACGGAAATAGTTTTACGTAAATCGAGTTTCATGAAAAAAATAATCGCAAAAAACAACTTTATCTACATTAGATGATATTCTCGATTGAAAATCAAGATAATAAATAAAACTACTTAAAATGCAATACAAAAAACATGATGAATGCATTGATAAGCAAATTGTATAAACATACAAGAAAATGTAGTCGGATGTGAGATAGCCATAGGTGCTCTCTTTATACAAACCTAAGGTTAAATAAAAACTAATAATATAGTGGATTGCACCATTTGTTAAGGTAACCAATACTTGGAAATTAAATGATTCACTCTAACAAATCACAAAAAAGAGTGGCAATTAAACTTATGAGAGTTTTCTTTCACCTACATTATTTATTCTCTTCGGGTATCTTAACTTTGCCTTCTTCTTGTAGCCGAAGAATTTGTTGTTCCATCTCTTTATAGACCTTTCGATTCACTTTTTCATGAGTTGTTGCCTTATCAATCGAATCATCTAAGAGCTTATTCAAGTTGACATTGCACAAAACAACAAGTGTGCACCTCATGCTCTTTACCGATCTCATGTGAAATCTTACAGCATTCTTAGAGGTCATGTTACAAAACCTAGTGAATGAGTATAGATACCAAACTTCACTCAATTTACCGAAATTTTTAATAAGACTCTCAACGAATATTGGAGTTTTATCAGATATGTTGAAGTTGATTGGCCCATTAGCTTTAACTAAAGAATAAACATCGGGATCAATTTTAGTCTCATTTTTCTCATTATCATTAGATTCTAGAATGATGTTTTCTTCATCTTCGTAGGTACGCTATTCAAAATCCGCACTAACGGCAGGAGGTGCTAGAGTTTTGCAAACCACGGATTCAACTGGGTAGAACCTAATAGCCTCACTCAGATGTACAAAAAAATCCCTCACAGGCTTGGACAAAAGGAGACATATCTTCGTTATTAATTTGGGTAGCAATTAAATCCACAGCCTTAATCATTTCATTAGGCTCAACAAATTTCCATGCCTTAGTAGTATAATTCCCTGTAAAACCACTTAGCTTCTTAAAACCTTCATCGCCCGTAACATTATAATCAGTTTTCTTAAAATGAAACCATTTGTGTCGTGAGAAAAATGCTAGGACATAAAATTCATTTTTGAAAATAAGAAATCTTGCTGAGTTATCTTTTGGAGACGGTTAGAAAAGAAAGGTTAGAAAAGAACATACATGGCCCTTGGAGATGGTGGCGATGATGGCGAATTGGGCAAAGCCATTTTGAGCAGTTTAGGGGGTTGCTGACCCTTAACCTTGTTCTTATTCTTGTTCTTGTTCTTCTTCCCCATTAAAAATGAAATGTGAGCTTTAACAATTTAGGTAGTAAATGGAGATAGCAAAATGAGATTTAGTTAGATATTGAAATTATGGAAGATGAAATGAAGGTAGAAAGAAACATAAGAAGAGAGTTGTGCCGTAGAACTAGCGGCTAACTAGGGTTGACACCCGGTCTTTAGAAGGAGGAAGAAGGAGACGCTAACGGATAATTGCTGCTTTGAACCAAGAAGGAGACAGTAACAGATAATTGCTATTTGGTGCGTGTTTGTGTTTGTGTTTTTAACAAGCTTGCTTTTATTATTTAATATTTTAATGAACATTGTAGAAGTATGCATTTTTTTTAATGGTGTGATAAAAATATAACTCACCCCTTAATATTTATTGAAAGGATTTTTCTTTTTGTCGCCACCCTTATATAACGAATTATCAAGATTGCCCTGCATGGGGGTGTGCAAAATTAGTCCTGACCGAAACCGGGTGAGACTGGATCGGAACCTGACCGTACTGATTGCATCCGGTCCGGTCTCCGGGTCTTATATTTTCGACATTCCGGGTTTCCGGTACGGTCCGGTCTAAACTTGGAAAAATCCAAGTTGGACCGGATGAGACCGGATGCACACAAAAGTGATTTTGAAAGTGAATAATATCTACGATTGTTATGTATATACTTATTTAAAGGGCTTTAAATATTTTGTTTTCAACACAAAATAATTTATTAATTCAAATATTTTAATTTTATAATAATTAATTAGCTAAATTTTATTTAAAATCTTCCATTTTCCAATTAATTTTTGGTTTAAAAAATTATTTCCGGTCTAACAGGTCCAAACCCGGACCGGACCGAATGGAATCCGGGTTAGACCGGAACCGGATCCTGTCCAATCCTCGGTCTTAGCAAATTCGGGATTCCGGTCTTCCGGTCCGGGTTTGGACCGGTGAACACTCCTACCCCTGCATTATTTTTGAAACTCAAAAACTCTAACATCTCTCTAAACTAAAACAAGCTAAAACTTGAAATCGAATCACAATGGCTAATCAAAATGAGCATGAATACAATTCAGTAAGTAATTTGATCGATTCGACGAATTTTTTTTTTTTAAAAAGGAGGAACACTAGTCTCATGCGAACGGGCCGCGGATGGGTCGCATGAAACGCGCGACTCCTCCTCCCTTTTTACATTCACTATGCATCATACTTCACTCTATTACTTCATTCATTTCATAGTACTTGCACATTTTTTCATTTTTCGATATTTCACATTATTTAAATTCTTTCCTCTTCATTTTTTTTGGCAAAAGCAACTCAACATTTCTCTATTTTATCCTAATTTATTTCCACTCCACAATTATTTCATTTATAATGCGGGTAATATGGTCAAAAAATTCAAATGAAAGTGACATTTATTTAAATTTGTACCCAGATTGAAACGTTCAAATATTTCATAACACTAGTTGAGCATGACGGAAATAGTTTTACGTAAATCGAGTTTCATGAAAAAATTAATCGCAAAAAACAACTTTATCTACATTAGATGATATTCTCGATTGAAAATAAAGATAATAAATCAAACTATTTAAAATGCACTACAAAAAACATACTCCATACATTGATAAGCAAATTGTATAAACATACAAGAAAATGTAGTCGGATGTGAGATAGTCATAGGAGCTCTATACAAACCTATGGTTTAAATAAAAACTAATAATATAGTGGATTGCACCATCTGCCAAAGTAACCAATACTTGGAAATTCAATGATTCTGTAACACCCCGGCCCAATGGACCACATGTGACTACTAATGGAGACTGTAGACTAGCCCCACAAACCAACACAAGTCTTTTCAGCGCATTTTGGCCTCACTCATGCGCACCCAGGAAAACTTCTCAGGAAGTCAACCATCCTAAAATTGCTCCCAACCAAGCACGCTTAACTGTGGAGTTCTTAGCAATTGGGCTCCTTAGAAAAAAGATGCACCTTGTTGACATGAGTAGTCTATCAATCCCTTCAAGCTGAATCTGGGGTATCACACTCACACTCACTTAGAAATACAACGTCCTCGTCGGACCGTCATTTCAGGATCTTTTTCCCCCGCTAGGTGCACTAAACACAATCAGTCACGGTTGCAGGGTTGCTCTGATACCGTTTGTAACACCCCGGCCCAACGGACCACCGGTGACTACTCATGGAGGCTGTAGACTCGCCCCACAGACCAACACAAGTCTTTCCAGCGAATTTTGGCCTTACTCGTGCACACCCAGGAAAACTTCCTTGGAGGTCACCCATCCTAAGATTGCTCCCCACCAAGCACGCTTAACTGTGGAGTTCTTAGCAAATGGTCTCTCTAGAAAAGAAGATGCACCTTGTTGATATGAGTAGTCTATCAATTCCTTTTCAAGCTGAATCTAGGGTATCATAGATTCACTCTAACAAATCACAAAAAAAAAGTGGCAACTAAGCATATGAGAGTTTTCTTTCACCTACATTATTCATTCCCTTTGGGTACCTTAACTTTGCCTTCTTCTTGTAGCCGAAGTATTTGTTGTTCCATCTCCCTATAGACCTTACGATTCACTTTTTCATGAGTTGTTGCTTTATCAACCCAATCATCTAAGAGCTTGCTTATTCAAGTTGACATTGCACAAAACAACAAGTGTGCATCTCAAGCTCTTTACCGATCTCATGTGAAATCCTACAACATCCTTAGAGCTCATGTCACAAAACCTAGTGAATGAGTATAGATACCAAACTTTACTCAATTTCCCAAAATTTTTAATAAGAATCACAATGAATATTGGAGTTTTATCATATATGTTGAAGTTGATTGGCCTATTAGCTTTAACTAAAGAATAAACATCGGGATTCATTCTGGTCTCATTTTTCTCATTGTTATTAGATTCTAGAATGATGTTTTCTTCATCTTCGTAGGTACGCTTCTCAAAATCCGCACTAACCGCAGGAAGTGCTAGAGTTTTGCAAACTACAGATTCAACTGGGTAGAACCTAGCAGTCTCACACAGATGTACAAAAAAAAACCTCACAGGCTTGGACAAAATGAGACATATCTTCGTTGTGAATTTGGGTAGCAATTAAATCCACAACCTTAATCATTTCTTTAGGCCCAACAAGTTTCCATGCCTTAGTAGTATAATTCCCTGTAAAACCACTCAACTTCTTGAAACCTTCACCGTCCGTAACATTATAACCGGTTTTCTAAAAATGAAACCATTAGTGTTGTGAGAAAAATGCTATGACATAAAGTTCATTTTTGGAAATAAGAATCTTGCTAAGTTATTATTTGGTGTGATACCCTCCATCTCTAGAAAGGGATATCCATGGCTATGACCCTGACTTCAGTTTAGGTTTTCAATGTCATCGAGAACCGTACCATTTAAACATCTCATTTATACATAGTGCCACACTCATTATGAATAAATAACTTTTTTTTGTGATTTGAAGGCGTATCATTGTAATTAATGTTGCTAAAAAAAAATCCAATTTCATATATGCAAAAAAATGCAAAGAATAAACATTGAGATCAATTTTGGTCTCATTTTTCTCATTGTCATTAGATTCTAGAATAATGTTTTCTTCATCTTCGTAGGTACGCTTCTCAAAATCCATACTAATGGCAGGAGGTGCTAGAGTTTTGCAAACCACATATTCAACTGGGTTGAAACTAGCAGCCTCACTCAGATGTACAAAGAAAACCTCACAAGGTTGGAATCTTGTGGTGAATCTGACATTTGAATTTTTAGTTTGGATAATCCAAAGAAAACGGAGATATGAAGGTTGTGTTATTGCACGATAACAAAGTGATGGAAAAGATGGAGGGAATTTGTAAGAATGAAGTTGAATTTTGCGATGAATTCACAAATTAAATAAGGGAAATTCCACATGGTAGCATCCAGTTTTGATGAAATGCTAGTGGTTGCATTTTTTAAAGAAAATTCCACCTGGTAGCATCCAGTTTATGCACTTTCTAATTGCCGTAGTATTTTCCGTTAATTTCTTGTTAAATTCCGTTAAATTCATCATTTTATAAGTTTTTTTTCCACATAGTAGCATACAGTTTTTGTTAATTTACCATTTTAACTTTTAATTCACCGTTTTAATGTTTAATTCACCGTTTAATTCATTAATGCTCATAAATTTTAACAATTTTATTGAAAAATTATAAGAAATTATCTAATCGGGTCGAAACAAGTACTTATTCGCCTATTTTTTGATACATAAACCGAAAAAGATATTTGACGTCATTTTTACCTATCATAATGATTTTTTTTCAAAAAATGGACGTCGTAATTACCCTTATGGGATTACTCTTTCGAAAATCTGGTCGAAACAAGTACTTATTCGCCTATTATTCGATACGTTAACCGAAAATGATATTTGACGTCATTTTTACACATCATAACGATTTTTTTTGAAAAACAGACGTCGCTATTATCCTTATAAGATAACTCTTTCGAAAATTCGATAGAAACAAGTACTTATTCGAAATAGTACTTGTTTTGACCGATTAATTAAATATTAAAATGGAGAATTAAATGTTTAAATAATTTTTCCGTAAAATTATTTCACATTTATATTTTTAATCCCGCAAGGTTAGTAGCGACGTCCGTTTTTTCAAAAAAAAAATCGTTTTGATGTGTAAAAATGACGTCAAATATTATTTTCGGTTTACGTATCAGAAAATAGGCGAATAAGTATTTGTTTCGACCGGATTTTCGAAAGAGTTACCCCATAAAGGTAATTGCAACGTTCGTATTTTGAAAAAAAAAATCGTTATGATAGGTAAAAATGACGCCAAATATCTTTTTCGGTTTACGTATCGAAAAATAGGCGAATAAGTACTTGTTTCGACCCGATTAAATAGTTTCTTATAATTTTTCAATAAAATTATTAAACATTTATGAGCGTTAATGAATTAAACGGTGAATTAAACATTAAAATGGTGAATTAAAAGTTAAAATAGTAAATTTACAAAAATTGAATGCTACCATGTGGAAAAAAACTTACAAAATGATGAATTTAACGGAATTTAACAAGAACTTAACGGAAAATGCTACGGCAATTAGATAGTGCATAAACTGGATGCTACCATATGGAATTTTCTTAAAGAGTGCTACCACTGGCATTTCATCAAAACTGGATGGTACCATGTGGAATTTCCCATTAAATAACCGTTGAACTTCACAAGGTCGTTCTTCGTCTACTTCTAAAGATTTTTTTTCTTTAATTTTACAGACGTGTTATTTTATATATCCTTCTCAAATACTCCCCCCAATTTATTTCAATTGTCCTATTTGTTTTTCATATTTTTCGAGGTAACATTTTGACACTTAATATCTCTAATTATGTTTAAATAAAATTATGAAAAGTTGATGTGAATAATATTTGGATTGAGACGAATCAAACAAGATCTCACATGATGACATGACTATGTTTTAACTTATAATTAAGAATAAAATACAACTTAAAAGGAATTGATGAATAGTGTGAAAAAACAAATGAGACAACAAAAATGAATTGGAGGGAGTACAATTTATAAATTTTAGTGTCACATTTCAACCATAATTTCTCATTGACCTATATGAAAATATATTTATGTGGGATTTTAATAGATTCATCTCTATATTTTTTAAATATCAACTTTTAAATTTTTTTAAAAACTCACAATTACAATTTTTTGATTTTTAAATTTGCATAAGGTTCTGTGCAAAAAAAAGATGAGGAGAACAAATGAAAATAGTGGGAGTATGTGGTAACTCTAAACTTTTGTCTTTTTTATGTTGACGTTTCAACTTTTCCATATGGTAAACAAAAGAAATTTTTTTTTATCAACTTTACACTATTTTTACCCAATGTAATGACATTTTTTCAAAAAACAAATATCGTGATCACCTTACTTGACCACATATTCCAAAATTCAATCGATATAAGTACTTAATTTAACCAAAAATTTAACCTTTTGTCTACCACAAGGAAAATTTGATAGCGCAAGGTCACCACTCTAATTTTAAGAAAAACCATGTGGAATTTTCGCTTTTTTTCTTTGGTTAGATGGATAGATAGAAATCATTGAATTGAATCATGTTTTAATGTACTTATTTATTTTTACTGATGAAAATTGGTTTTTATTGATTAAAATTGATTTACACTAGTTGCAATTGATTTTAACTAAATGAAATTGATTTTTCCCAATCGAAATTTATTCAACCAATTTTTAATTGATTATATGAGACTAATTTTTACTGATTACTTATTTTTTAAAAGTGGTATATGCTTCAACTGAAACAAAATTCAAATTAAACATTGTTATAAGTTTTTTTTAGCTTGAGCAGTTGAGTGTAAAATCATGGCAGAAAAGTTCCGTACATAGGAGGAAAGAAATTATATAAACACTAGGCTAATATATGACTATTGAATAAGAGTTTATTCAATCTCGCACAAATAATAGAATTTTAGGATGGTGCAATTTTACAATTTTAAATTCTATTTCATTTATTTTTTGAATATTGCAGACTGAAAATATTGTTCGTACCATCTTACTATCTTAGACTGATTCGATATTATGTTATGTTTTAGTTTCTAATTTTTAGATATTTAAAAAAATAATATTAGAATCAAAATAAACATTTTAATTAGGAAAATCAATTAAATAAAGATCAAGAGTAATTCTCCATCCAACCAAATAAGTATTAAGTTTACCTATCCTATTCCTACCAACTCAATTTTGCAGAAGGCAGTTACTCTTTTGTGTGGTCTTTTTTCTCTTGTGGTTTTTCACCTCCTCTCTTCCTTTTCTTAGTTTTCTCCTCATCGATTTCCTCTGTGTCATTGAGAACGCACCGCAATAATGTGTTAGATGCCTCGGAGGAACTAGGTGCAGGCTGCTTATTGTCGATTTTCTTCAGCTGTAACAAGTGAAGCCACACTACTAAATTTTATTGTGCAAGACACACATGAAGACCATTACAGGGAGCTAAACATCTATCACAGTGTAACCTATGAATTCGTGATTTGCTCAAATTTGCCCAAGAATAGCCCAAAACGGACTATAATTCGATTATTTCAATTCGCGAGGAGATTAGCGAATCATGTGACACGGGTCTACCACTTATGCTACAAAATTTACAAGGATAGTCTACCTTTGCCACAAAAAATCCATCCAAATTATGAATATGAGGGTAAAAGCGCCTTGTCATTTTCAATGATGGATGAAACCGGTACTTTCTAAAGCGATCATATCTACACAAAGAAATAAAAAGAAGATTTTACTCTCCAATGATTAGAACCATAAAACCATATAATATATCTCCATCCAATCAAGAAAGATTATTACCCTTCCTTTATTTTGTGGAAATCAAGTCCACATGAGACTAGTTTTACATTCCGTCTCGTCAAGGCATAGTCAATAACTGCTTCATTCTGCAAAAATCAAAAATTGGGCAAATGCAACTTGTTTTAATTTTCTTGTTGTGCCTAAAAAGAAAAAGTTCCCCTTTACAAACCTCCATAACCATGAGAGAGCAAGTCGAGTACACAATAAATCCTCCAGTTTTGGAATTTGCATCGACTAAGTCAATAGCAGCCAGAAGAAGTTGCTGCAGTCAAGGTTGAACATGTCAGTCTTTACAACAACAGAAATTCTTGTGAGAGACGGTCTCTTTGAGAGACATCTGTTATTGGGTCGGCCCATAAAGTAAAATGTAGAATAAGGGTAGACATTAAGCTTTAATGGACTGAGCTTGAGAGATGTCTCTCAGAGAGACGGTCTCTCAGGAGACTGACTGTTACAACAATTATGTGTCAGCAAGTAATGATCAGCTAATCCTTCTCTAGTGGCATCGAGAACTCACAGATACCAATACTCTCAAAATTCAGAATTCAATTCTTCATGCCTATACATATTCTCAAAACTCAGATTTCATCTTATAATTATTTACATGAGTCATTCATGTCATCTTAATCCACTCATTGATTGATTTTACATAAAATATCGACAAAACACTATTTTATGGGTTTTATACACGTTTAGGAGATCACAAGCTCCTCAAACTGCTAGTAACTATCCCTTTCAATTATATCCATTTAGGTTACAATTTATAAACATTTAAATACTTCTATTACCACGATTGATACTCATGAATCATGATACATGTTTTGCCTGTCATCCCATTTTTAATAACAAATCATCATCATCTTCATCTCCCCAGTGAGCTTCGAACCCATTTTTTTCTTAAATATTCTGCAATTTTCTTACTCAATTTGGCGCTATAAAATAATTTATCAACCGAATCAATCACAAATACAAACCTTCTGCAAGTGGGCACAATTCTGGACTTCTTCAAAGCTTTTTGTGGATTTTACGGACTCGTCTTTGGATATCACCTATATAGAAAAAAGCCAAATCAAGTATTCACATCAGAGGATCCAAAAAAAAAATCATGACAGAGAAACATACTAGTACAAGATGAAATACTATGTTAGGATCCAAAGCCCAACATCAATTGGGCACTTAGATTTCATAACTGGGCCTACTCTGCAAAATTGACAAGTAGCAAGATGGGTAATTGAAATAGATCTCTTATGTGTGAGCTTGATAGCTAAGATGATTAGGAGCTCATGGTGCAAATGAATTCAGAGTTGCCTAACATAAACAGCCATAAGGGATTGTTTCAAGTGAAAAGGAGAGCCATGTAAAACAAGAGCAAATTCAAGCACCACCATCTACAATTGTTTTACTTAACTCGTATCTGCTACCCAAATCTCATTAATACCAAGTAAAAAAGTTCTCAATCACTTTACATTTTCTTTGTTGAATCAAAAGCCAATTCCCGGAATGTCGATGACGACTTTGAGCATCTTGTAGCTCACGCAATGTCTTGCACACTTGAGAGTGGTGCGGAGAGTGCTGTGGGGAATGGAGTGCTATGGTTTGGGTCTCTAAACCAAGTGTTTGATGATGATGAGTTGAGGAGGATGTTGCACGTTCATGGAACATGCTAATGTGGTGGCAGCAGCAATGCTTGAAGGGAGCTCGAGTGGTTGAGCATGTCTGGCTCGATCGAGCCTTATCGCAGCACCAATCCAGTAGCTGTTGGATGTTGGCTCAACAGGTCGAGCAATCCAAGCTCGGTCGAGCGGATGGTCTGCACGCAAACAGAATGTTTTCTGTTTTAATAACGCGGTATTGTGGGCTTTTAAGCCTTTGGTCTTAAGTCCTCCCATATGTCTTAGGGTTAAGAGTGAGATCCAAAAACTAAGAGATTGCTAGGGTTTAACACCAAGAGAGTTCTCTCCATTGTATTAGGGCTTTGTGTGGGAGATTGAAGTAAAGCTTCAATCTTTGCTTTGGAGGATTGTTCTGAAGCTTGTAAGGTGAGTCATTTGTGTAATGTTGATTCCATTAATGACAAGATACTTTGTTTGAGGGGGAGGTAACCATAGATACCTCATATATTTGTGTGTTTTGTCCATTGCTGTTTGGTGCTCTCTTATTGTGTTTCTTTTGCATCTCATTTAGTTCTTTGTTTCTTCACTAAAGATTAAGCACATTCACAACATTCTTAAGCCTTCCCTGTCCTCATTGTCTATTTCTATCTCCCAACCATTAAGGTTTTTGACTCCATCACTTGTACCATGGCGCATAGGTTCAAATCTCTTAACAATGCAACTATGCTTGCACCATATTCACTTTCTCTCCAACTTTCCATGCCTAAAAGAAATATATCCAACTTTACTCCATACCAATGTAGCCTTTAGGCATCAATATGCATTATAAAATTGTTCTCCAACTTCACATACAAGCAATAATTAAAAAGAACTATTGTTACACTTTTCCATTTGGAGTTCCAACTGATAACTCTGTGGAATTCACTACCCACCCATTATTCTTTCTTGAATATATTTTCACTCTCTTAATTCATTTGTGTTTCTACTTAATCTCAATCATAGGCTTCACCACAACTCGAGCTTCTAATGATTCATCAATCAAAAAAATATAATCTGTAGACATCATTAAAAGTCTGTTTCCACGCAAATACTCATGCTACATTCCTCATATATAAATAATATAATTCTCTTGATGTTAAGTTTATAATTCTTCCAAGAGAGGATTTTTGGAATATGGCCACTTAAACCATAGTCTATCCCCTAGCACTCTGTAATCTACCTTGTCATATCCCTTCCATCAGACCAAGAAACAACACATGTATCTCCTAATTTTTTATCTTTAAACTCCCTAAAAGCTGCCAAATAGGATAAAATGCCTTTATAGTCAACTGTCTTGGAATAAGAATAAATAAACTGGGACTATGAATTATCCCCGACTAATCTAACCCTTTGCACAATCACTCGCTCTCTAAGATTCACGGGCAAAAAACTTTGACTATGGATAGTTTACACAATCCTTAATTATGCCTCTCCCTCAATCATGTCAGACCTTAACAGGAGAACTACTTAATAGTTATTTACATCGTTATCCCAAACCTGTCAAATAGGCTATGGTAAGATAAAGGGTTGGGCTCTTATGAGCATATAGAGTACCAAACAAGAGTGCATATCAAAGGAATATGTACGATGGTGAAAATAAATATGGAGCCTTATACTCAGAATAAGCACACAGAGAACTTAAGGAAAGTTGTTGGTAAAAGACATGGTCACATGGAGGCAAATGTACACCAAAGATTATATGCATAGTATTGATCACTAACATTTTATAGAGCGAGAGTAGATAGTAAAAAGCACACAAAAAATTGTATTTTATGATGATAACAAGCTAACTTACCTGATACCTCATCAAAGACTGTTTGCATAATTTATTTATTTTGTTAATTTTCCATTCTTATATAATATCAAATTATCTAGCATACATAATTCTAGCAAATGTTGATCGCATGATTACCATTGACACCTAAACACAATAAAACTTGACAAAGTAATCTTACTTACCCCAGTACCGCTGCAAGGGGCATCCAGTAGCACTCTATCACATGAATTCATTCCTAGCACTTTTGGGAGCTGGATATAAGAGATTTATAAATTCAATAATTGTTTGTAAGCAAAGGAAGTTGTTGGTAAATGTGATGACAAACAATCCCTTGGACTTGCAATCTGAAGTTCAGAACAAAAGCAGGTTTGCAAGTATAAGGATCATACCTCTCTGCCATCATAGTTAATGACCACCGTGTTTGTTACAGCCAAGCGGTTAATGTTTGTGGACAGAGAATGGAGCCTATGCTTCTTCAATTCATTTGCAAACACCAATCCTTATTGTTGGGAAAATTAGAAAAAATTATTCATTACTCAAAACATCTAATAACACTCACCTTAGCAAGAGAAAAAAAACATAAATTAAAGATCTGCAATCTTACCAGTGTTTTTCATAAGAGCAGCAATATAAGTGGTTTTACCGCCAGGTGCAGCCCTACAAAAAAAATCAGGAAACACATAACATCTCATTGGGTGCCGGAGTTTTTATCATAGAGCCTGGAAATTGACACCCATGATAAATAGACCGAAACCAAAAAAAGTGAGGGCCATGAAATTTTTTAGGTGAGAAGCATGCTAAGAGTTTTCTTAAGGTTTTCAGCATGCCGTACATTTTTTTAGTGCTGCCAAGGCACCTAAGGACCCAATGTACGTCCACCTCTAATTTAACAGTATCATCCATATATTATTGGTGAACTCCTTAAGAATGGTAGGAGGGAAGGCTTATTCACGACTTTTGAGCAATGATTACTTACGCCATATCTGCAACTTTCTCATTTTCTTGTGGAGCTAAGGCCACCACGGGCAAAAAAGAAGATGCACTTTGAAGCTGCAGAAAGGTCGATGCTAAGTCTTTGCATCTCATGGATAGAAAAAATTAGCCAAAACGCAAATAATAAGTTCATGTGTTACCATATAATGTCCAGCCATATATTCTGGGGTAGCACCAACTGGCACTTGTGACCCATCCACAACAAGCCCAACCTTTAAGAGAAGGAAAAATCAATGTAACTTTGTAAAAGCTACAAAAAAGATCACATCATTTCCTGGAGTCATGAATGCTTAGTTTACCTTTGACCACACGCCAATAGGTGCTAAGTTCACTCCTCTGTTTAATAGAACATCAGCCAAGTCACACCGGCGGGTCTACATCCAAAACAAACAATTATACAACCTTAAACCTTGAATAGTAAAGCGAAAAATGAGCAGGGAGGGAACTAAGACATAATATGAACATCAAATTCATGAGCAAACCTTTAATGTGTTAGTTCTTAAGCAAATAGGACGAGGGGTTTCAAAAGCTTCAATAAGCTTTAGTAGGTCATGTGGTGGAAACATCTGCACAAGAACAATCACAAAGCTAAGCACAATACAACAAAACATCTGAATCTGAATTAACTATGTTGATCATCAATTTACCTCCATTATCGCCCCAATAAGGAACTCATTGTAGCCATAGTATGAGGACAAGTCCATCTTTAACTGCTCAATATAATTATTCCTCGCCTCTCCTTTCTGCTTTAAAGTCTTAAAGTTGGAGAGCACCCGCACAGCTAAAATCATTGAGAAAGATATTAGGCATAAACAACATGACTTGCTGAAAATGAAACGTCAACTGCTCCTTGTTAACAAAGTCATGCACAGACATGTGACATATATTTCACATAGTAAATCACAACATACTTTGGTTTATTCGCCTTCGAAGACTCGAAAGATCAGGAGGTTGATGAGCCTCCTCTTCAAGCTCCTAAACAAAGACAAATTAAAAATCTCTACATTGAGTAAAATACACTTAGGAAATTTTGATTTAAAAGCGAAAATAATCACCTCCTGTGTTGGCAGTATGAATCCATCTGACTCCTCTTGAATGTTGAGCTGCAAATGCAATTCTTTTTGTGCTTCCCTTTCTTGTATAGCTTGTTCCTCGTCAATGGATCTTGATTTTTTTACAATATCATCTAACTCAAAAGAATCTAACTCTAACTCCAGTTCAGAACTAGATGCTGAATTTGATCCAGATATCCTCTCATGGTCGGACTCGTCCATATCTGAAGCATATTTTCAACCAGTATCCAAAGAAATGTGAAATGGACATATGACAAACAAATGCTTACTAGAAAAGGCTAATATGTATCTTCCGTCCAAAAACAGGTTTCTAACTTCACTCCCCTAGCTCCCCTACCCTCCGCTTCCAAAAAAACAAAGGGAAAAGGAATGCGTGCAAATACTGATATAGAAAAATTGAATCAAACATGATTCAATCACGGTGGCACTTAATTGATCATCCACTCAATCATCAACGGGTGAAACACGACAATTATCATGCAAGACAAAGAAATCTACAAAGTCCCTAAACATACTAAACAAAGTACTTTTCCAATGTCAAGTTAATACTAATCCCTTGAAGATGATAATATGCAAAGGAAAAAACAACATCGCATGCCCCACTGAAAGAAATATTAAAAAAAAAAAAAATTACCGTAAATAATATAACATTTTGTCAATTTCCCTACAATAATACAAACTTTTGATTAACCAAGAATAATACCAACTTTGGGGTGTTTTTTCCTAGAATAATACAAACTTTAGTTTATTAACTAATTTACTAATTTTTTTGGTCATATTAGTTTTAAGAGGCGCAAGGCGCACCAAGGCACAAAAGGTCCTTTTTTTCGAGGTGCGAGGCGTGACACGGAGGCGCGGACTTTTTGTATGCGAGGCGCACAATTTCGATAAAAACCTCCAACATCAATTTTAAAACATATTTGACACTTGAAACAACATGAATTTCATATTAAAATAACATAGAAGTAAGATAAACACTACTTTAGCACATAAAGTCATACGATAACTCGATAACATAGTCTAGACTCTAGAGTTAACAAAAGAAATAAAAAGAAAATTAAAATATTGACAAAGATAAAGAAAACAAACAATTGAATTGAGTTTTGAGCGACACAATTTAAAATTCAAGCTATAAAAAAAAATAATAATCAACAATTACTTGCACAATTACACTAGTTTTGTTCAAAATTCAAACCATAAAAAAATAATCATCAACAATTATTCACACAATTACACTAATTTTGTTAAAAATTCAAGCTATAAAAAAATAATAATCAATAATTAGTAACACAATTACACTAGTTAAACATAATATAAATAACAATAACAAATAATAATAAAATAACATTAAAAGATAAAAAGGTAACTCTAGAAGATATATACTAACAGAAAATCAAAAGATAAAAAAGGTACTCTCATGAAGAAGAACCGGAGAAGTAAAAAAAAAAAAAAAAAAAAGGAAATGGCCGGCTACAACTATATACACGACAGAAAATCAGGAGAAAATGGTTGGCGACATTCGAACACCGACAGAATGAAAAGAAGAAAAAGGAAAAAAGAAAGGAGAAGAACGTACCTGGTTCGATCAGCAAGGCAGAAGGAGAATGACGAAGATGAAGATGTCGACGAGCGAGCAAGGCGGAAAGGTGAAGAGCAAGAATAGACTTATGTCAAAATTAGGGTTTTTTTATTTTAAATCATTTAAGTTGAAGGGTATATTAGTTATATCATGCATTTTTTAAACCTATTTTATGCTTATTTGAAATCAGAGAGAAAAAAAAATAGAAATCAGAGAGAAACTTCAAAAGGCGCATGAGGCGCGAGGTGCATGTGAAGCGCGTTTTTTTGGTCGCCTTTGTGTATTTGCTGCGCCTAGACTCATTGAAGCATTTTACCTGGCGCTTCATTGCGCCTTGCGCCTAGGCGCGCTTTTTAAAACAAAGGTCATATAATCTCCTATAGTTTCAATTTTAACATGTTAGTTATATTCTAGGGAAACACCCTCATAAGTTAGTATTATTCATGGTTAATCAAAAATTAGTATTATTGTAGGAAAATAACCAAAATATTGTATTATTCCTGGTAATTTTTCCTTTAAAAAAATAATAGAGTAAACAAAGAAACATGTAACCAAAATTGAAAAACAAGACAAAGTTAACTCTTTTATAAGAGACAAAGTTAACTTTTTAAGAACCCATTAAACAATTACAAACAACATCATCGTTCTCATACAACAATACAAGAAATATTTATCAAACAATTATATACTCCCTCCTATTCACCAAGATTGTCCCATTTGACTTTTGGCACTATTCATTCATCACTCTTAATTTGTATTTTACTCTTAATCTATAAGTTAAAACATAGTCATGTGGGATCTTGTTTGATTCGTCTCAATACAACGATTATTAATATCAAATTTTTATAATTTTTAATTAACAATAATTGGAGATATTAAGGGTTAAAATGTTGCCTCGGCATGTGTGAAAAGTCAAATGGGACAATCTTGGTGAATAGGAGGGAGTATTATATAAACATCCCCACAGAAGATAGATATAAAAGTAAAAAATTGAAAAATTGGACAAAAGTTACCATTAATTTTATCTTCGCAGTTCTTTGACGGCCATGCTAAGGAATCCATCACTGATAAAAAAAAAATCCCAAACCAATTTTAACTCCAACTATAAGAATTATGGGGAATTCAGCACAAAATGGCATGATATACCTAGAAAACTAACACAAATTAACCATAAAATCAGTATTACAATTGAAGTGTTTAAAAATAGAAATAATTTAGCATGAGAATTAAAGAATTGATGATAATGGCTGAAAATAAAAGAAATAAGAGAGAGAATAAAACTCAAAAGCAAAAGAAAATTTAATGAATCCACGAGTACAGAGTGTAGTAGAGAGAGATTTTGGGCAAAACCCTAATTAAAAAGTATGCAATTCTAACGATTGCATTATACTTGAGTATTTAAATTGTTAATTGTATACTTTATCTTCCTTAAACTCCTCGATCCACTAGCTTGGTATGTCGTGCGACAGTAGAAGCAAGATCGATAAGCAACATTAAAACAATAAGAAAATTGCACAAAAACAAAGAATGACACAAGAGAATTTAACGTGGTTCACTATTTGTATGATAGCTACGTCCACGGCACCGAGTACAAACAAATTTCACTACAAGCTGCAAAGATTACAAAGATGAACAAGAATTCTCACTTGATGGCTCACTCTCAAATTTGTGTTATCTACTCGTGCCCTAAACCTAATAGTGGGGTCTTTATATAGTAAACCCAAAAAAAAAAGAGACTTGGGCAACAAGTCACACAAATAACCGGCCCAAAAATAAAAGGATAATTGCTCCCCGCGTCTCCCGCTATCACAGCCGAGTCGGCTGTCCTCCAACTGCTACGGACGCCGACTCGGAGTTCTTGTCTGAATTCTGGAATTTAGATCAAAAACCGTGTTCCAACTTTTCATGGCCACAACTCCGCAATTTCTTAATATTTATTTCTTTATACAACACTTAAAATAAAAAAAAAATCACAAAAAAAAAAATAATAATAATAATAATAAAAAATAAAACATAAAAAGATAAATTAAAATAACAAAACTATTACCCTATCAAATCCTTCTTATTATATAAGAGGATCTGTTAATCTCATAACTAATCGTTTATTTTATTAGAGGTTGTAACACAACGTTTAATATCTAATATAGAATCGTTTTAAAAAATGAAGAGCTACCTACTGAATACTTGAATATCATGAAGCAACCAGATCAACTCGGTGAAAGAGACGACGGCGGTGAAGCTCGTGGGTTTAAGAATGAGTGAATGTGAGAATTTCAGGGTTTTAGGTTTCTTTTAAATTTCATTTGCTGAGGGAGACCGATAGTGAATGGGGCAGGTAAGTGAGTGAATGTTTTAAGGTTTTAATTTTATTGAGTTTTATTTTTGACAAACTCCTACTAGCTAGAGTCGCTAAAAATATTTACAGCAAGTCTGATGAGAGACTCTCTTTTTGAGAGACGCCTCTCAGACTTATTCCATTAGAGTTTAATTTTTACCCTTATTTTATATTTTTCTTTATGGGCCGACCCAATTAGGGTTGGTCTCTCACAAGAATTTGTGAAATATTAAAGTCTTGTATGACACCGTACCGTCTCACAATACGGTTGGAGAGTCTATATAGGAAGTTAGTCTTTTTGAGAAACGTCTCTCACACCCAACTCATTAGAAGTTAATCAAACTAAAAATGGTAATGGACTCACCAATTTAGAGATAGTCTCACAAAAATTTGTGGAAGGCGAAATCATTTATATTTATATTTATAAAAAATTCAATTTTTTAAAACTAAATTCTCAATTACTAAAAAAACCTTAAAACTATATTATTATAATGAATCCAATAACTCAAATAAGAAAGATTCAAAATGAATATATAATTCTAAGATGGATGGGAAATCCATTAAACCAAAATTCAGAATAAAGTAGAATTCATAAAATTACAAATATTTTAGCGTTAAATAGACTAATAATGAACTAAAACTAGCTGGCAAATAATTTGACACTGACTCATATAAGAATTTCCGTAATATTTAATCATCATATATAATCACAATTACAATCATACTCATAATCATAAATGATTTGCAGCAAAATTACTGATCAGTTAATTATAAACGTTAACATGCATAAATTCTCAATATTTCATTTTATATAAAATGCTTTTACCATTTAAAATTAATAAAATTATTGCAATAATGGTATCTTATTCTTCTGAAAATATTATTCTTTTATTTAATTATTTATTGAGCCATTATATTTTTATAAAAAATTTAAAATATATTATTAAATTTTATTTATAGTACTATAATTTGATAATGATAATTTGCAATTGCACAATAAATTTATGTTAAAAAAATCTGCTCTATAAATTTTGTGCAATGCACGGGGTTTATACTTGTTCTATTAAAAAAGCTGTGAAAAGCTAAATGTCAAATTAATTCTAAAACACTTGTCATGTGTAATTTTTCTATTTGAGTATTTTTATAAAAAATTTGAATATATTATTAAATTTTATTTATAGTACTAGAATTTGATAATGATAATATGCAATTGCACAATATTTAAATTTATGTTATAAAAAATCTAGTTCTATTAAAAAAAGTTGTGAAAAGCCAAATGTCAAATTTCTAGAACACTTGTCATGTGTAATTTTTCTATTTGAGTATTTTTATAAACAATTTGAATATCTTATTAAATTTTATTTATACTATAATTTGATAATGATAATATGCGATTGCACAATATTTAAATTTATGTTAAAAAAATCTACTCTATAAATTTTGTGCAAAAAAACTCAGAAAAGCCAAATGTTAAATTTCTAGAACACTTGTCATGTGTAATTCTTCTATTTGAGTATTTAAACTAACTAATTAAATAGCTGACCAGTTTACATTTAAAAAAGCTGTGAAAATTCAAATGTCAAATTTCTAGAACACTTGCCAGGTGTGATTTTTCTATTTGAATATTTAAACTAACTAAATTAAATAACTGACAAGTTTACATCAATCAACGATTTGACAATCAATTACTCCCTCCGTTTCTTTTTATTCTTATCATTTACTCTTTGCATAGTTTTTAAAATAAGTTTTAAACCTTAATATATCTAAATATACGTAATAAAAAAATTATAAAAATTACATATTAAAAAGTATACATTAGGACAAATCTAACAAGATGTCACATGAATATATTTTATCTTCTAAATATGTGTCAAAAATGTTAATCAAATTTTTCTCTCAATAAGGCAAAATATTTCAAATGAAAAGAACATTAAAGAACGGAGTGAGTAATATGTAAAATTAATAAATTATGGAACAAAATATTAATCATATAGGTGATATTAACAAATTTAAAACTAATAAATTATGGAACAAAATATTAATCATATAAGTTATAGAAATTATTTCAACTAATCAAATATTCTAATCTATAAATTGACTAAGAGAATATAAACAATAAATTAAGAATCATTTAGCTGATATTAACAAATTTAAAACTAATAAATTATGGAACAAAATATTAATCATATATCTTTTAGTAAATTACTGCTAGAGAAATTTGAATCATCATATTCATATCATAATCATCATAATCATAATAATCATAATCATAACATCTATTAAAAAAAGTGTGAAAAGTCAAGTGTCAAATTTTAATAACACTTGTCATTAGTAATTTTTCTATTAGAGTATTTAAACTAACTAAATTAAATAGCTGACCAGTTTACATCAAGCAAATATTTGACACTCATAATCATCATAACATCTATTAAAAAGTTGGAAAAAACCAAGTGTCAAATTTCAATAGCACTTGTCATGTGTAATTAATCTATTAGAGTATTTAAACTAACTATAATAAAAATCAGTGTAATGTACGAATTTTTAAATACGTTAATATTTAATAAAATTTTAGATTGCAAACCATGCTTCAAATTTTTCATAAAATTCAAAATTGCTGAAAATGAAAACACTTATCAAATGAAAATGAAAACAAATATAAGCCATTAGATTTGGTCAGATAAAATCGGTCGGACCATCTTCTTAACATGAAGCCACACGTTTCATATCAGAGATTTTGATTTACAATCATCATTAGAATGTCAATTTGGCAAAAGCAATGTTGAGAAATTCAAGTGGTTTTGTTGAGATATCTTAAAACAAGAAATCACTAAAACAAGAACTCCTTTGATTTTCATGTGTTATTGTGATAACCTTTTTGGCACCATTTTGCAAAAAGGGGCAATCTTTTGCCATATAAAGTTGGTTTTGCCAAAATATACGTGGATGATCATTGAAATTGATATTTTAATTTGTTGATTGATAAGGTTGAATAAGGTAAGGTTGAATAAGGTATAATCATTGTTATGGACAAGCTCTAACGTTAATTTTTTCAATTCATATAATTGACCTTATTTGTTGAAATTTAGGCTTTAACATTTTTTTTGTAGTGCGTTTTAGAAAGCTTAAGAATGTCCCTCTTGAGTCTTGGAGTTGCACTTTTGTAGCATGGGTATTAGATTCCAAATTGTTCCTAAAAGTCATCCATGGATACTCTACACTTATGCAAAGAGGGAAAGCAAGGGTAAAACAAAGATAATGAATGAAGTAATTAATTGTTTTTGTTAGTTTGTGATAAGTTGTGGAACGGTAGAATAGTTTATCAAAGAAGTTTTGTGACTTGAGAAAGAAGCTAAGGATATTAGCATAAACAAGGTGGGAGTCACTATTATTAACTTAGCATATGCTTGCTTAATACATTAACTATTATGATCCAATTTACTTTGATTCAATGGGAATTATACATGAAACAACCGTTTGATTCAATTGAACACTAAGTTCAATGTGGCGGATTCGTTTACGAAAGCCATGAGTAGGGATTCAATTGAACAAGCGTCAATTGAAATCGGTTTATGGTAATAAAGATCATTTGGAAAAGCCCAATTCACACATGAGTAACATCGTGTCTTGAATTTAATTTGGTAAAGTTCTTTTGATTTTTGTAAAGCACCAAATTAGTATTATGCACCTGAAAAGCCCAAGGCGAAGGACAAATTGAGCTATTGTTTACTTCGGGGAATCTCTTAGTTTTAAGGGATGTTTATTATGCACCCGAAATTAGTAGAAATCTTGTCTCAGGTCCGATTTTGAATCGATTGAGTTACAAATCAGTATTTGAAGTCGATAGGTTTATTATCTCTAATAATAACTTGTTTGTAGGACGTGTTTTTCTATGTAATAGTTTATTTAAATAGTCTTTTGGATTTAAATAAGAACTATATATGTAATATTTTAAGCATGAATGATTAGGATGATTGACATTACTTCTGGCATGCTAGATTGGACATGTGAATTTTGATAAAGTTTCTTTTATGTCTAAGCATGATTTAATTCCTATGTGTGTTAAATTGTCTAAAAATTGCACAACGTGCATGTTAAATAAGATCACAAGAACACCTTTTAAAAGTGTTCAACGGAGATCCGAAATTTTGGAGTTAATCCATAGTGATCTTTGTGATTTTCATAGTACACCATCATTGGGAAATAAGAAATATGTCATAATTTTTATTGATGATTTTTTCAAGTTTTGTTATGTATATCTTTTACATACAAAAGATGAGGCTCTTGATCACTTTAAGATTTACAAAAATGAAGTAGAAATACAAATTGGTAATACACTTAAAAGATTAAGAACCGATAAGGGAGGTGAATATTATGATCCAAATTATTTTAACTCAATGGGCATTATTCATGAAACAACCGTCGGATACGCACCACAATCCAATGGTGTGGCGGAGAGGAAAAACCGTACTCTACAAGAGATGGTTAATTCCATGTTATCCTACTCGGGTTTGAGTGATGGATTTTGGGGTGAAGCAATGTTGACAGCTTGTCACATTCTTAACCGAGTTCCAATGAGAACAAATAAGGAGACTCCTTATGAACTTTGGTACAAATAGAAACCAAACTTAAGATATCTTAAGGTTTGGGGTTGTAGGGCTATTGTAAGAATGTCCGGTAACTAAAGAAAGAAACTCGGTGAACGAGGGATTGGATATGCATTTCTATAGGTTATGTTATTCATAGCAAAACTTATAGGTTCTATCATCTATGTTATAGAACAAAATGACTATATGTCGATTCATTCGATCATAGAGTCAAGAGATGCAATTTTTGATGAAAATAGATTTTCATCATTGAGTAGACAAAGAAAACTACAAGTTTATACCAATGATAATGTTGATGATAATCAACAAGGTTCACCTCTAGGTGTTGATAAAAATCAACGACTAGATGAACAAGAATCAGTTGATCCTATTCCCAAATGTAGTAAGAGACAACGGAAAGCTAAAAGCTTTGGACCGGACTTCCAAGTATACTTGGTTGAAGGTACTAGAAGCGAAGTATCTTCTAGTGTTCCATATTTGTTTAATGTGGAAGGTGACCCATTGACTTATAGCAATGCTATGGCATCACATGATAACGCATTTTGGAAAGAAGCTATTGATGATGAGATGCAATCCATCATGGGAAATAACACTTGGGTGTTAGTGGATCTTCCTCCTACTTGTAAACCAATAGGTGGCAAGTGGATTTTTCGAAAGAATATGAAGATTGATGGTACTATTGACAAGTTCAAAGCTCGTTTAGTGGCACAAGGCTTTAGACAAAAGCATGGTATCGATCATTTCGATACATATGCACCAGTTGCAAGAAGAATCGCTATTCGATTATTGGTAGCTTTAGTACATCTAATGGATGTTAAAACCGCAATTCTATATGGGGAATTAGATGAGGAGGTTTATATGAAACAACCCGAAGGGTTTGTTTTGAAAGGACAAGAGCAAAAGGTGTGTAAACTTGTTAAATCCGTATATGGACTTAAACAAGCACCTAAGCAATGGCATCAAAAATTTGATGAAACGATTTTGTCTTTTGGATTTAAATTGAATCAAGCCGATAAGTGCATTTATAGCAAATTTGATAGCCATGGTAATGGAGTTATCATTTGCCTATATGTAGATGACATGCTCATCTTTGGTACTAGTTTAGTACAAGTTCAAGAGACAAAAGATTTTTGTCTAGATCCTTTCAGATAAAGGATGTGGGGGAGGCAGATGTAATCTTAGGTATTAAAATCATGAGACAAGGTAACTGTATTAAGTTAAGTAAATCTCACTATGTTGAGAAGATACTTAAGCGATTTAGTATGCTTGATAAATCACCAGTCTCTACTCCCATGGAACCAGGTATGAAATTTGCAAAACATACTGACCAACCAATTTCTCAATTGGAGTATTCAAAGGTCATAGGATCTTTGATGTATGTGTCATGACCTGTACAAGGCCAGACATAGCTTTTGCGGATGGTAAACTTAGTAGATTTATAAGCAACCCGGGTCCCATCATTGGATGGCGATATGGAGAGTATTAAGATACTTGTTGCGTACCAAGGATTATGGTATAGCTTAAAGCGGTGAACCTCCTATTTTAGAAGGTTATTCTGATGCTAGCTAGATCACTAATGAAGAGGATAATTCTTCTATAAGTGGTTGGGTGTTTGTTTATGGGGGAGGTGTCATTTCATGGCCGTCTAAGAAACAAACATGTATAGTTGATTCTACTATGTCAGCGGAGTTCATAGCTCTTACTTCAGCATCCAGTGAAGCGGAGTGGTTGAGGAATCTCATGTTTGAGATACCTTTGTTACCTAAGCCAATTTCACCGGAGGCGATTCATGCGGATTGCATAACGACTTTAGGTAGGGCCTATAGTCAAGTGTATAATGGTAAGTCTCGTCATATTGCTCTTAGGCATAGCCTAGTGCAAGGACTTATCATTAATGGGGTCATAACTTTTGACTATGTGAACACTAAGTTCAATGTGGCAGATTCGTTTACGAAAGCCATGAGTAGGGATTCTATTGAACAAACGTCAATTGAAATCGGTTTATGTCAATAAAGATCATTTGGAAAAGCCCAATTCACACATGAGTAACATCGTGTCTTGAATTCAATTTGGTAAAGTCCTTTTGATTTTTGTAAAGCAACAAGTTTTATGACCCATCGTTGCTTTGGACCGTGATGAACGAGGTAGTCGTCCATTGAAAGTTCTCAAGATCTAAAGTAGAAGAGCTCTTGGTGTTGTATCCAGATCACGGGGATATGTTTTATACGTATTGAGAACCTACCTATATAAGTTTGAAGTGTGGCTGCTTCAAGTAGTCAAGATTGGCATACCACTTATGATAAACTTATGAATAAGATACGGACACGGCCTTATAATGTGTCAAGTTAATGACTTTGTGTTATTGGTTTTGTGTGTACTTCATCTTCAAGTGGTTGAAAGGGTCATTTGATTCAAATCCATATGGATATCAATTCTGGCTCGATCACTTGTGAAGAGTGTTGTACTAGGCGTTAATTCAATCCAAAGGGATATTAGCGTTGATGCATGAAATGGATTATAAGTTTTGTTTTGTAAATGAGAGGCTTATTATATCCTAAACGGGGGAGGATTGTTGAACATTTAGTGTCTAATAATCCTAAATTTATAATCACTAAGTACTAATAAAGTAGTGGGACAATATGTATTAATGACAAGGTCCAAAAAAGGGGTTCTAAGGAAAGGACAAATTGGAAGTTGGATAGACCGAGTCAGTAAGAAAAGCCGACTTGGCTTTCCATGTGAAAAACCTAAAGCCGAGTCGGCTTTAAGTTCTGGAACCAAGAATTGTCCAGCAAGAAAAGTCGACTCGGCTTTCTTGGGTATGGGAGGAAAAGCTGACTCGGCTTTTTCCTCTGTATGTGACCGTTGAAGTTTTTTCGGTTTCTTTTGAGTTATTACATTGGATCCTACTCTTATTCTATAATATTTTTGATTTATGAAGGAATATTATGGAGTGTAATGCTCATGAATGTCATGGTTTTATGGTATTGATTGATGACCATCAATGTTGGATTGTTGGTCATCACTAGTGATTAATTGGTCCATGACCCTTAGCTATACTCTTGTAGTATAAATAGGGTCTTGGTGATGAGTTGAAGGTACACCAATTTCTGAATGCTTCTTCTCTTATTTCTCATTTCTTGTGTTCTTTTCAAGAGAGTAATTAACTCTTGTTTTGAGCTTTCAAATCTTATAGTTTTCAAACAAATTGTTGTTAAGTGGTATACTCTATGTACTAAGAGTATATTGTGTTGTTTGTATCTCTTTGTAGATTTCCAAGCTTCGAACCCAAGTACTTTTGTGGGGGAAATATCACAAAAGGAAAGTGATCACACGCCTACAACAAGTATCAAATTTCCGGGTAACGATTGTCATTACAAAGCAATCTTCAAGTTCAATTAGTTTTGTTATTTGTAATTTCATTTTTTTATCAACAAAGGGTTAAATACAAATTACCTTTTGTAATTTGTATTTTGCATTATTAAGCTGCTAATAATAAGCAACCTTCCCAACCCTCTTGTGACCTCATTAGGTGCTCAAATATCGAGCTCCTCCACAATACACAATCCCCCACATCATGCTCATCTTATTGTCTCTTTAAGAACTACATAGAAATTCCATCGATCCTATTCACGTTAAGATTTTCTCAAATCATACTCCAGATCAATTATAGAAGCACTTTTAGAAGTTAGCCCGAACACTATATGTAAAAAAAATACTACTCTATCGAAAATTACTCATTCTCCCTATATCTCATTTTCCGTATCAAATTAAATATCAAAATTTACATATTCATATCCAATGTCTCATTTTCTAATTTGGAAACTTTTTTCTTACTTATATTTTCTTCAGATTTAAACATTTACACAATTGTCATTAAATTATCACATTTTCTCTTCCTTTTTTTAGTCGTTCCTCCTTTGTGGAATGTGGTACCTCCATTTTTCTTAAAATTAATGCATTGTCAAATACTCCCTTCGTTTCTTAAAATATTTGCCATTTTGACAATTTTATTTGTTGTCCTCATTAATAATTTTTTTATTTATATCACAAATTTTCAACAAAAAACCTTAGTCATTCGCATTCTAATATTTTAATAATGCTTATAGTTCTCACATATTTTTCATTATCTTCGTTTTAACATTTTTATATTACTTATGATTTCCTCATGTTTCTCACTAACTCTATAAAAATTTCTTTTTATTAATTGTAGTCCTATATTTTTTCCACTAATTTTTAAAATATTTTCAGTCCTAGCTTTTCTTCTATTAAATTTATTATTCAATAAAATATAAAATCCGCTATATAAAAGATTCTATTTTTATTATTTTCGTCATGAAAATTTAGTGACATATTATTTGAAAAATTCACGATTAGTAGCAACTAGCAAGTATTATATAACGGAGGAAATATAAATTAGAGCATTGCTTTGACAAAAAGTTAAGAAAGGAATCGGAAAGTAAAGAAAGGAATTGGACTTGCTGGGGTTAGTAGTTAGTACAGAGAAAACAGTCGAAACCTAAAATTCAGAACTCAAATCACAGCATCAGCAACCACAACAATGGCGTCGGAGCACCAAAATTTAATCAACTCTTTCATGGAGATTACATCTTCTTCTCCTGAAGAAGCTCAATTCTTCCTCGAAAGTCACAATTTTGATGTCGACGCTGCAGTCTCTACCTTCTTCGAATCCAACTCTGCTCCTCCTGTTGCCAACCCAATCCTAGATTCTGCTGCTCATGAGGTAGATACTGAAGCAGATATCGTCTCTCCATCTCCGTCTTCTCCTTCCGCATCTCTATCTCCTTCCCCTTCACGTTCTCGATCTCATTCTCCTCCTTCTGGAGTTCGATCGCTTTACAATCTTCGATCGCGTAGAACGTCTGAAAATAAGGATAGTAATAATGGAGGAACTTCTAAATCGCGGAGAAGTCGTGGCCGTGTTGGTGGTGTTCGTACTTTAGCTGATCTGAACCACAATTCTTCTGAGGATAGTGATTCTGATCATGGTCATGATCATCCTCCTCAGTATTTTACCGGTGGTGAGAAAAGGTAAAATTTTATTGTAAAAGTGTTCATTTTTTTTGGTTTTTAGTTTGAAGGTTATGGATTTTTGTTGGTTAGATAAATTCATTGCTGCAATTGTGAAAAATCTTTTTCATGTGGATATTGAGTTAATTAGGTTTAACCTAATTTTGATACTTGCTTAATCAATCATCTCTTCGTGCTTTCAAGCTATGAGATGTTTGCAAATTCCAGGTTACTTGTATCGAGTGGGTCAAAGACTCAAATCGTCACCAACCAACTCGAGTACCATTCTTATGTGTTATATGTCACATATTTCAATATTAATAGGGTTTTAGTCAAATAAATCAGCCCATGCTCTAGGCAGGCTCTGGCCTAGATTCCCCATTTTGATGTATGTGTTTTGTGTACCGTCAAATGCTCCACTTTGATTATTGTGAGTGTACGAATGGATAGTGTTGGTTTCGTACTTTTGAGGTTTTGCTATGGCAATGGCTATCCTAATTTGCTTAAGTGAAGCTTGACTCGGCTTTGGTTTCCGTGAGTTTTCTAATTGGTACTGCTACTTTAGGATCAACCAGGAAAAAATCAAACTGATAATTTTTGAGGTTTGGCAATGGCAATGGCAATGGCAAAGGCTATTATAATTTTGAATACATCAAACCGTTCTTTAGAAGCTTTGTGAAGAAACTATTCATTGGACATGATAATAACTCTCTTATGGAACTTTTAATTGACTTCTTGATCTGTATTCGTCTTCTGCAGTGGTATGGTTGTGCAAGATCCTTCCAATGATAATCATGTTGAGGCAATTTTTGAGCAGGCTAGACGTATGGGAGCTTTTGAAGGACCAGCTGATGTTCATCGTCCATCTTCAAGCTCAAGAAGCTTTTCTGGAACAGCTAGATTGCTCTCAGGCGAGGTAGTCCCATCTTCTGCTCGTGAGCAGGCTCCTGAAGCTGTCACTCATACAATCACCTTTTGGCGTAATGGTTTTACAGTAGATGATGGTCCTTTGAGAAGATTTGATGATGAAGACAATGCTCAAATTCTGGAGGTATTTCCCCTTAATGTCTTTCTTCGCAACACTTTTGTGATTTTAATTAAAAAAATTGGGAGACAATAGAGGGGTAGGTTGCATCTGCTTGAAATGTGAAGTGTCTACTGTTTTCCAATTTTGTTTGTTGGGATGAGGCAACGTTTTTTGTTTGTATGTATCGGTACATGTCATAGTGTTAGACTCGTCTCTGTATTTTGGATTTAAATCTGGTATCAAGCGTTTATATTCGTGCTGTAGGACAAATGATTTAAAATGGTAAACAAGCTTTGTATATATTGACTGACTAAATGTCTTCACCATTTCATATTTCATTTGCTATGTGGACACTTCTATTTTTAATCCACAACCTCTACAATCTGCTCCTCCATCTTTTGGTAGTTGAATATTTTTTCAACCTCTTCCCACCCCCTCAAAACTTATAAATAAATTCCAATATATTTAGGAGACATGCTTTTTATGCTCTTTTAAAGAACTTTGTTTCTTGGTTCATTATTCTTTTCTTAATGTGATTGTTCATTTATTTGTGGCTGTGCTCTTTATGTTTCAAATCTACGTGTAGAGCATAAAAAATTCTGAATGCCCAGAGGAGCTACAACCAGCTGACCGTAAGACTGCAGTCAATGTTAATCTTGTGAAGAGGAATGAGAACTACTCTGTAAGTATAATTTCTTTGTTATTTTCTTTTTTCATTCTTGATGGTTTTTGAGTTGTATAGTTGTATAATAACTCCTGTTGCATACAGGAACCACCAAAAGCTAAAGCTGCTGCATTCCAAGGTGCTGGGAGGACATTAGGTGACAGCAGCTCAAACTCTTCTGAACCTTCTACTGTTACTGCTGCTCTCAACTCTGCCCCTCCTCCAACGATGGGCCTAATTGTTGATGATAAACTACCATCAACCTCAATCCAGTTGAGGTTGGCCGATGGGACCCGGATGGTCTCACGCTTCAACCATCATCATACAATAAGAGATATTCATGCTTTCATTGATGCATCAAGGCCAGCTAGAAGAGGAGCTTATACATTACAGATGATGGGGTTTCCTCCAAAGCAGCTAACTGATGTCGACCAGACTGTAGAGCAAGCTGGTCTTGCCAACTCTGTTGTAATCCAGAAATTTTAGCCAACTGTTCATCGATGCTAAATTCGTTATAGGTTTTTGAGCAAGCTATATTGGCTACGATTTCTGAATTCTACTTTTATTGGTAACTTATCCATGGTAGATAAGAGTTGGGTGGTTTGAAGTTTTATGGATTCCATTACATAGTATATTTTCTTTCGTAGCTTAACACTATCTCTTGAAATTGCCTTAAATTACTATAGGATATGTTACTGTTACATTATTGACCACAATGATAGTAAAATCAAGGCCCAAAAGAAGAAAGCAGCATAGCATGGTTTCCGGTTACTGGAAAAAGTTAGAAAAGGTTACAGTTGTAGGACGCTCAATAAACACGAGGGTACCATTGATAATCGTATAAAAATTTAGGGTTACCATTAATAAAGTGCAAAAATTTTGGGGTACCATTGATAATTTCCCTTGTAAAAACTAGTTGCATACAATCACACTTAGCTCTCTTATATGTTCTTGAATGTCAATTGGGAACCTACTTGCTTTTACACGACCATCTCTGTAAACAGTAAATCGATGGTAGTGTCATGTGTGTTGCTTTATCACTAGGACATACTTTTACCTTTCATGAACTTTCGCCAAGTTTATGACAAAATTCAATAATCATAAATCGATAACCACATGTCCTACTTCTAGATCCTAGTCGAGCGATATTATCAAGGTCATGCAATTGACCTCTAAACCTATTGATGGCATCGTCGATAAAGACTAACAGCGGAATGATCCTCTTTTTGCTTATAAGATGCACAAGTGAAATAAAAACCAATATCAATAGTTATCTCGTTTGCTTAAGCATGCAATTCATTTAATGATTTGAATTTCCTATTCGTAATTAATCTAGTTGAAATCTATATTGTCACCACCTAAGTTATCAAAGTTTTTCGGTTTATATTAGTAGAAAATAATTTAAAGAAACACAAATGAAAAACAAAATAAAAAAATAAAAATAAAGAAAAAATGTAAAAGAAAATAAATTAAACAATAGAACAAATTGGATAAATTTTGCTACTTAGCCTCGGTCTAGTCACACGTTTTGTGCAAGTTGATCTAGATCAACTCGCACATTTTGCGTCAAAAAATTTATGAAAAAAGTTATCTATTAACTTGAAAATCAATGCTTATCACGACATTTTCGGGATTCAATACATCATCCATATTGCTTAATATTGAATTTTAGTTAAGAGTATGTTTTTTTAGAGAGATAGAAGTATGAAATGAGTAAAGGACAGTTTAGAAAATTCAATAAATAAAATGTGATGACACAATAAAAAATAGGAAAAATTACCCAGAATAATACGACCTTTCACCTATTTTCCACGAATAATACGAACTTTCAATTAACCACCAATAATACGAACTTTGACATGAATTTTCCAGTGGTATACCTTACTTGTTTACAACCGATTCTACAGGTCAAATTATGACCGTTGCTTCTCACTTGTCTTCTCCTCCCTATTTTGGTGCTTCACCTCCATTGTTATCTTCCTCAACTTCAAGTATTCTCACATCCTCCATTGTTATCTTTCATTTTTTTAATTACTTCCTCCAATCCTCCCCTTCTTCTCTTAATATGTTTTCCCCTTCATCATCATCATCTCAATCTAGAACATCAATTGCAAATGGAATTCCTTTACGTAGTCATGGTATATCATATATCCACCATACAGTATACAATCAGCAGCATATAATGTATCAACATATATACAGCATATATACAACAAATCAGTATATTCAGCATATACCCAACAAATCTGTATATTCATCATATTAGTATATTCATCAGCATATTCATCATATTATTATCCACTAAGTCAACACATTAAGTATAATAAACATCCATATAATCCAGCACCATCATTCATTCCAGCATTCA
Source organism: Amaranthus cruentus (assembly GCA_019425755.1). NCBI lineage: Eukaryota > Viridiplantae > Streptophyta > Magnoliopsida > Caryophyllales > Amaranthaceae > Amaranthus > Amaranthus cruentus. Next base: position 21,723,920 of record CM033450.1, on the reverse strand, counting down.
TTCCAGCACCATCATTCATATAATCAGTATACAAATCAGTGTATGTTGCAGCATTCATTCCAGCACAAATCCGTATGTGTACAGCAGCAAATCACGTGGTTCCAGCATGTATACAGCAGCAAATCAGCACAAAATCAGTGTACATAATCAGCATATAAACATATCTAGTGAATCATTTATCAGTATATTCCTGCATGGAATCATTCATATTAGCCTAAAAACAAGTAAAAGACACTAAATTACAAAGAATTTCGACTAAAAAACAAGTATTAATCATAAATGAGAATTGTTGATTTTCGAAATCATGAACCCTAATTTTTGGGTGTTTGCAAAATTAGATTTCTTAATTATGCAATTGGGAACAATAAACTAACCATTATAGGCGAGTGAAGTGGCTCCTTGGATCAGTAGCAACAGTAGATCAATGGCGCCTTCAAAACGTGGGTTTTTGCTGGTTTGAAGAACTAAGCGTGATAGATGAAGAAGAAGACTGTGTTTTGGTTTTGAGATGAATGAGAGCAGAGAGAGGATGACTTCTTACTCTATTAATTACCGGTTGTGGGTAAAACAAAATACCACTGGAAAATTCATGTCAAATTTCGTATTATTGGTGGTTAATTGAAAGTTCGTATTATTCGTAGAAAATAGGTGAAATGTCGTATTATTCTGGGTAATTTTTCCTAAAAAATATGAGGACGAATATCATTGTCTTTTCTTTTATTACACAAATTTATTTTGATAATGATAGTAGGGCTCAGAGAACGAGATTCATACTGAGACTCATTAGGACTAGGTTTGTGCATTGCATTATCCATGGAAATCTAAGTTGAGTCATATGAATTGAATAAGTGATGTTTTTCTTAATTTGTGTCTCATTTATCAACATGTTCATACACCGTTTAAAATTCGATCCGTTCAAAATCTATAAAATTAGAAAATTTGAAACAGTTAAAGTTTTTTTAATATTAAAAAAACTAAGCATGGGAAAAAGTATTTCCTAAAATAAGTGTCTTCAGCCCAAAGTTAAGGTAAGAGTTTGTTCGCTCTTACTAATAGCGAACAAAAGGAATGGTCAAAAGAGTCAAACTTCTTTGTTCACTATTAATAACAAAGAGCGAAAATATTTGACTTTTTTTAAGACATACTTGGGATGCTCAAAGTTAAAAATTCTTCACAATATGGGCTTTTTTTAAGGTTTTATTTAATTTCATATATTCATTCAAATGTAGGTCGTATATTTGTAAAGTAATACTTCACCTAGTCATCCTCATTTGCTAAGGACTAAGGTACTTATTGAGTGATTTTAGTACTTTAGTGTGTATATTTTTGAATTATATTTGTTGATGGTGAACTGTAACTGTTCATGATTTTAGCGCTTTTAAAAAGTCTTGTTTAATGAATTACAACTTATTGTCATGAAGTTGAAGGTACTTGTTCTTGTGATGGAGTTGATAATAATTTTGGTTTTGTAAATATTTTGTAGAAAATGGCATCATATATTATATTTTTGAAATGGTGATATTTGAACAAGTAATAGGAATGTCGAATATATTGGTGGTAAACATTAACTATTCATATACAATTTGAATATGGACTTGGATGAATTAGAACTTCATATATGTTCAAGGATTGAGATTGATTCAACAAGTAATATGAATATAAGTTTTAAGTATGCGATGATTAAACAATTCTTAGCCTATCTATTGAGGACGAGGAGGTACCAGAGGCTTTGTGGGAGCATTTAAAGTCTACTCATATCCCTTCTTTGGAGTTGTATGTAGAAGAGGTACACTAAGAAAATCAAAATGTGAACATTATAGAAACGCATCAAGTATAACTTCATCTACTCCATAGCGTACGCCTATGCCATTTTAACCCATGAAATTCAAAATCTCTTTGTTTCATTGTCCTCCTGAAACCCCAGTAAGTTTATTGAGACTTTGATAATGAGAGTAAGTGAGTAACAATTTTTGGATGTTGTAGATTATGTTAAAAAGGATCCTTTGGATGTTGTAGATTATGTTAACAAAATGTGGAGTATAAAACAGAGGCTTTCAATCAAACTATCATAATGTTGAAGTGTAAAGAGAATGTAGTTGAAAACTTAGGCTAGAAAAACCTTGTTTGCATCTGTATGACAATAACATAAAGAGAGAAACACGAGTCTTGTGTATTAAATAGTAACAATGTGTTAGTTGGACATATTCATTTGACATCCTCTGTGATTTACAATTTGATTAGAAACTGTATTGCGCAAAATCCATCGATTAAGATCTCCCTAAAACGCTTGTGCTTCAGGGGTAGAGAACACAATATTTTATAGAAATGTCCTCATCATCAAGATAACATCAAAATTGTTTAAATCCATCATGATTGAATTAAATTCATCAATATGACATTTAAGAGAACTACAATTCTCAAGATGAAGAGCATGAAACTTACTCCTCAGTAACAAACGCTTTTGCCAACGATTTGTCATGTATATCGACTCAAGCTTCAGCCACAAACATGTTGGTGTCTCCTCCTTTACAACCACTCTAAGTACACTATTAAATAGACACAATTGTATCATGGGAAGAGCCTTCAAATCTAATTCTTCAAATAACTTCATCCACATACTTAAAGATTTCTTAGTCTTTCCCAATAAAACTATCTCGAATATCATTATTAAGCTCGATGAAGAAAAAAAAAGCTTCAACGTGACATAATGGCTTATGTTATAAGGGTCTTTAAGTCATCTATCTAGCATGTCTATTTCTCAATTCTAATGACTAAATTTACAGCCCTACAAAAATTTCATCTAGTCCAAACATTTAGTAGATTTGTAAGCCGCATATTCACAGATAAATTCAAAGAACAAAAACCAAAAAGACATTGTTGTCTAACTAAAATGTACAAAGGATGATAACCTAAAAAAACTGCACTTCACCTGTTATAACAACAGGTGGATCAAATTCGATGCGAGTAGCCTTCCCCTGTGACACTAACAGAGGCAAAGTGCTTGCTTCTTTGGCAGCAACACCTGATGCTGTCCACAAAGTTACGTGAGGCCATTCAATTAAGCAATCAATCTTTTCACCATCAACTGAGCCAAGGTGTGCCTCCAACGCAGCCAAATTATCAGACATCAACAAAGCAGTCAACTCAACATCAACCATGCGACTAATGAATTGAGCATAGTTAGCCACTGCTATGACACCATGGCTTCTCTTGTGAGCCAGAGTGATGTGAGCATTCTTGAGGGTGTCGGACAAATTCTTGTCATTGAAGAAAGCTCCAACATCCGAATTGTGCACAGCAATCTGTTAGACAGGAGAAGATTGAATGATAAAGATAAATCTTTAATTAAGTTAGGGATTCTTTATTGCCTAAGTTATTATTAGTTCTATATAAAGCAGAAACACAAAAAAGCAAATTCATAATAGAAAACAAGTCCCAGCATAAGTGAATGATGAGGACACTTCCTACCCTTGAGTGAACAGACAGGAAAATGTTTTATCACCAAAATATAAAATTAAAAGAAATGTTTTTCCTCTGAAGTTTAACAGTTTCACAGGCCTACAACTAAATGAGCGCAGCTCATCACACTCATCTACACAGATATCGGAAAGAAAAGAAGGGTTTAAAAATTTTATCATTCCAAAACATAGAAGGGAAAAAAGTTGAAATAAACGATCTCAGTTACTAGAGAGAAAAGAGGGTTGGTTGAGATAACTAAGATAGGTAAAAATGTGATCATGACGAATTCAATTTCTTTTGAAATATATCGAAGAAATTTCCAGTGTGCATTTCTAAATTGAGTTCTCGATACTAATTCAAGGGCTCATGCCAAAAGCAGAAGGGCCTAATAGTTCAAAGAAATAAAATATTGGTAAGGATATTTGTAACAATTTAAAGGAACAGATATTAGCAAGTACTGCATTCATCTGATTCTTCATTTTAACAGTCACTACGAGAAAATAAAAATTTTGGAGGGTCCAGGATCACTTACATCACTAAGGAGACCATGGATTTCGGTAATGGGCAAACTAACACCAGCATAAACAATTGCTCCAAGCCGCCTCTTTTCGGTGCTAGTGGGTACATAATCACCTTCTGCTATTTTTTTCAGTTGCTCCATCACACTCTTTACCGCATTCTCAAACGGAACCTGTAAAATGCAGAAAAATTTTATTGCCACTGTTTTTAGGTATACCCGAATACTTTTTTTTGAAGCATAGAAAAGAGCCCTTCGAAAGAAGAAAAACAAGAAGCAATTGCAGCACATTGAAAAGAACTAGCAAAGTATATTCACAACACAAGAGTCAAATGCCAATGGCGTGATTAAAAGCAGTCATCCAAACTAACACAGAATGACTACACATGAAATGTGTATAATAGGATTCCTTGTGCTCTCATGTTTGATAACCCCAAGCAAGTGTCAGATACATTAAGATTAGATATTCCCCCAAAATTTTGAAGTATACATCACTTTAACTTTACTCTTGCACACATCAAAATCAAAATAGCTTCTATTTACAACAATCCTCAAGATATACAAAACCGGTAAAGATCGTGTTCTCCCCAACTTGTTAGAACAGAATTAAACTAACAGATGATACAATTATTAGGCCAAACTCCAGGTATCCACTATGGAAACGTGGAAAAAAAAAACAGCGGTCGCAAATGCGTTTGCGGAAACGGTGGCTATATCGCGGAAAACGGCTATAGCGGAGTAATAATGCGAATCGCAGCCGATGCGGTGTGAAGTTTTAAAAAAAATCACACAATGGATGTTTTGAACTTATAATTGCATTTTTGTTGTTGAACTACTATTATGCAATAATATAGCCATTGCTTATAATTGCACTATATGAGATGCTTTTAGTGTATAATTAATTAATTTATTAGTTAAAATTTTTGTTTAGCAACTAAAATTATGAGCAACTATCATTTAAGTCATCTTAATAGTTAAAGTTAATGGATACTAATGAAATCTGAACGGGGAGTAAAAAATGTTGTACAGTAAAATATCATTGTAATGGTGAAATAACGTTCATTACACGTGCAACGGTCAACGCGGCGTTTGATTGTGAAAATTCATTCACCGTTCTGATTGTGAAAAGTCATGCACCGTTATATTGTGAAAATTCCATGTGTGAAAATGAGCCCGCCCGCATCACGGTAATCATATGAGCAAATAAGCTCTACATATGAAAAGTATTGTATAATGCAATTACCACATAATATCCATCTAGAGTATGATCATTTATATCTCGTCTTTCACTCAATCATCTCCCAACTTGTTTATGTCACGAATACTACCGTTGATCCATAATGCAAAATATTGGCCACATCACCGCATCATGACCACTTTGTAAAGATTTTAACTCTTATCCCATTAACTCCAATAAGGCAATAGCTAACAAGGCAAACTTCAATTGACTAATTTTCTTTTCTTTTTTTAATATTTGGAGCAACTTCAACAAATATAAAGAACTAAAATAGAGAAGTATTAATCTAAGACATATACATGTAATCAGAAAGAGGCCTTGCTTATTTCAGAGTATTTTAAATCTATAAGATAAGATATATGTATTTTGTAGTTTAGTTCTTTCTTTTCTTAATAAAATATTTCTCCTGCAACATTAATTTTCTTTCTTTTTTGGTTTGATTTGGCTAGAGATAGGCGAGTAAGAGATCTTGCACAGGCATTAAACATTAAGAGCCAATTTGCTCCAGTTGAAACTTAAAAGGGCTAAGTCTTTTTTTTTTGACAAGGAAAAAAACTATTAATAATTACAAAATAGCGCACAAGGATAGGGATGAGGCACCTCATAAAAGAACAAGAAAATTACATTGAGATTCTCCATTTATGTCTACAAAGATCATCAAGAGAAAAAACTGGGAACAAATTAGTTGAAGCTTTATGTCTAAAAAGAAATTTTAGGTAACCTTAGTACCGAGACCAAAAAGTCGTATTAGAAGGAAACTCCAATTTTTTGAAGCTTTATCTAAAACTTTCCTTTTCCATTTAAATCAAATTCATCCACCCTGATTCACTTTATTTTCTTCGTATTTTCTTTTCTTCTTGTAAAATGGTCATCTTATTGGCTAAAGGAAAGTGAGGCGATTATGAAGAGGCTGAGATAAAACATAATAAAAAGATGCGCAAGAGTAACTAAAGTGTCAGTATTACAAATCCTAAAATCTAAGAGATGCACAAGAGAAACTCAAGTGTTAGGATTACAAATCCGAAAATCAGGGTCCGAGGAGGGGCGAATGCTTTCTAAAATGGAGAGAAGCTCAATAACAAATTATTTCAAGAGGGTTATGTCTAAAGGAGAAAGACCACATGATATGTCCTTTGTTAGTTAAATACTATGGAGAATCTTCAAAAAAAAAGGCCAAATAAGCAATGAATCCTAATAGGTGTGTTATGTGTATGAAGGAGAGAGAGGATATTAATCACCTTTTCTTACACTACAATTTTGCGTGAGACTTATGGGCTAGGCTTTTTAAATTTGGAGGTGAGTTGTGGATCATTATGAAAAACATACCGACTTTCTTAATACCTTTGATCATGGTCTAGGGTATAAGGGAGACCTTAAGCTTTTATGGAGGTGTGGAAGTTCTTCAATCTTATAGTTGATTCAGTTAGAAAGAAACATAACTCTTTATGAACGATTTGTACTTCTTTATATCAGTTGGAACAAACCACTTCATGGGTTAAAGCTAATGGCCTTTTTGAACATTATTCTTATAATTATTTATGTAGAATTGATTAAAGTGTCTTGTAGTAACTTGTGTTTGGTATTTTTGGGTATCTCTCATCCCAATTGTTGTTCCTTTTTGTTTCATTAATATAATTTTTCTTATAAAAAAAAAGTAATCCTGGAAAAAAGAACTTTAAGAAGTTGAAGAGCAAGCCAACTATCCTCCTAGAATCTAATCTTATCCCCCTCCCTACTTAAAGGCTTGTACGAGGTAAAAATTTAGAATGTACATGAGAAATGGCCTTCCATGGGCTAAGACAAGATTCAAGAAGAAGAAAGGCAAGCAAGCACATCCCATCTGAACCACGAGCACCGTATTTTGACCTTATGCGAAAGCAAATTGGGATCCAAAGGAAATCTTTACAACCATTTTCGAAGGAATTATCTTTACCTCCAATTCCCCAACTCCTAGTCCACCATTGTCTCTAGGAAGTTTCACCTTATCCCATCCAACCAAATGATCTTTTTTTGTATCTCAAACTCTTGCCCATAAGAAGTCCCACATCATTTTCTCAATTGATTTAATGAAATGGGAAAACGCCTTGAATAGTGAAAGTATAGGGGAGCATTAATTAGGATTTAATAATTGAGATTCTCCCCCCTAAAGTGAAGAAGGCCTTATTCCACCAGTCTAATCTCCTAGAAATCTTTTCCAGGACCGAGACCAAAAGGATTTATTCATTGGGTTAATACTTAGAGGTAAACCTAGATATGAAATAGGCATGTTCACTCTGGCACCTGACCAAACAACTTATCACTCTCCACATTCATGCCCGTAATGCTCGATTGTGTAAGGTTAATCTTCAATTCTAAAAGGTGTTCAAATAGAGCGATAATCTTCAGAATGATTCCGAATTTCTCACAATCATCAGAGGCAAACAAAAGCATATGAGAGATGACCACTTCTTCTCAACCAATTTTCACCCTTCAATCGACCCCATATATATACAAACTAAAAGGGTTAATTTGCTCTAAGGTTTTACATTGGGGCTAATTTTCTTATTTCTCATTCAAATATAAATTTCATCTCATTAGAGATATACATGGATTTCCTAGATAAATTAACTGAATCTTATTTGAATGATCTGATCGCAGGCAGAGCTAAAATTTTTAAATCTTTACAAAAATCATACTAAAGCTTTTTTTTTTCACACCAAGTGAAGGGAAAGTGCAGTGTGCAACAATCTTCTCGATAATAGTCTTGTTTTAGGAGTTTCAAAAAAAGGAATCAACAGATTTCAGAAGGATCAGTCACCAAATAATTATATCAAAATAAGTCCTAACGAATGACAAACTATCTCTCTATATTCCATCTTTTCTATATACCAACTTTCTCAACTCAAGATTTGAGAACAATAAACTGTTTTTTTTCCATCATGCCAATAATCGGAACACTCATAACTAGAACTGATCCTAAAAAACTTCAACTATACTGTAAAGATAATTTCCAAAATGCTTCTATATCTCCCACCCATATATCAGGTTAAAAGGTTTGTAGAATTTGCCTTAAGATGGCTACTCATTAGCTAGATGTGGAATATGACTAGTGAATTAGCAACAAGTACAAAAGATTACCTGAATAGAGTTCAGAAACTCAGAGTTGCTCAATAAAGTTTCTCGCAAATGCTTCTCCCACACAGACCACTCTTTTGCAAAAGACCCCTTAGATGATTCTATTCTGCATTGGATTATGTGTAAGAATTAGGTCATCTCAACTGAAAAAAAGGAGAAAATACAAAGGCTTCTCACTTAGTATTAACTAAGGAAAACAAAGTGAGGAACAAGGGGTTCACTTCCCTTACAAGATGAAAGGAAGCATTTAATTAGTTATTGAAGGAAGCTGTCAGGACTTTAAAATGCTTTCACTCTTTTAAGTTAAATAAAATCACACAAATACATCACTGATTAGTCTATACTTGAAAAATCAAAGCCCTCAAAAGTGACCAACTTGACTATTTAACCACATGAAACACAAACCTTCCATGACGCATTGTATGTAGCCTGTATAGGTTGATCCCTTCCTCCAGCACAGCTTTCACAGCATCAGGAAGAGATGCCCTGCTCAATAAATAAAGAACAGCGAAGTGTTCATATTGTCGTACCTTTAGAAGTTGCAATAACTCACATCATATTAGAAAGCAAACAGAACCATCCTAAGGGGATTGAATCTCCTTGCTCCAGTCTAATTTTAACAAATCCAACTATTTTGTTCAAGTGTGAATGTGAATGTGCTCATGAGTTTGTGCGTTGTATGTTATATGTGGATATGATTGCACATAAATTCTAAAATTAAATTTCTAAAAAGAATGGAAAGGTCAGGCCTCACAAACACTGCCTAGGATTATCATTGATTAGAAGATACTCTAGAAGCTTGTTGACCATACATCATACATGGTTTCCTAGTTCTGCGATAGCAGTGTGGAAACTCAAGTATTTCTTGCTATTGAGTTCAACTAATAATAAATGAAATTTACTACAAAAAAAAAAGAAAAAAAAACTTATATTTTCTTGAATGAAGAAGATCTAGATTTGTGTAATACATTAATTGTTACATTTATTTCCTAAAAGAAAAGATGCGACATTTCACACGAGATTAACCAATTAATTTACAATATTTAGTGCATTTTTCTAAAAATTAAAACAGCACATTTTGAGTTTGATACAAATGCCGTTCTAATCTAATCTATAATCATCTTGATTTACAGATTAAAATTTTACCTCTCATCTTTAAACATATACAAAAAATCACAGTTAACCATATAATAAAAAAGACTTTTAGCCACCCCTTTTCCGCTATACATCTAGTTGCACAACTAAAGCCATATGGTAATTAACGATTGTTACAAACTTGATGATCAGCATTCTCATTTATGCCTTAGCAGATGAGGAAGATGAAATGGAAATTTTTCCAAGTACCATTTAGACATAAAAAGACCTCTATGCAGAGAAAAAGAAATAACGCATAAAAGAGGTCATTAAGTCATTTTTTAGTCATCAAGAATCATGGAATAAAAACTCCACGTTAAAATTACGTAATCCCTGTTATGAAACATGTTTGAGTTAAATCCCGTAATGGTGCATGATTTTTCAAGGTCAAAATGCTGTGTTGACCGTTACGTAACATGGTAGACATGTTATTTCACCTTCACAACAACAATTCACCCTTACAGTGTTATTAATCTCCCTATTAAATTTCATGATTACATATTAACTTTAATTATTTAATATCACATAAATTAAAGTTACACATAATTTTAGTTGTTATACAAAATAATTAACTAATGAATTATTATCCACTCAAAGTACCTCATATAATACAATTATAATAGCTATGGGATAATATTGCATAATACAGTAGTTCAACAACAAAAATGCAATTATAAGTTGAAAACTACCCTTATGTAATTTTTTCCTTAAAGAATTCACACCGCATCACCACAATGCTTATTACTCCGTTATAGCTGTTTTATGCAAAACCGCAACCGTTTTCACAAACGCATTTGCGACGACGGTTATTTTCCATGACGAGAATATAAGAAGATAACAAAAAAAATTACTAGACTAGGGAGATATACTGACCTTTCAGCTTTGAGCAAAGGCATCTTCACCAACGAACCAAAGCGTTCAATTAATTCGGCTTCAAATTCTTTGCGGCTCTAGGGAGAGAATAACAAAAGGAGCAAAAATATTAACTCAAACAGACCAATGGACCAAAATAGCATGACTTGAAAACTCTGAATTACTCCTACTTTGCAGAATACCGAATTTTGTGGGAAGTGTGGAAAGAAAACAGAGAAAATGACATTGACAATCTTGTTAAGACAAGAAATATACCTTGCCTTCATAAAGATGGTAAAACATAAGCAGCACATAACCTGCATTAGGAGATGACTTGTCGAGATTACCCTAGCAAACAACAATAACAAGAAGAAATAAGCACAAGAATCAGGTAAAATGCTATGACAATCTCATACTAACAACATTGAAGAGGATGTATTACTGGGTGATTCACTCGTTGAAGCACCCGAAGCATAAATACCGACAATGCATCCAAAGAAAATGGATTTGAATCTGTGCCTGCACAGCAAGAAAGCAAAAAAAGGAGAATAAGGATTTTAACTCTAAGCTGTAAAATAGGTATCAAAAGAGGGATTACATGAATCACGAAAAATTGCAAAACGGCATGGTAGCAACTTGAAAGGAAAACATAGAAATTATAGAACATGTCATTCCAATATTAAACATTAACAGTGCTTCTATCCTGTCCCTTGAATATAGAAATCTGAAGATATGAGGAAGTCATGAGGCATGCAGGTGCATGAGCAGCAAAACCATGATAACGTAAATATAGAAGCTACAGCAAACATTCACATCCTGTAAAATACATTACGATCTTAGATGCTGAGGTGTCAAATACCTCTCCCAGTATGCCTAGCCTGCTATTTCTACCTGTCAGCTTATAATCAGACCAAAAACCCAAACAGACCCAACCCAATTGGACCAAAACATTTATACAAAATTTCTTAAACTTTTGAATTACACATCAACATTATTGAGTTGAGATGACTACTATTTTTCCGTCAATTTTTATGTTTTTTTTTGTCAATATTCCACCATTAAGAATTGAAAAATCCTTATTGGCCAGCTATTATTAGAATTAATTTTCAACCATTTCACAAAAATAGTTATATGGTATCTTTTTTTGATATTTTATAGAGATAAGAATAAAGTAGGAGTAATAATGAAAATTCTAGACACATTTGGGTTAGACGTGACCTGATACTCCAATAGTGGCTAGATCAACCATTTTAACAAGTCTACCACTGGCCATAGTCTTCCATTAAATACACAAAAAGTAAATAAATTATATAAGGAAAATTTAAAGAATTTAATGGTCCTATTTCTATAAAAGAATCAAAAAAAGAAAGCAGAAAAGAAAGGCAATTCTAAACTACCTATTACCTAGTTCAACAAGTTCTAGAAATCAGTTAAAATCAATAAATCACTAACCAGTAAATATTCAATCAGTAAAAACAGTTTCAATCAACAAAAACCAGTTTCAATCAATAAAAATCAGTGCCAATCAGTAATGTTTCAATCAAGTTAAATGACCTTCAGAATCAGGTACAACTGGAACAGCCAATGCCCTATTAGATCGAGACATGTCTTCAATCTGCAACATGAGATAAAACATCATAAACAAGAAAATTGAGTAAACAATGTGAATCCTTTATTAGTCTGATCATGTGTAAAATTTAAAAGACCAAATAAAGTGAACACCTTTAACAAATCACTGGTCAGGTTCTTCACACCAAGTCACAATATTAGAAGTTCTTCAAAGATTATAAGACAACTTGTTTGGAGCAGAATGCAAGTACTTAGCTTAGATTTCTATTTATCTACTTCTTCTGTTTCTATATAATGAAACAAATTTCTTACAATAACTAGTCTTGTAGTTCATCAAAGAGCATTTATTATGGAGAAATTTACAAGTGATATCAACACAAATCCAATAAAAAGCTAGATGTTCCATCTCACTCCAAATATATGACCAAAGAAGACTCCTAAGTTCTATTTATGAAAATCCAAACACATATCGACCCAAACTTTAGATAATGAACAGATGTCAACATGCGTAATAGACAGCAAGCATAGAAAATGAGTTACCTGCTTCCATACTTCCTCATTTGGTGCATTTTTATCTGCAAGCATGATGCAATCAGGCTTTCTTCTACATTGTTCTGCAACTTTTTGCCAATATCGACCTGCAATTACACAAGAAGAACAAGTTATCAAAATATTTAAAAAAAAAATTTTTAGTTGATAGGTAAATAAAATTTGCAATATTATCTTTTAATACTGGAGTATAGTATTAAATGTATGAGCATTCTCAACAAGAATAGCAATATCAAAATAATTTTAACTTAACAACTATATCTAGCATTCTCTCTTTACGACCAGCCACCATCATGCACCATATCCCTTTTTCTAGCCTCGTACTCAACTAGACACTAGCACCACACTCTATCTTTCTGTCGGTCTGCCAATATAAGGAAAACATTATGTCCGTTTCTCCGGTTTTGATTCAAAGGTCTTTCTCACTCCTAGGTTGTTTTGGAAGAACAGTGGTAAGGGTTGTCCACCATGGTGGTGAAATGGATTTGTTGCGTAGTAGCTTAGAATAAAACTAAGACCATTTCGTTGCATAATGACCGCTGTATAATGAATTTTGAGCTTAGTGCTATGCGAAACCCTGCACACAACTTGTGATTTGAAGAAACAAACATTATATCAGTATCAACTGTTCTTTCAACACCTATACAAATCAATTAATTTTGTCTGAAATCAATATGATAAAATGGGACAACTACAACGGACATTATAATATCAAGCTTGATAACAATATAGTTCTTCTCTATCAGAAGCAATATATAGTTATGTTTTAGAATATCATGCCTTTTGTAAGATCACCCATCAAACTTTGGACAAGACGGCCATCTCCATAAGCACTAGAAGCATTAAGTAATTCCCGACAAAGTGCAGACTTCGCACAACCTGGTATTCCTGCAAGATAAGGAGTATGAAAAACATTTGTCATCAATATTATATTTTAGTGACTTAAAAACAAAACATCACAAAAGGCAAACAAGAAAACAAATTTAGAAAATGAGTACATCTTATCAAACTAAGAACAGTGCTCCACCAAGATCAAGGTATCAAGAAGAAGAAAATATGATTGCCTTCTAAATTAGTTTTATGTTATCTCTTCCCCTCCCCACCCCGCACACACACATACTCAAATTATAAATCAAACAACTCAAGCCACAAGGAAAGTTCATAACATTTGAAATTTACAAAAAAGACAGATTACACTAAGGAAAAGATCTGTGTCATTTTAACAAATGAAAGGAACAAGATGCAGCAAAAATAAGTTCACAACATTTGTTAAGAACATAACAATGCCAAAGCCTCAACCCCAACTACGATGGAAATTAGTGTGGTCTTAGTAACCGGAAAACTCCATGTATGTTGTGATAGAAAATTTCACTATGGAATACATTTTTAATATAGAGTATCATGACACCATGCAATAAATTAATATTGGGCCAAGTATGCTTTTCCAGCAAGGAAGGAAGTTTAAAAATGAAGAAAATAAACTGTTCTTTTCAACATAAATCATCCAAGGACTCCATGCCATCCATTTATGTGGTATTGGATCTGAAAAACGAAATTCACATTTTCTCTGGAAAAAAGAGTAAACTTGATTGTGTAGCATAACATATCAATTATGAAGAAAAGTGGAAGAAACCTGGAAAGAACACGATAAGGCCTTCTTTCCTCACAGCTTCTTTGGTGCTAGGAGATGATGTAACAGGATCCATCTCACATACTTTCTCAAGATCACCCTCTTCATCGACAGCTCCAACAATAGCCATGAAATCTTCAGACCTCACCAAATTTCCAGCTGCGCCTATGAGTGCTTGATTTGCAGGACTCCGTTTGGCATATTGTTCAAGGAAAGGTTCGGCCTCACTCAAGTAAATATCAGATCTCAGCTGTTTGTGGCCACACTTCCGTCTTATGTAAACAGCCCTTTGAAGAGAGAACCAATTACTATCAAGTTCAGCCAAATAAAAAAGATGACAATTTTGAAAGGATCCAACATCAAAAAGGCTACACTACCATTCATCTAGCATTTTGCTTAATTCCTTTTGCTTTGCTGCAGAGGTGCCCCAAATTTTCATTTGTCTGCCAAAAAAAGATTCTTCGTCAAGAAAAGCGTCTATTCTGTACAATGCTGAGCAATATGTTTGTTTTCAGAATGATTTTTATCGCAGAGGAACAAATTATTAAATATCCTATAAGCTTAAAGTGCACATTGCAACATTATACTTGTTCAGCATATCACAACTTTTATTAAGATAAGAAACTACAATCCTTCATCAGAAAACATACAAGATCGGTTCCGTATATATACGATACAAACTTCCAAAAACCACAATCTCAAAGAGCGTTTCTCTAAACAATTCCTTAAGCCAGCTTATTTGGATATTGAGTAATGAGAAAGCTCATCGACCAGCCATACTCATTAGTCGTAACATAGATACATGGTCAACATATTTAATTATTTACGGCCTGTTTGGTAGGTGGTAATAAATGGTGGTAATGCAAATGAAAAACTAGTGTAATTTTTGTTGAAAAAATTCTTAGTTACCTTGATGGTCATGCTTGTCCAACTTCAATCATCCCATTTTCTTCATAAAATTCATTCCATGACATTACCATTGGGAGAGGTGGTATTAGGTGGTAATGAAAATTTGTAAACAAAAAAACTTTTTTGTGAACAAAGTTTCATTACCATGGGAATGATATAGAAATTTTGATGTTTTTTTACACTATAAATTATTCCTATTACCACCATTTAGTACCACTAACCAAACAAGCCGTCAGAGTATTAAAAAAAATAATAACACGAAGCAAGTAACTTCCTACAAAAGAGCATAACACATAAAGAAAGTCAGTAGCTGAGGCTAACTATTTCTATCAAATAACTCAAATCACCTAAGTTTACCATCATTCCTAATCTACCAGTGGAGGTGTTTAGTCCTATCAAGGATAACCCAAAGACATACCAGTTAACACAAAAACTACAGCAACATCAAAAGAGAAATACTCCTTCGATCCTAACTTAATTGCACCATAGAGGTTTGGCACTGCAGCCTATAAGAAGAGAGAAATTAACTAAATCGGTGGTGCAAGCCTCAATTAGGAGAAAAATTCAAGAGAACAAGAAATTGTTCCATTTAGGGATACCCCAAAACAAAAATGTTGCATCTAATCTAGAACAGAGATAGCAACATTCACGACACAAGATTTATGTTGATATAAGGGAACTAACGAAACCAATTCTCCTAATAACTAAAATGTAAAAGTGTGTCTATGGATTTATCGAAAGAAAGTGTGCAAGACCATTAGAAAAGCAAAAGACAAGAATGGGAAGAAAAAGAGAACCAAAGCCAGAAGTCCAACAATATAAAGTAAAAAGTAAAACTGAAGTCACATGATACATGAGAACGGGTCAAGCCAAGGAAAACCAGAAAAAAAAAAGAAACCAAGGAAAAGTAGGAGATACTAGATAGTAGAGAAAATAAAGAACTGAACGATGCAAGACAAGCAAAAACACTAGACTGCACAGATTGGAGACTGAAAAAAAAAATTACAAAAATTGAAGTATACAGATATGAAAAAAGGAATGCAAATTCAAAAACTATAGAAGGATAGTGGGAAAGGTATATATTTGTTTCACCCTCTCTTATTCTGAACATGCATGTTATCTTATCATAAGGGAAAGCGTCCAAGTGTATATCAGAATTGTCACACTCACAATCACACCTCCCACGCTGTTAAACTAATAAGATAAAACTATGCTTGGTGATAATTATTGTTATTTGAATACTAGTTCTCTAATCAAATTCAAAAAATTAGAGCATGACGCATTAAGCTTGATTTCTGCGATTAGTACTCGCCTTTTTGGAAATAAAAATGCCTATATCTATTGATCTCTACAAATAATCTCTTTGTGAGACTGAACAAGCAAGTGAATGATAGCGTCAAATGCAAGAATCAGTCTTGTTGGTATATTGATCACACAAAGATGTAGTGTTAAACAATATAGAGTAAATCATTCCCCTCCTGAAAGAGAATAAATACTATCACCTTGATACTTTCTGGCAAATCAAGTTCACAAGACTCATGACATATAAAATAGTTTTCCCTATTTACTATTGAGCTTTTGTACACCTTCTTACCCTATACGCAGGTCTGTCATTGCTTACTCAAAGGCCTAAATCCACAAGAGGTACCATGATGAATCATTTGAAGAGTAGTGTTAAGAACTGTAATTCTAGAAATGTCTGAGCAGCACAATGTCTTACTATTTCTCATTATTTCCTCTACCCTCACAGTTAGAGTTGTAGCTAACCTCAAATAATACGCCTTATAAGCCGCAGGACCATCTTTAAATAGAATTGATAATCCATTTCGTATCAGGAAAGTTCGTAACTGCAAAAGGAGAAATGATAAAGGTCAAACACATGAAAACCAGCAACTGAGGAGAAACAAAGGTTGTTGAAACACAGAACATGAAAATGAACATATAATTTAATGCCAAATATGTTACTTGTAATCATAAAAGTATATCCGCATGATCCTATGCATTTAAGTGCACATGCATGCAAAAGAAATAAAGACGGATAACAAATTCAGACATCTAGCTATACCTTGTATGTGAGAAATTTCAATTTGACCATTAAGTTGGCATCTTCATCAGCAAGTGAATCTGCTCCAGATGCATTATCCTTGTCTTTATTGGCGTCAATCATGATTTTGCAAATTTCTGCAGCTCTGTGCTTACTTTCTTTGTATAAATTTACGTCAACAAAAAATCCTGAAAGCATTTTATTGTAAGAACCTCCAAAGAGATATTTCATTCTCTGATCAAATGATTGAATGCGGAAATTAGATGAGTTTTAACCGGGATTAACCATCTATGTTTCATGCATTTTTTGCAATGAAAAAAGAACCATTAACAAATCAAATGAGAGGGCAGAAAAGAGATCTGGTCATTGATTTCATTTAATCAGTGATAATAGGCTTCATTACAAATATTATACATACTCATTTCGAAATTTATTCACAAGTAATCACAGGTTTCTTCTTTCTATTCAGCAAATGGAAATCATTGCAGTTGGTACTTAATATCAAAGCAATCAAACTGTAACGCACCCAGATTTGGGGTGTGTTTGGTACATGCTACAAAAGTATTAAAGGAGGAAAACCAGACAGAACATTAGAATAAAAGAACAGATGATAGTGATGTAGCTTCGAGTGCTACAAAAATTCCACAAAGAACTATCTTTTTATTTCCACAAAATGCCTGATCCCTTTATTTATTATATCCAAGAGTTTATAGTAACAAGCTCTATAACTAACTAATTAGTAAAATATCTAAAATACCCTTTCAACCAATGTATCACACAAACCCTAGCTCGTTTGTCTCATATTTGATTAATTTCATTATTGTTGCTTTCTTATCTTCATGCTACTAATAGAAGCTAAGCCATCAAAATCGAGTTGTGAAATTACAGAAACAAAAATTTTGACATTCCAACTCAATGTTTTCAAGGAGGAAATGATTACTCTTATCGCCAATATTGCCAGATAAATGCGACCACATATAGCTGTATAACAGTATAAGGACTCTTCCATATAGGTCATCTAAGATTTGGAGATTGGAGTTCATGTTAAATGATTAAATGTATTTTGAACTCCTTTGATGTTTTTTTACAGGCTTGATCTGAAAGCCTGTGTATTTTTTTATTGGTGTTATCACCTAAAAACATAAAAGCACCATAAATTTCCTAAAAGAGAAGTTCACTTGCATAACATTTTCAACTGCATAACATACAGATGCATTACCTCTATACAATGGCCATAAACCAGGATGGTGCCTGAAGATACAAACATTGCGCTCTGTCAGTATATACAACGCAAGTGACCTAAAACAAAATAATAGAATTCCTTTCAACAGAAAGTTTTAGACCTCATTTCTTTCTGGTATCTCCTAAACGCAGAATCACTGCGGACATGAATGACCATTTTGTAATATAAATTGTCATTTGTCATGGTATCAGCCTTGTGAAAATTAAAGTAACATTTGAAGGCAGCTGGGAGCCGTTTTTCTTTCATCGTACGAATCATTTCCTGATAGAAGTAACAGAAAATGCTAAGATACAATAAAGGACAGTTGGAATGAATACATCAGGATAAAGAGGAAATAACCATACGGGCATACTGAAACAAAGACAGAAATACAACCCAAGGGAATTAAGAGAATTAGTAAACAAAAACTTACTATATACGATGGACAGACAGCAATCAACTTAGGAAAAAACCATAAGCCAAAGAATATAAATTTTGAATGACGCATGGTATCCCTATGTTTTGACAGTTATAGGTGGGAGTGGGGAACCAAAGATATATACGAAATATATTCCTCTTATTGTAAGAGTATAGTTTCATGGGATGATTATGCTGAAATTTTCACACAATACCCCAGTATTCATCAAGGAGCTTGTCCTAAAATCACTAAATAACCCCCCCAATCATAGAATATATATATATATATATAAAACTAAATTTTCATTTCATAAACGCAAATTCAATCTCCTCCATTTTTGGAAGCCTGCTTCCAACTATTTCATAGGAACCAAGGAGATATTGAGATTCACAATTCCAATGGGTTTGCCTCAATAATTTCACTCACGAACGAAGCACATTATTGATATTGAACTCAAGATATTCACAAGAAGCATATGTAAAACAAAGCATAGCATCACATCGGCCGTGTTGCAAAGGTTTTCAAAAGAAACGAACCAATACTTCCTGCATTGTAAAGATGTAAAAAACCGTGCTTTGGGCATTATCAAGGTTTATTATCTAATTCGACTAACTGCATCACTCCCGTAACCGCATCACCATTCTGTTCCCGCGATTGCTACTGTTACCGCATTTTTAAAATATGACTAGATTTATTAAAAGGTTAAAACCATATCTTATCCAAGAGAAATTAGAGCCAATTTTGGAGCCCATTTTTGAAATAACTTATTATTAAATAAAGAAAGATATACAAGATTAGGGATGAGGCATCCGTAAAGAAAACAAGTAAATCACATTAAGATTCTATGTTCATTCCTATTTCCTACAAAGATCATCTAGAGCAAAATCGTTTGGAATTCTATCCCTGTATGTCTACTCATTCATTAAAGCATTCACATTTCGCTGATATTATCTTTCTACTATGATCATATTTGATCAATATGGTAATGGTAGCGCCGGTCTAATGGTCGTTCGACTTTTTAACTTTAACGGCACACATCGATCACGTGATATTCCAGTAGCCTCTCTCCATTTTTTCCACCCACACTTAATCTTATGGGTTACATCTTGTTTGATGTTCCCACTACTCTAAAATATGAACCTAAGGTATTTATAGCCTTCACTTGAAGCGATTTCTTTCTCTTCTAACATTTAAGAGTCTCTCGCTATCATGTTTGTGCTAAAACTACACTCCATGTACTTTGTATTTCTCCGACTTAATTTGAAACCTCATGACTCTAACTCTTGTCTCCATCGTTCTAACTTAGCATTCACCCCTTCCCTAGTCTACAAAATCTCGAGTACTAAGTAGCGTAATGAAATTAGGATCAAGGGTCGGATATAAGTCTACAAAACTTGGACTCAAACCCCAACATAGTAGACCAAGATCTGGCTCGAACTCATAAGGTCCAAAAAAGGAAGGACCCAGACCCTTAAATTAAGGTAAAATTTGGGTCCAAGACCCATGACATAGCCCAAAACATGCTAGAAACTTGGTTGTCTCCCAAACTACGTCTAATAGAAAAGCTCTATCCTTGAAAACTCATATATTTCTTTTCGTCCAAAGTGTCCAAGAATGGCAAAAAAACTATTCCAAAGAAGTTTAAGGTGACTGTTAGCTCCAAAACCAAGGAATCTCATTCGAAAGAGATCTCTAAATTTCGAAGGCGCTATCCAACGCTACTATCCCCTGAAGCTAAATGATCTGCTCCACAAAATGGAGAAAGATATGGTCATTATCTTCCATGACATTAGAACTAGTGTCACACGATTCGCTCAGTTCCCTGCAAAATTTGATTGGGTTTGTCCATCCCCAACCGAGGTTTATTCGCATTTCAAATCGCTAGATTTGCAATTTAAAGCAATGAAACAAGTAAACCAAACTAGATTTGAATTCTAAAATGAGGCTAGCATAAGCATGTCTAGTTGATAAATTATACTAGAGAAGAGGAATCTTAAGAGGTCTATGAGCCACTCAACTATCCTCTCAAAATCTAACTTCCTCCGTACTTTTAAGACTCAGACAAGGCAAAATTCTGGATGCCACACTATTGGCTAAGGCAAGAAGATGTACCAGAAAGCACATCTCATCGAGCACCATATTTTCTTTTGATAATCTTATGTCAAAAAGAGTTCAACTTCAAATGAAATCTCCACAACTATTTCCATAGTAAAGCATTAATTTTTACTAATATAGTGGCACGCCTAATATTGTTAGTCTAATGCTAGTCCATGAGAATTTCCCTTTTAACGTTTTAACTTTAGTGCCACACCTAATTAGCATAATATTTTGATCTAACCTCTCTATTTGAGCCAATCAAACTATTAACTGAAATAACATCTTACTCACTTGATCTATGTCTCCATTGTAAAAAATTGGGGCAAGGAACTTGAAACACTCACTTGGAAAGAACTCCTTCATATTTAACTTTACTAACCTTTGTTATGATCCTTTGTGATAAAACAACATTCCATATAGACATATAGTAGCGTTTTTACATCCCTGTAGTGATCTTGCCCCCTCGGATGGTAAAGGCAAAGTTTTAATATAAATTTTATTCTTGTGATTAGAAAGAAAAGTACTAAATTATACAAAATTGTATCATCGAAAAAAAAACATAAATTACAAATAAAAACACAATAATTTGTTGAATCCATGGAAAAAAAACCGCGGTCGCGGATGCGTTTGTGGAAACGGTTGTGGTGTCGCGGAAAACGGCTATAACGGAGAAATAACGCGAATCGCGGCCGATGCGGTGTGATTTTTGGAAAAAAAATCACATAAGGGGTTTTGAACTTATAATTGCATTCTTGTTGTTGAACTACTATTATTATGCAATAATATGCAACTAGCTATTATAATTGCAATATTTGATTCTTTTAGTGTATAGTTAATTAACTTATTAGTTATTAGTTAATTATTTTTGTTGTTGAACTACTATAAATTAAGTAATCGTAATAATTAAAGTTAATGGGTATTAATAAAGTTTTAACGGGAAGACAAATAACGTTGTAACGGTAAAATATCGTTATGACGGTAAAATAACGGGCGTTACACGTTATATAACGGTTAACGCGGCGTTTTGACCGTGAAATTTCGTGAACCGTTATATAACGGGATTTAACGCCGCGGCAACTTTCAAACAGGTTATATAACGGGTGTTACGTAACGTAACGGGGGAGTTTTTATTCCATGGTTGAATCCCATGAGTGCATGAAAAAAGAGTGTGCACAAGATCACAAGCAATCAACAATCACCAATAAGTAAATCACAAGTAGGTGAAATGGAGGACCTCTATACCAACAAGATTGAAATAAGTGGTACCTACAAGATGGAAACAAGTTACCACGATCCACAACAGCTCAAAGCAAGCATGAGAACATGGAATATCAGAGACCTATAGCTACGGTAACATCAATAACATTTAACTTAAATAAAAAAAAATAAGAAAAAGTGGCTATACTGAACTAATAATAACACAAATCAGTACACCATACCTGCAGCTTTTTAGTTGAATAGTCAGCTGGGTGAGCTTGCAAAAACTTTGTAAGTATTGATTTATCAGGAATCCTGGAATGAGCATCACCTGCCTCTTTCCCCAACCAATCTACAAAATTGGGGCAAAAGGAGGGACCAACTTCTTCAAGAAGAGCTCTAATTTGCTGCGTAAAAGTTCCCAAAACCAATAATCAGCAGGTGAGAACAAAGAACAATTACCATGTTATTCATATAGAATAACCCCCTTCACCTGCTTCTCATCAGTCCTTTTTGCCGCACAAATTTCCCGCAATGTTGGTCCCAAGTCCAGATGAGCTAGAATTAGTCAATGGTCATCAATGCTTAAATTAGAAACTTATGAGGAAAACTCCCTATATTCATGAAGATGAAGGAAAGTGAAAATAAAAATATACATCTTTAATAACCAAGCAAGTAGAAAAGAACATAAGTACAAGAACAAGCTACAACAATACATGCCCACATCGTATCTAGACATAAGTACAAGTACAAGGTTATCATCATCTTTGCTATTCAGTTTCTCAGATTAGATTTTGAGGCAAACAATACCAGAGGAAAACCTAATTGAAAACTGTATTCTGCTCCACTGCCATTCACCAATCCAAATCCTAATTAATATGATATGAAAGTCAGGTAGCACAATTCAATTAGGACATCAGAGACTGAAATATTCAGCAGACAGAAAGCAATATAAATGGAGCAAGCAAGGAAAATACCAATAAACCATACTGCAGAATAATATGACTGATTCCATCACAAACACAAGACCATTAAAGGTATTTACCACATCAGCACCATGGTTAGAGATTTACATAAATGCAGATTTTACAAAAAAGATCTTATCAGGAGTAATGAAACCATAAATGATACTCCCTCCATCCCAAAATTGTTGTGATGTTTCAATTTTGGGTGATTTTTATATTTCAATGTTTAATTGCTGTTTTGTTTACTTCAGAAACTAGATAATGTAATAAAGTAGTACAATGATCAGATTAAATAGGTTCGTTTAATGAATTCGGAAGATCTTAGTTTCTTTCTTTTTTGAGTAAGTTTATGGGCTTAAATGGGGAAGGGAAATGATTTGAAGAATGTGAATTTGCAAACTCTGCCAACATACTTTTGAATTGGTTAGGTTAGGTTAAAAAGTTAGATTGGGAGACAGTAAAATTTTCTTGAGAAGAAAATGTTGCAACAACTTTGGGACAACCTAGAAAGAAATATGTTGAAACAATTTTGGAACATATGGAGAACTAAGCTAACCACACACACACACACACACAAATTATTAGACTTGAGAGCAGCTTACCCCCTTCCGCTGGTGGAGGAGAGCAATCCAGTAAAACCTCCTGCAAATATTTTGAGCTTTCTGGGCTAACAACACGAGCAACTAAACCTTCAAGAATTTCACCTTGCACCTTTAAGTGGTCTTTTGTTCCTGAACTCAGAAAGATGCATATTCGGTTAAATTATTCTCAATTATAGAACAAATGGAAAAGGTGTTGGCGGAATCATCCATGAAAAGAGGATAATAAACTAAATTTCAGCCATAGTTTACACCTCAAAATACCAGAAACCATCAACCAACTTTATAGATTATCCCCCTGTTTTTTTTTTTTTTTTTTTTTTTTTTTGCAAAAAACATATCACATTTAAGTATTTTTGACAACTTCCCTACAACCCAACTTCTTAAAAATTTTATCTTTCTCACGCAGATTGATTAAATATACTTCTATAATTATAAAATACTATAACCGAAGAGTTTTAAACATCAGTTCTTCGTGAAAAAGGGAAAATAAATAAACCCCACTAGAAGCAAGAAAAAAAGACATCAATCAAATAGTATGTGAGTGAATTAGGTAACTCGACGACAAAGAAAAATAAAATGAATGGGATAGAGGGATAAATTTATTATCAAATGATAATTAAACAAACTAGTATCCTCCCAGAAAGCACGATTATTTTCAACCTTAAACACCAGAGAACAGTAAATCATTCTTCAAGGATTATAGCGGCTTAACAATATCTAGCTCACCCTAATTCACATTGCCCATGAAAGAATAATACTAAGCTTCAGAGCAAAGCAGAAGCAATCTATTTAACATAAAAAGTGAAGTCGAAGTCGAAGCACAAGCAATCGATGTTTTTCCTGAGAGTATTCATTACCTGAGAGGAAAAACATCGCATTGGCCGCATTGAAAAGATTTTCCGAAAAAAGAGCATTGTAAAGGTGTAAAGAGACAACTATTCGGGCTGTTACTAGGGATATCTCATGCTTTTGGCCGGTATTAAGTGTTACCACAACTGCATCACTCTTAGTATTACATCACCGCATACCGTGTTTTTTGCATTATGGTCATTACACTAGGTTAGGAGTTCAATTTTCTAAAACAAAAGTCAAAAGCCAGTTTGAATCATAGGGCTAAAACAAGGTTGCATAGCATCACATAAATTTCCCTAGTTGAAAAGGTGTTAAAAAACCAATTTTGGGACGTCTGCATCACTGTCCCGTTTTGCACTATAGTTTAATCATGTGGGTTTAAGGCAATAAGCCGCACGGAATCTGTTTTGATACAAAAATGTTTTCCTTTTATTGATGCCATTAACCTTAGAGTAGAGACAACAAGAAATGTCGATCATACAACATAATCCACACAAAATTCTATAATTAGGCTTGTACATAGAGTTCTTTGACACGAAAAGTAAACTAAACTAGTTAAAATAAGGTCTAGAAATTTTCAAGAACGGACCAAATTGTTATTGACATCAAAAGGAACTTGAAATTCTTGGTCCAGTCATATTTATGAATTTAATTTATCAAATATTATTTCTCTAATAAAATGATGGCTAGAAAAAGAGCTTTAAAAAATATTTACCTCGAGGTAGAAAAAAAAAAGAAAATACAGGAGATAGAGAAAGAAGTGAAGAAGAACCCAATCATCTCTTGTACTTAATTCACTGCAGAGTTTACATTTTCCTTCTGCATAACCAATGAAAATTTTCATCTTTTTTTTCCTTTTAGTCATAAATAATACTCATTATTGCAACTACTAAGTACTTCTACGCAGTGGCCGCTAAGCTAAAGTTTGTTTTAGCATGTGTTGTGACTTGTGAGAAAATGTAGTCCGAATTTTGAATAGAGCAGTGAGCCAATGGTAATCAACTTGCTATAAATGTTGGGAGTTTTTGGTCCCAATTATCTAATAATACAATTTTATTAAATCATCTAAAAGTTTGATTTCATTAGATTAATACCACTAATAATGTTAAAATTGTAAAAAATCTGTCACATGAGTCGCTCAAACGACCTTCTAAGAATGTCAATTTTCCTCCGAAAGCACTTGAAAATCTCCTAATTTGATCACAGTTTAAGGTTTGATCTACAGTGCAAAAACAAGGCCAAATTGATAATCATCCGTGTTGTAAACGTTTTATAAAAAAACCGAATCGACATTTCTTGAAATGTAAAGGTGTAAAAATTTTTGCGTTTTGGGCCATTTCGAAAGATATCTTTTGCGTTTGGCTCATAGAATAGAATCTCAAACCTGATCTCAATTCTACGATCATCCAAAAATAGGCGACCGATCTGAATGATAGGTAGAATCTTAATGTTGTTAGAATCGTGCGATCCCACTCAGCTCAACAATTTAGGCAGTAGGTTGTAGGATCAAGACACGATACTGCGATCCTATGATCCAATCCTACAAGGGGATTAGTTTCACCACTATTAAATTCAGGTTTATCCTGATTTGCAGTTTAAAAAATGATCATTAAAAGTATTCTAATTCAAAACTTAATAGAAGTTAAATAAGTTTTTATTTACACCTTAAAACTTAAAAAATATATATATATATAATTGATATCCAAAGCACATTTAATCCATATTTGTGGATCACACCATCCTACGATCTGATTCTATCAATTTCGATCCTACCCCTTCAACGAGACTAGGTAGAATCTCAATCGAACAATCTTAATTTGGTTGATGTTTAGATCGAACTGTTACTGTATTTTTGCACTATGGTATGGTTTGGATTAGTTTACAATTTAGAGCAAACTTTGTACTCCAATCATGTTTCTATTTCAAGCACAATTTTATGGTGCATCAGAGCCAGCAAAATATATATGTTGAACCAAGAGGAAATATTACCTAACTCGTGGCATGTGAAACGGCTACATAATTGGAGTTTGCTCCATACATATAATTTCAAAATGTTAATTGTGTTGCATTGATTGAAAAATCTGATTTAGATATGCTCCAAGAAATAAGATATTAAAAGTAAAAAGAAAAGATGAAACAATTGTCATAACTCATATGAAAGGACTATTGGAAACAAAGAATAAGTTGCTATCATCAAAAGATCATTTTAATGAGAAAATGTCAGAAAAATGGGTAAGTCAGCAACTTGACAACAAGAATTTAAGCTTGAAAGGAGTAGGAATATAATAAATTCGAGTGCACACGGGCTTACCTCAAAGAGATTAAATACTCTAATGAAACAACTGCAATCATAGCTCTTAGAGAACAAATATGAACTTTAAAGTATATTTAGGGCTTGTCATGTTCTAGGCTAAGGAGTCCTTTAACGGCTATTTAGAAATTTGTAAACTAGTTTGAACATTTTAATTTTTGTAACATTGAACAAATACAAATCTTCTGAATGAAATATCCAATTTAGGAAGGAAAATTTTGGATGATCACGCCAAGCATGCAAGAAAGACAAATGAAATTCCAAGAAGAGGTCGGTGCATTATTGTTGGTCAAAGGGATTCAGTAACAAATAGTGGAAGAAGTTCAAGAAGGGCAAGTGGTGATACTGAGGATGCAAGAGTTGAGAGAAACTCAAGCTTTGATTGTCGGGATGGCGGATTCGAAAACGCAAATGGTGTCTGTGTGTGTGTGGGTGTGGGTGGGGGGGGGGGGGGGGGGTTATCTTGCGAAGAACCAAAGGGAACCAACGAAGGTATGGGCCATATTTAGAGACAAAGAAGGTTAAAGAAACTGGTTTTCTCAAGGGAAGATCCAAACGGTTGGATTTTAGGGCAGAAAGATACTTTTCGTTTTTTCCCTGATCACGGAGGAGAAGATGGATGCAGTAGTAGTGCCATTGGAGGGTGACATATTATTTTGGTTCCAATGGTTGAACAAAAGCTTCCTTATAACTAGGTGGCCAAAGATGAAAGATTTAATGTTAAGACAATTTAGAGTCATGAAGTAGGGCTCACTGTGTATGATTATCGGTGGTACAGGATAGGTCAGTGGAGGAGTATAGAAAGAAGTTTGTTACAATGGCTTCACCATTAGAAGGAGTAACAGAGGACATTTTCTTGGCAACTTTCATTCACGGGTTGGAGGAAAGAATAAAGAAAGAATTGAGTATTGAGCCTAAGAACTCTCGAACAGGCCAACTAGGTTGTACGAATTGATGACAAACTCAACCCAGAACCAGGACCCATAATGGGAATGTAAAATACTGGGTATAGACAGCAATTACGGGAACTCAAACACTCCTACTCAATTTAGACATACTGTAACCTTTGCCTCCATTGCATAGAAGGACCCTAATTCCCTAAGCCATCTGACATCTTCCTTAAACAACAATCCATGTTAATCGGAAACACCAATTTCCCTGGCATACCGGTGTCTGCTACGAATACTGGTGCCAGATACATGTCTTGGTCCACTAGGAAGTACATGGGTACGACAATGGGGATCTTTACAATCGCCCATAGATGGGCATACAACAAGAGGAAACTAAAACGAGAAGGGAAAAAAGAAAAGAAATCATGGAGGAGATTTAGATGATTTACCAGACAAGTATTCAATGAGTAAAAAGAAGAAAACAAATATTAAAGAAGACCAAAAATTTGACCTAAATCAATCATTGCCTTTTTCTCTCTCTACCTCTCCCTTTTTTTCCTCTTTTGAGTTTTCTTGGAATTACCTTAACCCTAAAACTCATGAAAATTTAAAACATATAAGAAAAATTATATAAAAAAATCACATTATAGCCAACTTTTGAAACTATTTCCCAAGATAAGCACATTTTTCCCAATGCTAAGGTTTGGAGTATGCTCGCTCTTAGTAACAGCGGCTCATTACTTAATCTAAGTCAACAAAAGTCAGCTCAATAATCGGATTGCTAACCTGACTATTGGACCGCTCTTAATAACAACGGCCCAATATTAAACTAAGTCAACAATAGTCAGGTCAACAATCGGTCGCTGTTACTAAGAGCGGCTAATTATTAAGCTAACTTTTGTTGACTCAGATAAAGTAATGGGTCGCTATTACTAATAGCGAACATACTCCAAACCTTAGCATCGGGAAACAAGTGCTTATCTTGGGAAATAGTTTCAAAATTTGGCTAAGATGTGATTTTTTTTATATAATTTTGCTTATATTTTTCAAATTTTCAAAACTCTTTAAGTGGGATGATACCCTAAGCCCATATAATAACTGCTATTTCTAGTAAGCCACATCCCATTGAAAAAGTACAACATTCTTTTTTCTTTTTATTTTACTTTTTCGATTTGTTTTTGTTTTTCCTTTTTATTTGTTTTTCTTTTCCTTTTATCTTTTTCTTTTTTTCATTTTCTTTTTCTTTTATTCTATTATTACTTTTTTCATCAAAATCCTATCGTTTAAATTTTTTTTCCCTTTTAATTAATCCTTTATACTTCAAATACTTTATAATATATAAGATTTTTTTTGAAAAAAAATTATGTATCCCGTAACCATGTCCAACTATAGGACGATGTTCTCGTATCCTAAATCCTAAAATTCTAAAAACACTGTATCGAACATTAGGATCTACACCCGTATTCGATACTCGTACCCGAGTCCAAGTAAAATAGACAACAACATACAGCCTTTGTCTCTAATATACGGCAATTACCGGAGAGTATTTATCAAGAGAAGAGGGCGAAAGGACTTTGTTTTCAACGTGATGAGAAATGACATTCGGGTCACCAATGTAAGAAAAAAGATCTTTGGTGATAGTAGTTGAGGATGAGGATAATGAAATGAGTGAGGTGGTATAGAAAGATTTGATCGAGCAAGAACAAACCCTTCCACCTTTAGGACAAGGTGTTGGTCTGCACGACGTGTAATGATATAGCCTAGGAGCCTGAGTGACAGAAGGAGAAATAAACAAGGGGCCAAAACAGTAAATCTGGGTAGTAAGGGCAAAACTATAATTCCAATGAATGTCCCTTTAATTATATAAATAAAGAAGAATAAATCTGAATAAGACAGAGAATTAGGTCACTAGAAGTTGTAAGGAGTTTTTGGGAGCTCGAATGTGCGAATATTGAACAAAAATTTATACTTCTATCTTATTTTGTTATGTTGTTGCATGAACTTGAATTTGCAGGACTCACCGGTCCATATCAAATACTTCTTCATGTTTACTTTCATTGTTAACCAGCAATTCATTGTCATTAAGGGACTCTCACCTAGGGGGGTTTAGGAGATTAAATGTACAAAAATTTACACATTTTACCCTTCAAACTAGAACATTTTGTTTCTCTAAAAGTTAGGAACACACTCACAAGAAAAAGCTTTCAGCTCCTTCAGTAGAGCAGCACACAAAACTTTGAAAAACTTTATTTCTAATTCTCTTGCTCCTTTCATTAAATAGAAGGCAACATTATTAATACTCTCAGTGTTTCTTTTTAGTTAACTCTTAGTTTAAGAGGAGAGAGGCTCACTGAGGCACCAACGGTCCTTTTTTTCAAGGCACAAGACGAAGGCGCAGGCTTTTTGTATGTGAGACACGATTTCGCTAAAAAGCTCCAAAATCAATTTCAAAACGTATCTAAAACGTAAACGTTAAAACAACATGAAAATCATATCATAATAACATATAAGTAAGCTACACATGACGTCATACTATAACTCGATAAGTAGATAACATAGTCTTGAGTTAACAACAGACATAAAAACTAAAACAAAGAGAATGGTAAAGAACGAAAAATGTGGTTCTTGATGATTGAAACTTTTTGTGACACAATAAAACAAACACTTTAAATCTAAATCAGAATCATACGTCGAGCAGTGAAGATGACAACATTTCAAGGTTATTTTAGGTCATCCACTTCTCACTTTATTTTCTTTGGGGCAAGAAAAGGGGTATAATTTTACTTTCCATTCACTATACAACTATGGATTAAGGGTTGTTCAATAATATTAGGCAAAGACATGTTATTTATCAGAAAGCACATCCTGCACACACGAGCCACACAAGGCACACGAAAAGGCATGCCTACTAGACTCAAGGAGACGTTAAAGTGGTCGTCTCTTAGCGCCTCACACCTAACTTTTTAAAACACAGGGACCACTCTCATGGTTATATCGTTACCACTTTCTTTATGCACGCCAAAATCAAACAAGTACTTTTCATTACATAATCTTATGAACAGTAGATAAGAACCTGGTATAGAGATATCTGCCACTTCATCCAATGCCTTGCATACAGGCGTCGCTGTTCCTTCTTCACATAAAGCATCAAATGCGGCAAAAAATGACGTAACCGACTTCCTACATAATAACAATGATCACTAAAATATCATAATTATGTTGTCAATTCCACGTCTAGGCTGATCCCCCATGGGTCACTACAATTTAAAATTATTGTATACTGAATGAATTTTACTAGTTGTATGAATTTAACAATATATATATAAATATTTTCTGCTTTGACATGATTTTTGTATAGAATAGCATTGGTCAACAACTATAATTAATTCAATCAAGTCAATCAAATTTTTTGCTTCCCATAAATTCATTAAATTGATTTAAATATTTGATTGATTTGTTTGGCACAATTATTAATAGTTATTATGATGGATAAATTAAATAGAATAAAATTGCTTATTTGTTTGCATTTATATTGCAAACGACTCAAAAGCATTTTCTAAACAACTCACTCTTCATAAATATTCCAGAAATCCAGCTCGCTATTCAATTATTTGAATAAATCTAGGAGTTCACTTGATGATGGATAATCGTGATTCGTGACTTAACTAGTTGTGGACAAAATAAGAAAGGCCTAAGAGTTAAGAGAAGAATGGGCCTTGATTACACTCAATGAAGATGATATCCTAGATTTAAAAGACTTGAGATGCTAGAAAATAGGAAGAAAATAAAATCCATCATTAGAAAACAAACAAGGCAATGTGATGTTGGAAATCGCATCGAGTGAAGTTTAAATTTTTAATATCAAATCAATTTGGGTAGAGGTTTAATGATTGGATCTGTCTACCATCTTCAAGAACTTATTTTGATTTTGGATATTAGTGGTTCTTCAAATCAAGACACTTTGATGTGCCTTTTTTCAACCTTGGTGTTGTTGGATATTTCTAAAAAAAAATAATTTCTAGATTACACCTATTCCCTCAAGTATTGTATAGGGATTTGTTCAATTTCCCAATGTACTTTTTTTTTTTTTCCTGAAGTAATTTTTCCCTCATCTTCATCTTAGTAAAGCTTTAACGATGTCAGCATCTTCATCTTCAAGTCTTCATCAAACCAATTAATAGAGCTTTAATGGTGCTCATCATCATCATCAATATCTTCAAAACTAATGACAATCAATATGTTCCATGCCATAGTTGTTAATTTCATCTTCTTCAATACTTTTCATCTCTTCTTCAACCATTTTTCCGCTACAGTCAAAGAAACAATAAACATCGCAATGGTTGAATAGGTCTTAAAATCTCATGTAGCTTCTACAACGGTGTTAACGCGAGCTTTAATGACAGAAGTATAAGAATGACAAATGTGTTTGCGAAACTATGTCGTGCATGTGTGCAATCCATTGTACAGGGCATGTATCCGTACCGGCCGTACCAAACACCGGTGAGCCGACAAAAATGAGGAATCCGAGTAACATAAGTTACAATTGATATCTCATGATTTAGGATGATATTTAGCGGTAAGGAAACTACATCATCCCCGATAGTGCATCATCGTGTCCTTTATTGAAACAGTGACTGTACCGCATTATGGACTTGACTAAGAATAAAACTAGTTGGAGACGTCATATTTGTTTCTTAAAATTTGATTAGTCACCTATGCCAACATCAATAATCAATAAAGTAAAAACAAGGCCACATCACATCACATCAACCGCTTTGTAAAGGTTTTCAAAAAACAAACTGATATTTCTTTATAATTTGTCTCGTATTACCGCATTTTTACACTATGCCCACACCTATGTCACATATGCCTTGTTATTGTTCTGGCACTCATGATTGCTTTTATATTTCTTTCATTATGCTTAGCCTTAGTTTTTATCATGCATTGCATTGTCCTGTTTTTTAGTCTTGTCTTATCTTATTTGTTTTCCTTTCTAGTCTTTCTCGACCCCAGGGACTCTTTGGTCTCATCCTCCTTGATGGGTATGGTTTACTGCCTTCCATCCCTCCTCACCCCAAACTCTGATCATAGTTACTATAAGCGAAGTATGATGATGATAATGATGTTGACGACTTCAATATAAGAGGAAAATGGTCAGATTAATTTAAATGGGATCCTAATCCATTCAAGTTCGTGGGCATGAGGTCTTCTCCATTCACGTTCGTGAGCGTGTAGATGGAACACCCTAATTTCCTAAACCAAATTTGAACCTGGTGGCAGGATTGTCATGGGAAGGATTCAAGCAGGGTCGTCATTGGTCCTAGACAAGGTAGGCAATTTCCAAGGGTCTAGAGCTAGAACGGGGCTCAATACTCTATTTGCAGTTTATGGTGATGGAAGAATTCAAGCAGGGTCGTTATCGAGTCCATGAATATTGTGGATCCGGGTCCAAAACGAGTCCAACTTATTTTGGGAAGTTGGATTTAAGTTTTGCATCGAATTGAGATTGTGATAGAGGTATATTTATTAACTAATGATAATAATATATATAACTAAACAATTTAACATCGAAATAAACATTATACAACTTAAAATTGTCCTAGAAATACCCAAGTAACAATTTGTTCATCCAAAATCTGGTTCAATGAGAAGATAGAGATTACTTCTATATAGTAAAAATAAAAATTAAAACAATGTATAAAACCCACATGTTATAAAACCCACAAATAAAAATCAAAACAGCAAATTAAATCCCACAATCCCCTACTCTCGCCCAAAGAATGACACAAGAATAAGAAAATAACACAAATTATACTAGGAAGTGTTCAACAAAACCCACAAGTTACTAGATCTATTTCATGTCATGGAAAAAAAAGAGATATTTAGCCACAAACTGAGCCAAAATCCAAATATACTATGACATAAAAGTATGAATTGTTTTGTTAATGGGTAGATGATTATACCTCAAGAGCCTGGAATTCAAATTCAATTTCATTGCAAGGAAGAACTTTTATTTATGTTGAGATCATTAACAGCATGATAACAATATTGCAATTGCCCAGAGGAAAGAGACAATTGCGGTGGTAGTTTAAAATCAAACCATTAGGGTGACTCAGAAAGATACATAGAGAAAGATGAAGTTGAAAGTGAATTAATGTTCAACAAACTACGCCACAGGGAGTGGGGGGTTGGGGAATGGGGAGAGAAAACAGAAATTCCTCCCGCTTCTTTTCCCTTCTCTTTTACTGCCAGCTTCCCAGTACCATTACCAAACAAATAGTGAATGGTTTCTTCTCTCATTCCCTACATATTCTAATCAAACAAAAACACTAGTTTACTAGTTACCTTGTAGAGAACAGCCAAATATGATTCGTTGGAAGCCTCCATTTTCGACAAAAAGCAATTACTTCAGGAGTAGAATAAAACATTGGTTTACCGATTCCCAATTCTGTGACAGCAGTCACCACAGCTGCAAAAGCAACAGAAGAATAGCATCAGGCAGCTGCAGTACACTGGACAATCTTAAATAATTGTGTTCACTTCTTGTTCTTACTTAAATATGGCCAACATTAAATGTTTTAAACACAATGGCCAGCCAATTCATAAGATTGATTCCCAATTTTGGAGAACATCCCCCCTAAGTACAGGCAGCTTTAAGAGGTTTTGAACAACAGTCATTGACCAACCCACAAGGTAAATGTACTTTTACTATTAGTAAATAGGTATCCCTTCCCTAAACCAGGCACCCCAGACTGAATACTAAAAATCTTAAACTAAAATTTAATTCGAGTAAAGCAGTGTATTGCACCATAATCATCAAGCGGACGCTGGCCATGATCACCCAAAACAGCGGTTACCAGTTCCATTGATACGCACATTCGATTTTTCTGAAAAATCAAAATTTTACAACAAACTATCACATAATCTGGGTTTACAAAGGCAAAAGTCAAAATTAACAGAACCAAAAGTAAACCAAAATAAAATTACAATAAATATAAATTTTATACAACTTTCATTTCTCAACTCAAGCAGAAATTAAATTATTATATAAATCTTTAACAGTTTAGATATTACTGGAAAAAATGAGGTTTGATAGCTATCAAAATGGTGTATGGACGGAAACTTCCCCAAAAAAATCTTTTATCTTGTGCTATTTACAAGTCGTTTAGCTTACAACCTTCTTATAAAACGTAATTTAAGGTTAGAATTTTTTTCCTCCATGTAAAAGCAATGGAAATGCGTTTAAGAATTCTTCTCTAACCAATCAAGTTATTCAGAAGCATAAACAATGCCTCTTTGATCGATAGAGCAACAATTCTCACATTATGTTAAATATACACAAAAAAGGATGGGTCTAAACTATAGCTGGTCATCATGGACGGGTAGCGAACCGGGTAATTCTTTAAAATCTACCAACGGGCTCAAATATTCAAAAGCCCACCCACATATGCGGACCTATTTGTTTAGTGGGACCCGCGGGTACGCGGGCATTTCTTACATTAAAATTAAAAATACAATACAAATTATAAAGTTAAGTCTTAATAACAATTAAAACAATACAATATATTATCCAAAATACTCCAAATACATAAAAAGTCTCAAAATACTCGAATTAGATTAATATAAACATAATGTTGGATGATCCAACCAAAGCATTGCGATCATTGGTCATCATCATCTTATTACAAAGTAATGTAGACAATAGATGAGTAGACCAGAGTACAAATAGGAGTATTACATTAAGCCAAGTAATTATTATTTAATGGGTAATATAAATAATAGAAGAGTAGACGAGAGCAACATAAAAAATAATAGAATTAGTATTTAAAAATTAATATATTAAATTAAATGGGCGGGCGGGAAGCCGGGAATACACGCGGGTATGTTTTTGGTGTCACTACCCGCCCATTTATCTAGGCGGGTATTTTTTATTTTGGAAAGCGTCCAAATCCGCCCGTTTTTCGAGTCGAGTGGGTCGAGCTTGGTGGGTAGCCCAAAAATCATAGTGTGGAACATCTTGATTATATTCATCTTTGCAACATTCTCTCATTACATTACCAAAAATGAAGCAAAACTTTTTTCAATGGTTTTGCCTTAAGAGTAACATAATGACTTCGGCATATTAATAGAATCAATTTACTTAGCAACTATAAAAAGAACTACTCAAATTTTGTAAATCAAGCAACCAATTAAACTCTTGAGCAGACCTTGACAGACGAATTTGTTTTAGTTTTAAGCTAAAACTAATCCAATGTTCAAGCTTAATCAAATCCGGGCAAGAATCTCCATTTTCCAAATTCCCATTCAATTTGACCTAGCAATCTTTTAGCCAAGTCAAGCACAGCTTTAAGTTTTTTTGGCTCAATCATGATCAGAAATATTCATGGTCAAATAGCCTCATTCACACCACAACCATTACGAATAACCATATTTAATTACTATTTTATATGCATAAGAAATTCTAATGAGTCCCCTCGTTGTTTGATGTATGATGCACATTTATTCGAACTAATGAATTCTACCTCAAAGAAACCTTAACCAGATGAAAAGGAAAAAAATATTTGATAAACAAATATAGTGAGAGAAAACTTTTTCCAACACCAAATTAGGAAGAATATGATTAGCACCAATATTACTTATGTGCCTAAAGTAAACTAGATATTTTGAAACTGCTTGGCCTGATGGAAAATTGTTTCATATTTATATAAAAGCCCATAAAATTAAGGCATGTTAAGTTAAAGGATTTGTTGCATTTCTATAAATAACATTGTGGTAGTGTTTGATATATGACAACAGTGGGCTTATTTAACATACATAAAATTTCCTAGTTTAAGCCCATCATAATTTTCAATAGCAATCCAGACTACCAAATCCTAAAATCATTTTTCATAAAATTTTTGTTGTTCATTAAGAAACATATTTAAAATTTTAGGATTTCATTTTAGAGTCACTACAAAAAAATGATCAAATAGAAGATCCTAAAGTAATATAAATGCTTTTATTCTAGCCAATTTAAGTTGTTACTATTTTCATATACCAAAATATCAATATTATACAAATCTTTAATACCAATATGCAAATATATAGATTAGTATGAGGGAACCCGGTGTTGCCTTTCTTTGAACCATGGTAAGGAAGAATGCCAAAACCTCGAGTCCAAGATGAAGAACACTCAACAACCGAGCTAACACACCACCCTCTTCTAAAACCATTATGGAAAAAGCCCATGCTTTCAAATATTAATCGTGTCAAACCGGCTGTTAAGGAGAGGAAGTTGATAACATATTAGAGGAGGAATAATAGGTTGAATAATAAGGCTTAGAAAGGTTGTTAGGCCAGTTGTACATTCTTGTTATGTTTTGTTAATTCTGTTATAATAATTGAGGTTTCAATTGTACCGCTGTCCAAAGTAATTAGGAGGTTATGCTTGGCTATATAAAGCCATTCCTTTTGTCATTTGTAATATCTGATTTGGAAGTGAGTAACAAGATGGAGTGACGCAGGCTCGAACGTTGCCAAAACATAACATTTTGTTCTTGTCTTCTACGAGTGTGCTTAGTTTTTCAGTTCATAACATCTTGGTATCTAAGCGGAACTGATTTGAAGGGGAATCCGACCAATCAACAATGTTTGGAGCAGATAGAAACTGATCTTGAGAAGATGAAGGATCAATTCTTTGTACAAGTGGAAACAATGGTAGCAACTGGAAATTCCGAGGGCAATGAACTATTGGAGAAGAATACAGCCATGACTCAGTCATACGGAGGCAAAAAAAAGGTGAATCAAAGAAGGATCAATCAATGAGGAAAGGGAAGACATGAACGCGTCTTACAATGACCGTTAAGAAAGTGGAAACAATGGTAGCAACTGGAAATTCCGGAAGCTTGACTTACCCCCCTTCAATGGTGTGGATCCGGATGATTAGATAATGAAAGCGGAGAAATATTTTAGTTTTTACGGTCTTGATGAACAGGAGAAAAAAAGGCAATTGTGGTTTGTATGGAAGGGGAGCATTGATGTGGTACAGATAGGAGAGGCAAGAACACCCATGGATTCTTGGAAGAACCAGAAGGAATTAAAATTGAGGCGTTATCTACCCTCAGATGATGGTGACTTGTATGAACAGTAGCTTTCGGTGGAGCAATGGGGTTCGGTGGCGGAATATCGTAAAGAGTTTGTGAGTGGGATTAACAATCTAGAAATGATGCCGAAAGCCATCTTTATTAAGGCTTTCTTGAGGAGATTGCAAGAAAACATCAAGAAGTTAAGGGTCTTGGGCCCCACAACCTTGGAGCAGACGATGGACTAAGCTGAGAGGGTGGACCGCAAGTTGGGGTCGACATCGTGGGTGGGTCGAAGGTTCGGTTCCAGCACCAGCAGCAAGGCAGTAGATGTCAAGCCCAAATCACACTCTAATTCAAACCCTAACCCTAAACCTAATTTCAATTTTTGCCCAAATCATAATCCTAACCAAACCCTAGCCATTACCTACCCTGCCAACAATTACCCACCCCAGGAGCGCCGAAGAACTGACGTGGGAGGCGGCAAAGGAGAACCAGTCAGGCGGTTGACGCCTAGAGAAGTGCAAAAGCGACATGAATTGGGCTTGTGCTTCCAGTGCAACGGGAAGTGGTCCAGGAGCCATGTTTGTAGTCTTAAGGAGTTCAGTGTGCTCATGGGAGTGGAAGATGATGAGTCAACACCGAAGCAAAAGGAGGAAGACGATCGTGTCGACAGTTGTGACGGCGGCGAGGACGACTATGACGTGGAGGTGGGGGAGTTAATCAATATTTCTTTAAATTTAGTTATGGGCACTACAAATACAAACCCTAGAACAATGAAGCTAGTGGGAAAGATTGGGGACAAAGAAGTCATTGTGTTAATCGATCCAAGGGCAACCAATAATTCTATTTCAACCAAATTGATTGAAAAGTTGAAAATGGACAGCGAAGATTGTAAGAAATATCGGATGATCTTGGGAAATGGCGAGGAAATTGTGGGTCAAGGAGTGTGCAAAAGTTTGAAGTTATGGGTGCAAGGTTTGGAGATTGAGGATGATTTCTTGGCTCTTCCTTTGGGCAATTCAGATTTGATACTATGAATCCAATGGTTAGAAAGATTGGTATCGGTCACCAAAAATTGGAAGATACAACATATGCTCTTCATTTGGAACAATGAGCCGGTAGTCTTGGTTGGGGATGAGTTGTTGCAAAGGGCTAAGGTGTCTTTGAAGGTCATAATGAAGGAAATTAGGGTCGAAGGTGGAGGAGTCTTGATAGAGTGCAAGGGATTAGAAGGGGAAGCAATGGAGATCATTGTTCCTCCATTTCTGACAAAAGCCACTTGTGTTCCAACCCGTTCAATTTTTGCCACCACAAAGAACCCATGACCATCAAACAATCCTCAAAGGAACCAACCCCATCGACGTAAGGCCTTTTGGTACCCGCATATACAAAAGAATGAGATAGAAAGAATGGTGGACGATAAGCTCAAAGCAAGGGTCATACAACCATCTACTAGTCCCTCCTCAAGTCCGGTCATCTTGGTGAAAAAGAAGGACGGCTCTTAAGATTTTGTGTGTAGATTACAGGGCATTGAACAAAGCTACAATTCTCGACAAGTATCCCATTCCAACAATAGACGAGTTGTTGGACGAGTTGCATGGATCTAAGGTCTTTACTAAGCTTGATCTCAAATTCGTATATCATCAAATCCGCATGAAGGCCCACGACATCCATAAAATCGCTTTCCAAACCCACGAAAGGCACTATGAATTTTTGGTGATGCCCTTCGGTTTAATTAATGAACCCTAAACCTTTCAAGCACTAGTGAATGAAATTTTATATCTGTCCTTGAGGAGATTTGTGCTTGTCTTTTTTGATGACATCTTGATATATAGCAAGAACGAAGAAGAACATGGGGATCATGTAGAACGCGTGTTGGCAACTTTGTCGGCGCATAGACTAGTGGTGAACAAGGAAAAATGTGATTGGGGGGTTCAATGAGTTGAATACTTGGGCCATGTAATCTCACTGAATGGTGTGGAAGTGGATAAGGAAAAGGTGGCGGCAGTTGTGGCCTAAGCGACTCCAAGATACATCAAAGAACTACGAGGATTCCTCGAGTTTGTAAGGGGGTATGCTGACATTGTTTGGGAGCTCACTATTTAACCGAAAAAAGATGCATTTAAGTGGGGTGAGATTGCTGAGACAGCCTTTCAAGCCCTTAAGGTTGCCTTGACCCAAGCTCTTGTATTAATGATGCCTGATTTTCAGAAAACGTTCGTCGTTGAAACTGATGCAAGTGGGACAGCAGTGGGAGCTGTGTAAACTGATGCAAGTGGGACAGCAGTGTTGATGCAAAAAAACCATCGAATGGCTTATATTAGCAAAGCTTTGGGAGCAAGAGCCAGCAGCAAACCAATTTGTGAGAAGGAGATAATGGCGATAGTGATGGCGGTTCAAAAATAGAAGCACTATTTAATAGGGAGGCGGTTTGAGATCAAAAACTAACCAACGAAGTTTGAAATTATTTGTTCGAACAACTGGAAGTGGAGAGTGCGTACCAAAAGTGGATGATGAAGTTAATTGGGTATGATTTCAAAATTGTTTACAACCCAGGAAAAATGTCAGACCTAAGAAGGAGGAATAGGGTTGGCAACGGGTCGGATCTGGACCGGGTCCAAGTGGACCCGGATCCAGATCCGTTTTTTAAAGGAGGGTCCAGATGCGGAGCCGGATCCGCGGGTCCAATTTTTCAGTATCCGGATGATCTAACGGATCCAGTATCGGGTTCGGGTCCAAAACGGATCTAAGCGTATTTTTGCGAATTTCATTGAATTTTGCTTCGTATTGCGACATCGGTAGATTTTATAATTAATGATCATAATATATAAAATTATTGATTATAATCAAAAGCACGTTTGATAAAATATACAAACTATGAATATTTTTAACATGTCGTTCATGAATAAAAGTTTCTTCATAACATATAACATTCAAAAAATACTACTTTAACTAACAAAGTAAATTAGACAATTACTATTTTAAAAAAAATACTTGCATTGTAGTCTCATCTCCAATGGCCCTAATAAGTTGATCAAAATGCACAGATTGACAACACTATGCTTTCTCATACTATTTTTTTTTCACTACCAATTCCACATGTAACATTGCGAAGAGAACATTTCATATTATCTTGAGTTAATTTAAAACAACAACCGACATATTAGAGTCACAACTTATGCAGTATGCCTGACTCTAAATTATTCAGCAACCACTGTGAAAAAATATCATTTATACAGTATCTCAAACATTTATATATAATAGTGTTATATATTTTTTTAAAATAAAACGGGTCTTTAAGATCCACGGATCCTGATCCAGATATTCTACCAAGACCCGGATCCGAATCCGTTAATTTTATATGGACCCGGATCCGACGGATCTAAATATATAGGACTAAGATCCGTCAAAACCGACCCGGATCCAGGGTTCCGGGTCGGGTCCAATATCTATTGCCATCTCTAGGGAGGAACAGCCACTTTGAATGGATTTAGCTTTGAGGAAGGGAAGTTGTTTTATAAAGGAAGATATGTCCTATCCAAGTCTTCGCCGCTTATACTGGTCTTATTACGGGAGTATCAAGATACCCTTAGGGGGCCATGCAGGGGAGCTTAAGACATACTTGAGGCTTGTAGCGAACGGTATTGGGAACGAATGCGAGGACAGATTAATCGTTATGTGAAGGAATCTGATGTGTGCTTGAGTGCAAAAGCCTCCTAGAATCAGTCGGCAGGTCTTTTACAGCCCCTACCAATCCATACACGATGTGGAAACATGTTACCATGGACTACATCAAGGGCCTGCCTAGATCGGAGGGGTATGACACTATCCTAGTCATTGTGAATCGCCTTACAAAATATGCCAACTTCAATTTACTACGACATCCCTTCACAACATTAAAGTTGGTAGACAAGTTTATCAAAGTGGTGGCAAGACTTCATGGATTCCCAATCTCCATTGTTTTCAATCAAGACAAGGTATTCATGAGTATCTTTTTGCATGAGCTATTTCGTCTACAACACACAGCCCTAAAGCGAAGCACTGCTTAGGACCCACAAACCAATGGGCAAACAGAAATTGTGAATAAGGCAGTTGAAACATATTTGAGGCGTTTTGCCAACGGGCAACCATGAAAATAGGCAACATGGGTGCATTGACAATACGTCCCCTCACACTTCAACATGGTTAACCCCATTTCAAGCATTGTATGGAAGGGTTCCTCCACATGTGGTTCGGTTTTCGCATAGGCAAACTAAAGTTGACAGTCTTGATCAGCTACTCCAAGAGACGGATGCGATGTTAGAGGAGTTGCAGTTCAATTTGGTAAAACCTCAACAGAGAATGAAGTATTACGCAGACAAATTCCGCAGAACTCACAATTGAAGAAGGGGAGTTGGTATTCCTTACACTACAACCATACAACCAAAGGTCTTTAGCTTCAAGAATGAACGATAAGTTGGCATGGCGATACTATGGACCATATAAGGTGGTGAAGAAGATTAGGGAGGTAGCCTATAAGTTGGAGTTGCCTAGTTCATTTTTTTATGCATCTCGTGTTCCATGTCTCGCAGCTCAAAAGAGCCCCTGGGGTTGCTTCACCGTCTAATCTTTCGCCACAATCTGCTAATGCAGCCACTGCCCAAACCAAAGGAGGTCTTACAAGTGCGAGCTCGTGATACTGAACATCTAGATATTTTGGTACAATTGGAGGGAACATCACGCACAGAAGCAACATGGGGGATTATGCAGAGATGCTTGCAAAGTACCCCCGATGCACACCTTGAGGAAAAGATGGAATCTTTGGCGGCGGGAATTGTCATAACGACAGTTAAGGAGAGGAAGTTGATAACATATCAGAGCAAGAATTATAGACAGAAGAACATTATGTTCTTGTCTTCTGTGAGTGTGCTTGGTTTTTCGGTTCATAACATACCGTTGAGTCGACTAGAACATACAATTGAAAAGATTAGTATAGCGTATTCCCCAATCAATCCAAGCCTAACAACCACTAGTTGATTCTCTTCATTGACATCAATCCAAGCCCAAAAATAGAAGAAGCAACAAATCAATAAGAGGTAACATTTTTACAAAGCATTGCAAGGCAACACATTGTTGTGTGAGTGTATTAAAAGATCATTTATCCCTTTATCACAAAATAATTAGCACCATGTACCCGTTGAACAAACAATAACCACAAAATACAGCTCCAAATCGCTCTTTATGCTAAGGCCTAAGATTCAATCTTAACTAAATAAGCTTTACGCAATGATTTCCTTCTACCTAGTGCTCCAATATGCAAACATTATTATTAAGTTACAGCCCATTGTATTTGTCACTAACAAATAGGTCATAAGATAAAATGTTGTATGCAGCAAAAGCCACTTAAAGGCACAAAAGAGGTCAATTGGCAAGACGGTGTTCATAAATATGGAACATTAAATATTGAAAAACCTTCAACAGCCAGTGACAGCCAACTTACCTCAAGAAAGTCGTTGAATTCTTCCTGCTTTTTGCTTGCCTGAGTACCCCAAGCCTCCCGAAACATCCTTCCAAGAACAAAAACACCAACTGCAGTGTATCTGCACCACCAATACAAGACAATTATGTCGTATACACTTAATGTAAACTTAGATATATCCTTAATAATGTTGGTACCATCAAAAACATAAGAAATGGTACTTGGACACGACAGAAGGGAAAAACCCTAGTTTAAATTGATGAGAAAAATTATGGTACTGCTGATGAGAAATTAGGACTTTCATTCATGAAAAAGAGGAGAGTAGAAAAGTATACATCACTGATCATCAACCATGGTTGTTTCGTTTTCTCTCACTTATTTTGCATGCCACATTCTCCCAAAAGATGAAGGTAACCCATTATTTTAAAAGGAAAAAAATAAATTGAATACATGAGAGAGAGAAGGATTTGAAAGATTAAAATTGTTTTCCATTAATATGATAAGAGGAAGCTAGTAACCGCAATGCAAATGAAATAAGACCTAGTCTTCCACGTGATTACCTTTTGTGTCCTTGGTTTTAAACGGCATGTGTGAGGCGCGCCTACGCGTGAGGCGCACCAAGGCAACCGGAAACACGCCTCAGAGACTCAAGGCGCAGCGCAATATTTCCATCTCTAAATGTTACGAAAGAAGAGAAAAAAAAAAAGTAATGGGTTGATGGAAAATATTTTTAAAAAAGTGTAAAAGTTTAAAGCATTGAAATATAAATAAATTAACAAAAATGTTGAATATTTTTTGTGATTATTGACGTTAAATGAAATGGTTAAATTTTAAATGACGTAAGAGAATATGTCTGGGGTTAAAAGAATTGCTATGAAAATAGATAAAAGCAAGTAGAGAAAAAAAATTTAATTCATAAGATTTGATCCTATGACCATTGACCATTAAGCATTGATATATTAAGTAAAACCCCCCACCAACTACTCTACCTCATTAACATGTTATTTTAATATGATTTTTTTATATGAGGCCTTTTATATTTGGGGGCCCTGTGCAGTTTGCACCCCGCACCCCCTATGAACCGCCCATAATATGACTTATAAGCTAAAGTAGTGTTTATCAAACTTCTATGTTGTAATTATATAAATTCCATGTTGTTTTAAGAGCTAAATATGTTTAAAAATTGATTTTATAGCCTTTTAGCGAAATTGTGGGCCTCGCATATAAAATGCTTACACCTTCATCTTGTGCCTTCCACCTTGGAAAAAGACTTTTTACACCTCGGTGCACCTCGCGCCTCTTAAAATTAAGTTTGCGTCATGTCAGCTAGAAGCAAATACTCTTCCCAGTGATCACCTTTACTTTCCTTCTTTGTTTTTTTTCTTGTTTTTCCATTTATAGATTTTTCTAAGATTATTATTTTTAGGGAAATTATCAATGGTACCCTTGTGTTATAGCACTTTATCAATGGTACCCCTGTGTTTTTCTTAATTCCAATGGTACCCCTACCTTTTTGAGTTAATTACAAACGTGACATTGTTCACCTTTTTTCCGTTAAGTTGACGTCAAATGTCATTTAAAAGCAAGGGAAATTATCAATGGTACCCCTGTGTTATAGCCCTTTATCATTAATACCCCTGTGTTATAGTACTTTTAAATAACATTTAACGTCAACTTAACGAAAAAAAGGCGAACAGTGTCAC
Organism: Amaranthus cruentus; assembly: GCA_019425755.1. NCBI lineage: Eukaryota > Viridiplantae > Streptophyta > Magnoliopsida > Caryophyllales > Amaranthaceae > Amaranthus > Amaranthus cruentus. The sequence goes on along the minus strand of CM033450.1, from coordinate 21,679,127 downwards.
GTTTGTAATTAGCTCAAAAGGTAGGGGTACCATTGGAATTAAAAAAAACACAGGGGTACCATTGATAAAGTGCTATAACATAGGGGTACCATTGATAATTTCCCTTATTTTTATGCCTCTCATTTCTACTGGGCCAAAGATATATACTTTTTTTTCAAATGATAACAGACTATATTAGAATGGCTCATCAAATCATATGAACTTCTTATTAATGTAAAGTTATAGATGATGTAGCAACCAAGGAACAACGAGAATAATCTCTATGCAATCACCAAAATAGTTAAGGTCATACAATTTGACCCTCTCGACCCCATCTAGGTGGGAGTCGGTTAATGACATTGAGGTAATGAAATGGATAATTTATGTTTTAGGGTTTTCCCGAAAAAAAGACTTTTACACTTTATTACTCAAATATATTAATACGTACTTTTATGTTTTTCAATTAAATAAATTAAAATAATTAGTAAAAAATTTGTATATGCACTCACTATCGTTTGTGTCCAAACTCCATATCTTGGACAGTGTCCATCATGTCCAAAGAGTCGAACACTTGGACACAATGCTAACAAAGCTCATGCTTACTCTAACTAAAAGTGCGTCTCTTTCCTATGCCAAATTTAGATTTACACCAAGTACAAGCTATTTATGTTATTCATTCTTTGGAAAAAAAATAAATAGATGAAAAGGTATATATTTAACATATTGTCAATCTTTAGTAGCTAATTTATGGAAAAATGAATTTAAAAACTTCAAAATTATATCCATTTTAAAAATAAGTATCCTCTTACACACCACATAATTGAGTATGATATCACAATTTTACAAAATTAGAATATCATGATTTCAAAACTTGATTTGCTAATCCATATTTCACTTCGAGGTAGATTCCAATTCTAATAAAATATGGACGCACACATACTAATCAACCATTTCAAAACCATTCATATAATAATCCTCATGATCTCATGCTGAGCATGCCAAGTCGTCGAATGCAAAAGGAAAAAAATAAAGTTAGTGCCTGCATTTCATTTCATGTATTGTGACACGGCCATAAATTTATTTGCCTTCACTAGGAAGCAAAACCCTATTGTTTCATATTCTTAAAAGAAAAAGAAATATAGGATAGCATATTAGAATTCAATTGTCAAATGAAGCAGCACAATAATGACAAGCTAAAAGGTAAAGGACATACATATTTCCAAAGCTATTCTTTGCATATGCTCCGCCCTCATGTCCCGCATACATAAAAAGTGACCCTGAGTGCTTAAGGGATACCTACATTAAATAAAAAACTTCAATAAAAATTAGATGCCTCAATTTTTACATCCTATTAATTGGCATGATAGGCATTGAATAATATTAATAAAATAAAGTGGAAACTAATTCAATCCTAACCTCTAAGGTCGCAATGCCATTAGAAACCATTTCAATCATCCTTGTCCTTATCTGAACACAATTGATGTAAAAACATTTAGAAGTAGGTATGCAAACTATGCATGTAACACGACAAATAGATATGATAAAATGAGTAGATATTAGTCAATCACTTAATATAAATGGTGAGTAAGTTTCAAAGCCATATCACAAACCACACAACTAAGAACCACAACATGCAAATTGTTCACTTAAAATTATATGATTGTGATGAATCACACTAAATTATTATGGATATAGGAGCTTCTTGATGTAAATAACAGCAACATAGCAGCATCCCTACTGCCAAAGAAAGAAAATCTCGAAGGGCAGATGTCGATCAACGTCTGTTTTGAGGAAATGCATTCAATAACAAAACAAATTATGAAGATGAAAGAGCTATAAGCTCACAGAAATATAAAGAGTAAACATAAGTGGTGGAATGTATGATTATTGTTGAAGGGAAACTGTTAAGTAACAACATGATGATGAATCAAGTATGTATATTGACACTTTACTCGAAAAAAGCACACTTCAACACCAAGCTTTAAAGGCCATAAGTAACATTTTTCACATGAAAGAGGCGTAATGTTTAAACATTTTCTCCACTGAAAGTAAACCAAAAGTAACGCAAGTATAGTTATGAGTTCAATGAAAGGATCGAGTCCCTAAAACTTTTTGGGAGTGATGGATTTTCTAACCTTCTTTTTCAAAGCTAGGGATAAAGACTATATTTTAACCCCTATTTGCAATTACTGCACAATAAGAGGAACATAATATAATTTATAGCATTTCTCAACAGATTGAACATCATAGAGCTCATACCTAGATTTATTTACTAAAAATATAACTTTGCCAGGCCTAGAGAGAGATCATTCAAAAACAAAATAGCCTCCAAAGAGAAAACTTTCAAAACCCTACAGTGATAACCTTGGAAGATCCAAACAGGAAATCACTTAAACAGAAAATAGATTTAAAATGGAAGTCAATCTTTGGCTGAGTGTGTCGCTATTTCAGGACAATTTATGCAAAAATTGAGGAAACACCAAATGTGGAAATATGAAATTGCTAAACAAGCAAACACTAAGTCTCAACACACTCGATAGTCAATCAGGCTGCAAGCAGAGAGAAAGGATCATATTGATTAAAGTAAAGAGGCTCACAGCTGCTTAAACACAAAGAAGGAAAGTAGGCACAGTAGAGATGGTGTGTCATGCAACAAAATGGTTGATACAAAAACCAAAAGGCCGTTATGATTCACAAATTTAACATACAAGTAGCTAATTTTTAATATATTCTAGTATTATAACAATTAATAAAAGTTGGAGGTTTAATGTTAAGGAAAATTCTAATATTGTATGGGGTTAGAGATTCTAAGTTTTCTTTTGCTTCATATATTCCCGGCCTCCTTAACTTTTATTTTATGACTTTGCCCTAACTTAGAACGCACAAATAAAATCCTAATAAAGGGTAAGGTTGATATAACTTGTGTCGCTAAAACTAGCATAAAAAAGACACAGAACTAACTAAGAACAACTAATATTCCTTAAAACCAAAAGGCAGCAATCATAAGATTAGAAAAATGCATTTACTTGGTATTCTACAAGTGCACTCAGACAACATTCACAGGGGAAAACAAGTAAAAGAATACCTCCTGATCAGACTTCTCATTTTCGAATTTCGGGTAGAATGTCGCTCTTATTTTGGCATGTGCATAAGTAGTGTTGTCAACAGTGAAATTATCATACAGTTTCGAGTTGAATAATGCACTAAGAGGAATGTTGGTCTTATCACTTCTAGCAGAATCAACTTCCTTTGTCTTTACTTCGTAGACAGGAGCAATTCCAACACCACTAGATGTTACAGAAGATTTAGGCTTCCAAACCTCCTTCTGAGTAGGCACAGCAATCACATTTTGGACAGACTGTCCACTCGGCTCTGTCAAGCTTATCCTACCAAAATTGTCAATGGTGGATTCTGTCTCAGACATTGATGATCCACCAGAAGTGGACTTTACTTTCCACATTTCAACCTTACTCTTTCCACCTCTTCCCTAAACGAATACCAAATTACAAAACAAATCAGCAAAACATGAATGCATAATAAAAAGGTATTCTCCTTTATAATCAAAGTAAGCAACTAATAATTATCATGGACTGTTTGGTTTTGGAAAAATTATTTGCTACATCATACGGTGTTTGGTTTGACAATGAAATTGAAATGAAAAAACTTGTGTGAAAAGTTTTTTTTCATCCTTCTCGCAAAATTTTCACTCCGAAATCGAAAGGAATAAATTATCCTCTATCTATTCAATTTTCATCTCCAACATTTTCATTCAATCAAACCAAACTACAATAATTTTCATTTTCCATTAGATAATAGTTTAACCTAGAAGACTCCATGAATAAAACTTCATTTTCCACCAAACAAATAAGCTAAGAAAACAGAAAATTAGCGGAAGAACAAGAATACAGTGTAATAGCAAATTCAAACAATTAGATAATCCAAAAGAATAGCAATTGCAAATTGATGGAAGAGAAAGTACCTTATTGCACGGCATGATTGAACAAACGGAAGCAGTACAGTGAAGAGAGCGAGAAGTTGAAAAACTATGGTGGAGATGAAAGGGAAAGACGAAGAAGAAGTTTTTGGAATGAGATGAGAAAAAGGGAATAAGCCTCTGCAAAGTTAACATTTAACACAGTGACGATTTTCGTTTATAATAATGATCATAATAAATAATAATAATAATAATAATAATAATAATAATAATAATAATAAAAAATTTATAAAAAATATATTTAAAAAAACAGTACAATGAAAATTTCATGCCATCTTTCTTCCCCATCACCTTTGCCACCTTAAGACAATTACCCAAGAACACAAACCCCTTACGGCCCGTTCGGTTAACGATACTAATTCCCATGGTAATGAATGCTTATTCATAAAAAAAATTCAAAACAAATGATAAGGCAATAGAATGAATTTTGCGAAGAAAATGAGATTGTTGAGGGAGAATAAGCATAATCATTAAATTTGTCAAGAGATATTCCTACCAAAAGTACACTAATTTTCCATTACTATTCCCACCATTTAGTGTCGATCATCAAATGAGTCGTAAACACTTTCGTAATTCTATGTAAAAGGGCTCTTTCTTTTGACCTTCTCATTGTCCTTATTACAATCTTAAAAACATTTCTAACCCAAAAGAACATCATCATCATAATCCGTCTATTCCGCTCGTAATGCCTAGAGAGAGTTGGATGCAGGCTACAGCAGACCATACCCTTATCAAAAGACTAAAGGAGGTTGCGGTCAGTACCAACCTAAAAAAACATCAGCAACAAAACTACACAGTTTCATCCTGTTCGGCTCCGACCAAAAAATTACATAAGTTGAAATCAACTGACCGACCATTTTGACTGTGGAAGTGTGGATAATAAATAGAGTTTATGATAATTGAAGTTTAATGCTTAACCTACATTAATCTTTTCATTCATGGAATTTAATCTCATATTTTACCCCACAAAAGTGGAATACTTACCCAACTGATCTTGTACCAATGGATGCCCCATCCACGACTTCCACCCCACACAAAGTGATGGCTTCCCAGGTGAGCCCCCCGAAACCAATGTCCACCGGTGAACATTTAAAATTGCAGCAAGAATGCTTCAATCACAAATTGAATGCTATGAAGCTACGTAGAGAAGGTAAGGCAGAAGAAGCAGACACTGAATTAAACCCTAAAAAATGTATAAAAGAGCCACTTACCGTTTTCGGAGAAGATTTCATGAACGGAGTCCAATTACGGGGCTTATCACTTATGAATGAACGAAGTATAAAGAAATTAACGTACAACTACGCTAAATATTTCAAAGAAATACAATGTCCAACCAGTGAAACTAGATGCATGTGATGCACACGGCTAATCGGCTCATCCTCAGCCTGAAACCAGTGGCGGATCCAAAATTTATTCGAGAAAATTTTTTATTTCGGCAAAATGACTAGTAGAAGCAATAATTCCTAGATAAAGCCAACATAATATAAAAAGTTACGAACAAACTATAGTTGTTCAAATAATAAATCAAAACACAAACACATTTACATAACATTAGACTTATCTCCACTTTCTTCAATCAAATGTTTGGCAAACAAAGAAGCAATATTCTCTTATGTTCTCTTCATTAAATTGATTTTTTAATTCTAGTAAGAACATCAAAATACATTCACAAATGTTCACTTATTCAATTAGTCAAATATTCAATTACTCAAAGAAGATAAAAAAAAATCAAAAAACATTCAATTATTCAAAATTAACAAACACATTTACAAAACATTAACAAATATTCAAATATTCATTATTTCAAATAACATAAAAAATGAAAAAAATAACATTCTAACAAAATTCAAAAATCAAGATTAAGAATTTAAGATTAAAAAAAGTAAAACATCATAATTATAGATTAAGATTAAAAATGAGAACGATTAAGATTAAAATGAGTAAAAATACCTTAAAAAACAAAAAAAAAATCCTATTTTAGGTTTTTTTAGAGCAGAGAGAAGAGTAAGCAGCAGCGAACAGGGGGTAGCAGGGCTGGCCGGAGGTCGCAGGTGAGCAGACGGCAGCTTCTAGGTGGCGGTGGAAGGCGCTGGTGACCGGCAGGCTCTCGTGGCCGACAGGCGGCAGGGCAGTAGTAGACGATAGGGGTGAGTTTTAGCGAGTGGCGGATCTATTAAGGAGGGATCTTTTTTTAAAAAAAAAACTGATGCTCTTGGCTAAATTATTTTAACATTCTTTCATTTTTAAATTATTTTTGGTGTCAAAAATTCTTTCCGGTGTAACCGGTCTAAACCCGGATCGGAAGGAATCCGGGTTAGACCGGGACCAGACCGGATAGAGTCGGTCCGATCTCCGTTCTTAGCATATTTGAAATTCCGATCTTACGGTCCAATCGGTTGAGTTTGGACCGGTGAACACTCTTAGCGACGAATTCGTCTCAATCCAACACTTAAGTGCTACTTTAACTGATATTTCCTCTGTGTTTTTTTACTTGCATTCAAACACCTTTTTTCAATCGATTATATCTCGAGTTATATACATTTAAAAATTATAAAAATTTGATATTATGAAAATATGCGTCCAGACTCCAGACTATGTTTTTTTTATACTAACTGTAATGCAAAATGCTTAAAATGGACTTGGGTGCGACTAAAGAAACGGAGGAAATATTAAACTATAAACATCAATTCCAACATGATTACCATCCAAATCCAATAGAGGAATAGGAGAAAAACTTACCCCTAAATCCTAACTTTTGAATAAGCGAACTCCCCTAACTAAAGAAGGTGAATAACAATAGCAGAGGAGAAAGAAAATTTGCCCTAAACCCTGACTTTCGAACAAAATTGAATGAAGTTTCTAACCAAATCCAATTGGGTGAACTTTCTTGAGAGGGGATGAAATAAGGATTGAGGAGCAATTTTGATGACTTGAGAAAGAATAGAGAGGAAAGGGAAAGTTAATACTTGAAAACACTATTGTATTACTTGTTTTAGAAATGTACAAATAGGATTGTTAAAACAAACGATATTATTTGTATCATTTTTTAAAATAAATAATACAAATAAAAGTTATGGTATGTTTGGGAATGATGATTTCATTTGCAAATATGGATTTGACTTAAAGTTAGTGTTTGGCAATAACAAGAATTCAAATTTGGATTTGAGCCAAATCCACCGTTATAAAAGTAGTTAATTAAAATGAGTATTTGAGAATGACACCCCAATCCTTGTCATTTCAAATTCTTCATTATGATTTCATAATTGAAATCCACAATTTGAAATGAAATGCGTGTTTCCAAACACATCCTTAAGGGAAATTCAACATTATAGTATCGAACTTTAATGAAACGTCAGTGGTAGCACTTTTGAAAGATTTTTCCACATGTTAGCATTCAGTTTGTGCCTTATCTAACTGTCGTAGCATTTTCCGTTAAATTCTTATCAATTTCCGTTTAATTCACTATAATGATGTTTCTACCCTTATTAAGTGTTGGTTCTTGTCTCTATAATTTTCCCTAAACATTTAAGAGCGTTGATGAATCAAAAGGTGAATCAAACATCAAAATGACGAATTAATCATTTGAGAGTATAAAAATTGTTTAGGGAAGAATAATGACAACAATTAACACTTGATAAGGGTAGAAAAGTAAAAATGGTTAATTAATTGGAAATTGACAAGAATTTAACGAAAATTGCTACGACAATTAGATAAGGCATAAACTGGATGCTATCGTGTGGAATAATATTACAAAAGTGTTACCACTAACATTTCATAAAATTTCGATGCTACCATGTGGAGTTTTCCATAAAATAAGTATTAATTAGATTTAGTGCTAAAAAATAAGTATTAATTGTATAGTTTAGTTTATAAACGATATAAATAACACTTATTTGTATTATATGGTTTAACAAACGATACAAATAACACTTTGTATTGTATGCTAAAAAATAGCTACTCTTGTGAGAGGCCGTCTCTCAAAAAAAAGACCTCAAAACAAGAAGCTCACATTTATTTTTTCTCTTTGATTTGTATTAATACAAATTAATTTGTATTAAAGTTAGTTTTTCATGCGGCTAAAAAATCCCTTGCCAAATATTATTTTGGTTTTTTTAATAAAATTACTAATTAAAAGTCAAAAGCTAACAAATAAGTAACCTAAAAGTCATTCATTTCACACTCCTACAATTTTTACAAGTTATTTTTATAGTCATTACTAAATATTACCACGTGTCGTCACCTCTTTTTAATTTTTGTCATTGGTTAAAATCTCTTTTAACTTCTTTCTAAAATAAATTCATATAACTCGATTTCAATTATAAAGCAATATAGATAGTGAATTCAGACACAAATTTTTTGAGATAACTAATCATTTTCAAATTTTCGTTAAATTTCTTTAATTCTTCATATTTGTGCGAAGTAGGTTCAACCACACGTTTTTTTTGACTTTGTATATTTTTGTTGTTTTTAAAATACATGTAATATATTACAATTTATGCAGGATATCTTGAGGAAATTTGGTGGTGGCCGAAATAGATTATTTTTCGCAATTTATCAAAAATAAGGAATTCGAATCAATAGATTAATTTATGTGGCTCGTCGAGTATTAAAGAATTAAGGTATGTGGCTATCCATTTATGATTATTGGATATTGACATTAACCTGGCGAAACACCTTATGAGAGTGTGTCTTAGTAAATAATCAAAACACAATCACCCTTTTATAGTGTGTAGGGATGATTGTGTTAAAGCAAGTAGACTTCTAACAAACATTCGAGATTATATCCGACAACTTAGTGCAATTGGTATCTACTTGGCACCTCCTTTATCATGACATCGATCTAATTGAATTATACTAGGTTTATGCTAGCATGAATCATATATACAACCTTATTAGACATACTATTTGAATAAATGGACGGTAGGTCTCCTATAATGCATTGTCTGTATTTAGCAACTACGTATAACTACATAGTTTGAACATACATGGAGGTTAATGGATAGTTGACTACATTACTAATGACAAACTATACATCCTTTTAGTTTTCTGCGTACATGATCTCATGTTGTCGACATAGATACTAGCTAAAAGACCAACAATAAGAAGTGATTGCTAAGTAAGATTGTTCATAAGAAGCAATAAGTCATAACTTCTTGGTAGCTCTCAACTTGATGAGAGAATAGGTTGTAGTTGTAGTCTCCTACATTTGAGTGCTGGAAAGGTATAGAGATTTGCAGGGGATAGTCAAAATCTAAATGTAATTAAAACTAATCGCAAAGAGGGTTGTATAAAATGTTTGTTATGTGTAAAGCACACAAAAAATGACATGGAGAACATGGTTAATAAATTATAAACAAAACCAACAAGGAGATATATGTACTAGAAATTATTTATCAGTGTCGATTATTAAGTTTAGGCTATTCGCGGTAGCCGACCATCTAGGGCCGCGAGAAACAAAAGGCCTCATATATTAAATGGCGTTATTCAAACCCGGTTATGAACAACACTTTTTAAGTAATTTGTTTTTAAAAGTTTTATATTTGAAATAATATAGTGTTATAATATACATTGTCTTGAATTGGAAAATTTTATCTTTTAATGTAATAAAGGTACCATTTTAAAAGGCATCGTAAAAATAAATAGAGCGTCCAAAATTTTTGCTATATAAAAACTAGTTCAATTATAAAAATTTTAAAATTATATAGACTTAAATGAACTTGGATCATAGTAAAAATTATTTTCAATAGATAGAGTTGAAGTTTTCCTATAATTATCTTATTAAAAAACCAAGAGTTTTTGTCTCCATTATTCGCTTATCAAGTCTCAAAAAATATACTATTAAAATTAAAATAGCAAAAATAAAAATACGCACTAAAAACAATGAATGTAAAATTATAAAAGATATAGTGTAGTGACATAATAACATAAACTTATTAGTTTGTTAAAATTTATCTTTTAATGTATTAATACGTATCACATCATGATTTGTTAATATTGTATTCGTATCTTTTATCTCTTATAATATATTGTTTGTATTATTTGTAAAACAAAAGTTACAAATAACCAAAATTAAAACCTATTTTAAATATTATTTTGATAATTTTTGATAAACAACTAATATATCTAGTCTAGCTAGATAAAAAGTTAAAAATTAATCGACATTCTATATCATGAGTTCTAATTTGAATTTACTTGTGTATGAAGTATGAGAGTGTTAGAATTCACCCAAGAAAACCAAGTAAAATCACCCAAGATTAAGTATAAAGAAATGCAACAATGAACTAGAAAGCACCCATAAGAATAAATGAAAGAATTGTATTGATTAGCTTTAGATTACACACACTAATCAATCTAAACAAATGGAAATGAAAAATTAAAGAGATTACAAGAGTAATTGAATTCCCCCAATTCACTCTCAAGAACCCTAAAATGGTTCTCACTCTTAATTGATTACAATCTCACTTTAGTTTCTCCCTCTTGATTATTATGTAAAGGATAATCTTATTCACTCTAAATGATGCATACAAGAAGTATTTATAGGCTTAGGAACCAAGGGACAACTAAGAGATAAGTCCCATTTAAACACCATGTGCAAAACAGAAACACGCGCTCAAAACAGAGGACTTGCTCGACTGGCAGCCTGGGTCGAGCCAACCCGCTCGACCGGGTCGAGCAACCTCCAAAACTCACTGATTTGGTCGAGCATGCCTGCTCGACTGGGTCGAGCTACCCCTCATGGTCGAGCCATTCCACACAAGCAGCCCATGAGCCTTTCTTATCTTGTACTCCTTATACATACTCAAATACTCCACAACATCAAGACACACATGAGATTATGAGTCACACAACCTAACAAACTCCACCTTGACGAAATAATCTTAATTCCGTCAAACGCAGCATTGTGAGTCAATTTCAAAACAATTCATCATACCGATGAACTCCACCTCAAAGAGGTGCCCCTCCCTCAAAAGGGAGTAAACCCATGACACATGAAACTAAGCAAATGAGTTTGAGCCAAGCTCAAACACAACCCCGATCAAAGACCACCACAACTCTAACCATAAGCCCATTGGAACCATAGGACCAAGCACTCTACCCAAGACAACCAAGCCCCAAGCTACAAAGTCTTGAAAATGCTCCAACCTCCTATCAATGTGCTCCATCTCATGACACCCCATGAGACCACATTCCACCAATGCTCGCTTACTCACCAAGTTGATACCTCTTTGATCTAACACATTGCTACCCATCATTGTCATGTCATCAACCATCATATTACCACGTGAATATGACACCCATTCCTTCAAGGTACACAAAGGAATGTCTCCACCTAACCTAGGTGACCACACATCAACATCAACCTCCTTGACTAGAGCTACACCGCTATCGACCTCCACCTTCTTCGTGGCGCTAGAAGAACCACAAGCCCGGAGATTAGCACACTCTACAAAGGAACCCAAGTATGTTGACGTGCAAGGATCCAACAAGTACCTCTTGATCCTCCCCGAGTTTCCCAAGAAGATACCCTTCTTGACTCGTAACTCAAAATCGTTTCCCATACAAGCATAAGCAATGTCACCAAATAACCATACTCCAGAGTATTCTTGAAGCGCCAACTTCACCACTTTGGCATCCAACATTGCGTTTGATCCCACTTGTAACCACAACGAATAATGAGCCAAACCATGTAGAGCCATACCCCTTCTTACCATCCATCCACATCTCATCCATCTACCTAATCCCCTTTGCTTCCCGGTTTCTTTCTCTAACACAATCTCCCAATCCTTGAATCCCTCAAAGATATCATCATGCCCCAAGAAATAAACCACCACTTCCTTCAAAGCAAGCAAACACCGGTAGATACCATGTGATAGAACAAAGAAAATACTCCACATCACCGAGTGACTATCACCGAGAGAACACATTCTATTTACACCCATCTTGAAGCTAACCCACCTTTGCTTGTAAAGGACACCAAGCTCACAAGATCCAATAGAACCCAACCATCTCTCACTAACTAGACCAATCTTGGATAGAACCCCCAAGTCTCTCCCTATCATATGCCCATGTCCCAAATGCCACAAAGAATGCCACAAAGAAATATGATGCTCGTCGGACAACAAAGAACCCTTTGTCCTTGCCAACCCATCATCCACCGACTCAACTAGCTCATAGAGTGACCCTCTCTTCTTGCCCTTCATCACTACCCGAGACCCCTTAGTGACCACCAATTCATCCTTATCAAGAATGCATCTACTACCATCGCTAACCAAGGCTCCTAGTGATATCAAGTTCTTCCTCATATCCGGAACATGATAGACATTCAACAAGGTAACCACCATGCCATCAAACATCCTTACCCTCACCGACCCTACACCCACAACATTGCACACTGCATTGTTGCCCATGTGTACCACTCCACCTTGAACACTATCGTATGTGGAGAACAAATGTCTATGAGGCGTAACATGAAAAGAACTACCCGAGTCAAGAATCCATCTATCACAAGACCTATCACTTGACTCAACAACAAGGACACAATCATCATAGAAATCACTATCAACTATGGCCGTCGAATCCTCATAAGAACACTCAACTTCCTTCTCTTTGTTCTTACCCATCAATGGACAATCTCTCCTCACATGGCCCTTCTTTTGACATCTAAAGCATATGATCTCCTTACTCCAAGACTTAGAACTACCCTTCCTATTTGGTCTACCCTTTACTACAAGGCCCTCACCATCATGTGAGTATTTGTCACTCTTAGTCAATTGATGCTCAATCAACTCCCTTTGTAGTAAAGCCCCCTTTACATCCTCAATAGTCAACACATCCTTCCCATACAATAATGTCTCCCTAAAATGCTTGTACTCCTTAGGTAGAGAGCACAACAACTTTATTGCAAGGTCTTCATCATCAAGTTCCACATCAAGATTGTTCAAATCCATCACAATTGACTCAAATTCATCAATGAGTTTTAAGAGAACTACCTTCCTCAAGATGAAGATCATGAAGCTTACTCCTCAATAGCAAGCGATTTGCCACCGACTTTGTCATGTACAATGACTCTAGCTTAAACCAAAGACCCACCGTTGTCTCCTCCTTTGCAACCTCTCTAAGTACACTATTAGCAAGAGACAATTGTATCATGGAAAGTGCCTTCAAATCCATCTCCTCAAAATCTTCCATGGACATTCTTAGGGGTTTCTTGGACTTCCCCAACAAAGCTTTCTCCAAGCCAATTTGCACAAGAATTGCCCTCATCTTGAGTTTCCATAACCCAAAATTAACATTTCTATCAAACTTCTCTATCTCAAATCTTGTCATCACCATGGCTACCTATCACCACTTCAAGATTCTACAAAGAACTTCTTAATTCAATGAATTCTAAGCCTCCCAATATACAACACAAGCTCTGATACCAATTTGTTAGAATTCACCCAAGAAAACCAAGTAAAATCACCCAAGATTAAGTATAAAGAAATGCAACAATGAACTAAAAACACCCATAAGAAGAAATGAAAGAATTGTATTGATTAGCTTTAGATTACACACACTAATCAATCTAAACAAATGGAAATGAAAAACTAAAGAGATTACAAGAGTAATTGAATTCCCCCAATTCACTCTCAAGAACCCTAAAATGGTTCTCACTCTTAATTGATTACAATCTCACTTTAGTTTCTCCCTCTTGATTTCCAATTCCCTCTTAATTACAATCTTATTCACTCTAAATGATGCATACAAGAAGTATTTATAGGCTTAGGAACCAAGGGACAACTAAGAGATAAGTCCCATTTAAACACCATGTGCAAAACAGAAACACGCGCTCAAAACAGAGGACTTGCTCGACTGGCAGCTTGGGTCGAGCCAACCCGCTCGACCGGGTCGAGCAACCTCCAAAACTCACTGATTTGGTCGAGCATGCCTGCTCGACTGGGTCGAGCTACCCCTCATGGTCGAGCCATTCCACACAAGCAGCCCATGAGCCTTTCTTATCTTGTACTCCTTATACATACTCAAATACTCCACAACATCAAGACACACATGAGATTATGAGTCACACAACCTAACAGAGAGTCTATTCCTCAAATATTGCATAATCAAAACATAATTCCCAATCTACATTGCAAGGAAAAATAATTCTCATTCTATCGTCCACGTCAGACAAATTTTTTTTTAAAAAAATATTCAAAACAAACCGCCATCTTGAATGGCGATTTACTAATTTACCAAAACCGCTATCTAAGATAGCGGTTTGCTATATTCTACAATGGAAAAAAACAAAAAAAAAACACTGAACACGCGAGTCTCGATCCCACGACCTTATAGTTCAACACCATAACCACTAACCATTGAAGCAAAGGAAGTTCTATAAAAGTTGAATACCTACGCGTTATTTAAGTTTAATTTTTGAGATGAGGTAAATCTCAAAATTATAACACGAGGCAAAAAAAATTATATCAAAGTAAACCGCCATCTCAGATGGTGGTTTGGTGCTTGAGTTATTTTTTTTTTCATCATTTGTATTAAATCGTGTTTTTAGAAAGTGGTTTGTTATAAAATTTCAGATTAAACCGCCATCTAAGATGACGGTTTGCTAAAAAAATTTTTTTTTTATAAACTATCATATGTGGATAATACAACGGGAATTAAGTTTCACAACGACGCAATGTTAAAAATAATTTTCCAAATAACATTATTAATGGAAAAGAATCGAAGTATATGAACTAAACTAGCATTATTATTATTATTATTATTATTATTATTATTTTTATTTAAATTAAAAAAAAGCAATTGGGTTTTAATAAAACCGGCACCAAATTCCATCTATGAGTGGCTGGCCATCATTATTTGAGTCTCTCTCTTCTGTAGAAGCCAACCGTTAAAGCAACAGGAATTCCACCACCACCGACGATTTTCCTTCCTTTTCCATAATCAAGAAGAATCAGGAAGGCAGGAACTTTATTTCAATCATGAAGATCACGGCGATCTTAGTTTTGAAATGCGGTCAGGGAGATGAGGATCCGATAATCCTAGCAAATGCTTCTGATGTCAGCCAATTCGGATTTTTTCAAAGATCAAGTGTTCGCGAGTTCATCGTCTTCGTCTCTCGTACTGTTGCTAAACGTACCCCTTCTGGTCAACGTCAATCAGTCAAGCATGAAGGTTTCCCTCTTTTTTTGATTAGGGTTTTGATCTTTCATTTGATTCTTGCATCTATTCCTCTTTGATTATATTCATGGCTTTGTCGTTGATATTGATTGTTTTTGTGTATTTTTGGCGAGTATAATTGAACTTGCTCAGATTTGGGATTATTCCATTTTAGAGTGAGGTGGTTGTCTTGGTTTTGGAAGATCATGTTCACGTGTTTGTTTACTTTGTTGGCTAGAATACAAGGTGCATGCTTACAATAGAGGGGGCCTTTGTGCTTTAGGATTTATGGATGACCACTATCCTGTGCGCAGTGCATTCTCGTTGCTAAACCAGGTATATTTTTTTTTACATTGTGTGTTTGCTGGTGATCCTTTTTTGTTAAGAACTTGGTGTTTTTATTATCAATAGGGGTAGATCGCTGTACTGAATTCTGTTCTATTTTTTACTTCCGCTGGTTTGTAATTGTTGTATCATTTTAGTCAATTCTCTCCCATTTTCCCTCCATTCTCTAACACCTGCTTCTCCAACTTCATTCCTTCATTTTTATTTTTGTTTCTATTCGTTATGAGTGTTTGCGTACATCTATCATAACACTATCATCTTGGCTACTTGCATCGTCTTGCGCTGTTCCTTCTTATATGTTGCTCTCTGAACCCATAAAAACAATCAGTGTGGTACTTGTAACATTAATATTTTAGGATCAAATGATGGACTTATGGAAAGAACCGTTGTAGGGAAGACAAGAGTAACGGAAATGCGAATGTTCAGATGAATGAACGAACATATAGTGAATCGTTTAAGATGGTTTGGGCACGTGCAATCATTGGGTATTGGTGAACCAAGGAAGGTAGAAAATTGGATTGTAGGGGATTTAAAAAGATGGCAAAGAAGACCAAAGATGATCTTAAGGATTGGGGTGGATAATGATATGAAGGCTTTAGGTTTTTGAGATAGTACAAAATCGAAATGATTAGAGAAAGAGAATTGATCTAGATACCCACTTGAATTGATGTATTGGATTTGGATAATATAGACGACCACTTGGATGTAGGAACTGATTTATTGTTTCATGTAGCCGACTCCAATATTAAGGCTTTTGCATTCTTTTTAGTGCTTCGGGCGAAAAATTCCTTGGTGCTTTATCTGTTTGAACGACTTACACCAAATCCTTAGTTTCACTTCTAAGTTTCAACTTGGTGGATTTGATCATTATTGCACAAATAGACTTTGTGGATTTTGTTGCATAGTGATGTCAATTTATCCGGTGAGTGATGGTTCCTAAATTTGTTGTACCCGATTATAGTACTTGGGTTCTTAGAGTAGTGATAGTGAGAGGGAGAGAGAGAACTGGTGTGTAATATAATCGCTTTGGTTTATTGCTTTGAAGGGATCCACAATTCATGTAACTTACGGATGTTAGGTTCAAGTGGACTATGTTAGCATTTCTTGTTTTATCAATTGAATGTGAAATATGCTGTATGTGGTGTACAATATTTTTTGATCATGATGTGGCATGTTCCGATTATTATCTTTGTTGCTAACCATACTGGTTGTACAAAGGGTGTACAAAGGGTCATTTATCTGATTTTTGTATTTGTGGGAGCAGATAAAATTTCACGTGGAGCTCTTTTTCCAGCTTACTCCTGTCCTATAGCTCCTTGTCCTCTTTTGGAAATATTTATGCCTTTTTCGCTGACTTTGTTTAAAGAGTGAATTTAGTTCTCGTTCCAAGATTAAAGGGGCCAATAGTTCTATTTTTCTTTGCACTCCCACCATAGTCAAAATTATGGTTTCGGTAACAGTCCCGAAACATATATCGCGATCAATTGGATAAATGCGGTCAATGTGGCCTATATTTCGGTTGCTGCACGCTAAAAAACCTTTACAATATGGTCGCGATACGGTGATGTGGCCTTATTTTTGCACTATGACCTCCACAGTGCCCCCTTCTTTATAATGGAAAAATGTGGTCTTTGTATGAACAGTTAAGGTATTGGATTGAATTAGTGTTCAAAGTAACAAGTTTTATGCTGGTTTTAATTTAGGTTACTCTAAGACACTTGAATCAAATATTATTCATGTATATAAAGTAGTCGAAGACAATTATATGTTCTAGTACTCTAATACTCAAGAAATTTGTTTTTAGGAAGGAAAGTAGAAGGTAGGGCTCTTACATGGTTTTTGTTGCTAGAAAGGGGTGTGCTGGAAAGGGGTGAGTAATTTTTACTAGCAAGCTGATTGGATCTACAGATGAGAAACCATATTTTTTGGTGCCCCCTATCTAAGTATTTTTAATGTCCTTGCTCTCTTTCTCCGGGTTTAGTAATTTTTACAAGCAGGCTGATTGGATCTACAGATGAGAAACCATGTTTTAGTGCGCCCTATCTAAATATTATTAATGTCCTTGCTCTCTTTCTCCGGGTTTACCCTACTTCTCTGGATATCTACTCCCCTTATCAAAATCATATCTCTTCTCTCTGGTATTTTTTTGAGGGTATGTTGTGTGTTAAGTGTTCTATGCTATACAAGTATTGTGCCTGCCTCCCCTTCCCAAATTGTCTTAATTGTTCTGAAGTATATGACAATTCTATTGCGTACAGATGCCATAGTCCTTGCTTATGAGTGCAAGCAACATAGTTTCTCCCCCTATCCTTCCTGGAGGGTTGTAAACTTTGCCCCTGTCTGTACTTGATTTCTTATTTTACATTTAGTTTGAGCTAACTTAATGTCAATAATCGACTGATGTCAAAAGATTATTGCAAAGTATGCTTAGCAATATAGTTTGACAAAGTATCTCTTGATTTTTTCCTGTTCATGGATGGTTATTGATATGAGATGGTTTACAGGTGCTGGATGAATACCAAAAGAACTTTGGTGATTCATGGAGAGGTGCAACTGCAGACAGCACACAACAATGGCCTTACTTGAATAATGCCTTGGCCAAGTACCAGGTATCTTTGCGTTCTTATCTATGATCATATCGATCAAGAATGTATATGTAAATTGATTATATGTTTTGTGCTTCTTTTTGGATTATTGATGCACTTTTAACTTCTGAGATATGTGCTTTGAGATGCATACTTTTAATTTTTATTTTCCAATAAAATCTGCAGGACCCAGCTGAAGCTGATAAGCTGTTGAAAATTCAAAGGGAGCTGGATGAAACTAAGATCATTCTTGTAAGTGATACACACCCTCATATGATTAACATTGGATCTTTCACTTAGTTTTCTTTATTTCATTAGTTAGAGTTCTAACTAATTGGCATGAACTTCTGATAGTTTGTATGATAATTTTCCACGCTTCACATGTATGTTGCTTTAAAGCGATGGTTGTACCTTTCTATATGATTCCTCAAATGGATTAATTACATTATCAGGCTCTCAAATTCGTAGTTATCACTTGGCTTTCTAGTTATTCACCAAGGCTGCAATATCCATCATTAGATGGCAGCATGTTAATTTCTGAATATATGGGTGTAGTTTGCAAGAATTATTTTGAAAAGTCAAAGACCTGTCATTTTAAATTGGTTGTTGACTTGTTGTCTATACATCTTGAGATCCGGAAAGTGTTTTGATATCAGTTTTGATGGTTTAATTGACAAGTAACACTTGTCTCTTGTAACTGCTCGACATGTTATTATTGCCAGGATGAATAGTGCTATTCCAAGAATGAACGTGCCTTATTCTTTCCGTTTTTCCTTCATGATTTTTTTTTTCTTATTTTCACTCTTCCATTTTATTACAGCACAAGACTATTGATAGTGTGCTAGAACGTGGTGAAAGGCTGGATAGCTTGGTGGAGAAGAGTTCAGATTTAAGTGCCGCTTCACAGGTGAGCCATTTGATCATCATATTTGTGAAATTTATCTTTTTATCAAACTTTGGTTTTCTTATGCTGCATGAATCAAGAAAGCATACTCAAATGACAATGTTTGTGTCCTCAAAATTTGGTGTTTTCGTCATCTTTTTATGGGTGATTATATTTGTGCCTCGCATTTGTGCATTTGTTTCAAAATGCGTGCTCTTTGAAAATTTGTTGCTCCTGTTAATGTCATGTTAGATTTTCACATTCAAGATGTGGTAAACTGTATTGTGCTTATGTATGCCTGCCCATTGGTGATCACTATTTTGCCTTTGCTGCAAATCTTGTTTGAGGAAAATAATTGCAGATCAATGTTATATTTGATGAGTGATGACCTTCTTCCCTCTGAGCAATGACTCAAATTTTAGTATTTTACTTGGACATGTTCCGATAGAACTTCATTTCCTTACTCTAGGGCATTAATTTTTCATTGCAACAGATAGGATCTTTTTTTTGTCTTTTGTTATTGGCTTATAGCTATATGTGACTGCTTAGGACCCGTTCATTATCGTTTTTTATTTCTGGTTTTCATTTTTTTAGAACTACAAAACCAAAAATAGGAAACCAAAAGAAGTGGTTTTCCGTTTTTATTTGTCAGTTTTCATTACAAGACATATGACCTTGAAAACCAAAAAACTGAAAACCCGGGCCATGTGTTATTTAGTTACTAACAGTTGTGTTGGAGGTCTGTCAAAAGTTGGAATATGAAAGATCTTGTAATTTATTTGCAGCTGTAGATGTGTTTTTCATTTAGTTCCAATCAAGTTCTCTGTTGGTACTTGTGGTAGGAGCCTGTCAAAAGTTGGAATACGAAAGATCTTGTAATTTATACACAGCTGTAGATATGTTTTTCATTTTGTTGCAATTAAGTTCTTTGTTAATACTTGTGATAGGAGGTGCATATCCTTTTTGGAGATTTTCCCGTAAACAAGATCTAGATTTTGAGGGAAAAAAACAGTGATCTGAAATTAAATAGTTTGATTTCTGCTTATGGCTTTAGACAGAAGTCTCACTCGTCACTAACTCACTACTCACTAGAATGAATATTACTACTGGTTTATGAATCATGAATCCCTTGTATAGTTAGAAATTAGAATTATGATCTGTTCTCTTGGTTTCTGTAATACTGCACCCTTAAGATTTTAATTTTCGTCATGGTTGCATGTTGTGCTTATGCATGTAAAATCTTCATTTGTTTATGCATTGCAATGTTATGGTATGGCGAACTTAGTTGAATTTTTGTTTTGGAGCAGATGTTCTACAAGCAAGCAAAGAAGACGAATTCATGTTGTACAATATTGTGAGTCTTCAAGTAGGGGGATCTATATAGCAATTGCTGTCGGACGAATCGAAAAGCAGACTTGGAGATGATTCAAACTGGGGTTTACTTTCATCTGTGTATACTAATCAGTAATCACCTAATATATTGTTATTAGATAAATCATCAAAATTCTTTCACGCCCGCCTCCTTTTTTTTCCTCAAGAATTAATACTGTTGTAATATGTGGCATATAGTTAAAACTTGTGAGCATGTCTGTTGCTGTTGCCATCTCTGGGATGGATTTATCATTGTTGTTTGTAGAGCAATGGAGATTGGAGGGTTTACTATTTTATGATAGTTTGCTACTTGTGTGTTTTGTGCTGTTTATTGTGAAACTTTCTAGTTTATACTACGTTATTTATTGCTAAATTTAGATTGTTTGCAATTGCAATGCTTGTTAAATAACACTTGAACCTCATTCATTGTATTCCAAATGATTTCTTGTAAAACTCACCAAGGGGTTCACTACTTACTCATGAGTCATGATTTGCTCTGCAAGCTTGTATCGTGGGTCAATATTTAAGGTAAATAAAAGTTAAACTTTACAAATATAGGCAAGTAATGTGAATTTGAAAGAAAATATGAATAAAGAATAGGAAAATTTGTTGGGAATAATCTCAACTATTGATGAACAACTGTGTTTGCAGCCCCTTAGGAAAACAGTAACTGACTAATTTCGGTTACCATATACATTTATTTCTTCATCCCCTTTACTTCATCTTCACATTTTAAATCTCTTCTCCACCCATCTTCAATTTTAATTTTTCTTCTTCAAAACTTCACTGTAAATTTTTCGAAATCATTAACCTATACATGCAACACATTATTGAAATTGATTACCAATTTGATTGAACGTGAATGATGCAATGATTAAATTACCAAATATTAAAAGGAACGAACTTACCGTTTCGATGGAGAACAACAACATACGATTCCAGTAGCAACGAACCCTAACTTTAGTGTAGATTGGGGGAGGAATTCGAAATTAGAGATGGAAGAAAAATAACTCCAACAAAATGTTTTGTAACATTATAATGTTTCAAATATAAAAAAGGTTCACAAACAAAACACTTAAAAAAGTGTTACTCGGGACCGAATTTGAATATCACCATTTAATCGTTGAGGCCATCTATTTCGAGTGCCCTAGGCGGCTAGCCGAAATACCCCTAGAACCGACCATATAGTAGGTTAATTATTTGTTCTAATTCTCTATTAAAACCATATCACAAATCCATGTAAATCTAATCACTTCGCCAAAACTATTGAGCAACTAAGTCTCTTGGTATTTCTTATTTGATCAAGTAGTGAACCATCATTCCGGTGCCATTCCTTTTTATTTTATTTTATTTTTTAATTTTAATTAAGAGCAGACCGAAGAAACGGTAGGTCTATAAGAGAATCGAACCCATAATCTTACATAAAATAAATAATATTTCTTCAGCAATAGAGATAAAACCCGACTCTCAACGATCCATTCTTAACCCACTTGAATTATTATAATTTTGCACAACAATAATGGCGAATTAATACTTCCAATAAAGGAGTGGTTTACACTAATGCACACTTTAGTGTTTGGGCCTCTAGTACTTCTATTTAAGGACAGTCCCTTTCAGCTTAGCTTTCATAGCCTTGAGTTTTTGTCAAAAATAAAAAAATATTGTTTTAGTTAAATAATTTGTTGAGTTCGAAAAAATGGCACAATTTCACAGGGCACAAGGGGAAGTAGAACTGAAATGTGATGCTGATAAGTTCTTTGATCTTTGGGCTCACAAAATCTACCATGTTGCCAAAATATGCCCTGATAAAATCCAGAAAACTGTGCTTAATGAAGGGGAATGGGATAAGGTTGGGGCTCTCATCACTGGATATTATGTTATCAGTAAGTATACATCATCTATTGCATACTACATATTCATATTACGGTCCGTTTGGTAGGTCGTAATAAAACGCGGTAATAGGAATGAAAAACTAGTGTAATTTTGTTGAAAAATCTCTTGGCTACTTTAATGGCCATGCTTGACAACCTTCAATCATCTCATTTTATTCATAAAATTCATTCCAATGCATTACCAATGGGAGAGGTGGTATTACGTGGTAATGAAAATTTGTGAACAAAAAATTTTTTTTGTGATCAAAATTTCATTATCATGGGAATGATATAGAAGTTTTGATGAAATTTTACACTATAAACTATTCCCATTACCACCATTTAGTACCACTAACCAAACGGACCGTTAGGGTAGTACTATATGAACTTAATTGTTCATTATGTTATGAGATTATATTGCATGATTATCCGTTCTTAATTACTTGCAGTTTTAGATGATGACATCAAAATTAAGAAAAATCACTTTTAATGCATTTTTGTCTATTTTATCACTTCTTGGATGATAGGAGAAAAATAATGATGTGTGAGAAACATTTTTGCCATTTGTCACTTTCTGAAATAATTGTGCCAACTGTCATCACTTTATGAATCAATTGTAATTGTTTTGCCATTTGTCAATTTATCACTTTATGAATCATTTGTTTTGCCATTTGAGTTTACTAATTTTAGTATTTCTTTCTAAAATTTAATTTTAGCATCCAGTTATGAAGAAATATTTAATTATAATATCTATTCAAGTGTATCACGCACTATGATAACTACTTTAGTACTTTGAGTTTTATTATATATTACTCCTATGATGATTATGATTATGATTATGATTAAATTTAGTTCAAATTTGTTAATTCTTAATTGATAATTATCAAGCAAATCTGAGAAGTGGTAAAAGTTTTTTATGATGACTTTGCTAAATTTTGGTCAAAAGTCCTACATATTATGGTAGGCGAAAAATCACTATATAATTTTAGGTAGGTGTAATTATACTTTCTTTGTTTCAAAATACTTGTAACATTTAACTTTTAACGTATCACAATGTATTAATTTGACGCTTAATATATTTAAGGGTAATGAAATTTACAACCCTTATAGAGTTGTACATAAAAATTAACAATTTTTTTTTATTAATTTTAGGATTCCAATTGGATCTAGTATAGAAATTGAGAACAATTAACATAATTAAGAATCAATGGTATAATAGAAATATAATTAAGAATCTTATTATACAACCTTAGGATTATTCTTCTATATAATCATTTTTCTATATTTAACTATGTAGAATAAATAATATAAAAAGTGGATATTAATAATATCGATAATTGCACTGAGACAAATGCAACAAGCACTAGCTTACTATAGGTTATAAACTAAACACAAATTAATTAATGAAATAAATGAATAGTGTAAAATTCTAATATAACAACTATTTAGGAAGTATAAAGTTTGTAATGGTTTTTAAAAAAATTTGTTTCATTTTGTTTATATTTGATAGTCTTTAATATGAAAAAAATTGGATGTACCACACAGACACTATCTCATTTATTATTATTATTACAATTTGATATCAACGATAATCAAATGGATCCGTAGGGCTATGTATATATATAATTAACATGACATTAGTTAAGTTGAGAATGTATGAATACTTACACTATAAAAAAATATAATAAAAGAAAAATATATTACCTAGAATAATTAAACTTTTTCATGAATTTCCTACAATAATCTCATATATTGATTAAACATGAATAATTTTAAATTTGAGGGGTATTTTTCTAGAGTATAACTGGTGATGATTGGATGACTTGCTATAACAATTTTTTTTAAAAAAAAGATAAATCAAAATAAAAATCGAAAAATATGTTAAAAAAATGATAAAAAAATTTCTGATTTTTTTAGTGATTCATAATTTTTTATGTAAATTTTTAAAACTTTTCTCTAATTTTAAATTAATTTTCAGTTTACTTTTTTTTTGGTGAATTACCTGCTATTGCAGGTCATCGGATTACCCAAGTTTACTTTGGGTAAATACCCTCTAAAGTTGGGTATATTTATAGTTAACCAATATATGGAATTATTGTAAGAAAATCATAAAAATGTTGAATTATTCTTGACAAATTTTCCTATAATAAATGCTTGATATTTCTCTATTTAACTTCTATAAATTAGATAATAATAATAATAATTGTACATGTGATTGTATAGATGAAACCGGTGAAAGCTCATCCCTAAAATCAAGAGTGAAAGAGATAGATGAAAAGAAGAGGTACACAAGGTACACTTATCATGAAGGACTAATAATGGAGAATTACTACAACTCCTTTGAAGCCAAAATGGAAGTTACTAAAAATGGAAATGCTAATAATGGTTGCATTGTTAAGTGGAGCTTTGAATATGAAAAGAAGAATAAAGATGCTCCTGATGCTAATGTTTACATCCATTTTATGCTCTCTATGGCTAAAGATGTTGATGCTCATCTTTGCATGCCTTGATCATGCATCATGCATCATGCATGCATGGAGGGCATCAATACTAAACCTCATGCATGCATGGTGCATTGGTGCTTGTCTTGTGGTGCATGCATCACCCATCGACCAATATGATCATATCCTATGAATAATTGCGATATCATCCATCTTTGTGTTATTTACCGTTAATCATGTGTGTTTGTTTATGTATAATATATATCATATAACTAGTTTATATAACTATTTCTAATTGTGAGATGTTCTTGTTTTAGTACAAAAAATATATTGTAACAAATCTTGGTGGAAATAAGAAGTATTCCATATGATGTTGTGATCATGATAGCTGTATAGCAGTCTTAAACCTTTGAAATTAATGATTTATGTACAAAAAGGTTATGGTGGAACAATTGAGTAAGTCTCAGGATTAACGCGTGGATTTTTTAAAATTTTTGGTTACCACATGGAAAACCCAAAACCCCTCGGTGTTACCACGTGGAATTACCCAAAAATTAAAATAAATAAAATTAAAATAATTTACAAATTAAAGCCTTAAAGTTTTATTTTTTTTTTCAAATCACAATCTCAATATTTATTTTTTGCGAATTACAGCGTATCAAAATCTACAACATTCAGTCCAGATCACATAATTTCGACCAGTTTAATGGTCGTAATTTTAGTTTAAGTGGTTGAAATTCTGTAATTTGGCCTAAATGATGTAGACTTTAATACTTTTGTTGTTGTAATCCACAAAAAATAAACATTAATGCTGTAATTCGTAAAAATCATAAATTTTAAAGATGTAACTTCCAACTTATTTATAAAATTACTATATTCTTTTATATGAGATACTTTTGATGTATCTCATATATCTACATAAAAAGTAACAAAAACAAAAATACTTGAAATTACGTATTATAAATTTATTACTTTTTTCAGTAATTGTAATAAATTATCCTAATTTACGAATACCACCAAATGGAAATAAAAGTTAGTGATTATTCTTCATCGAATATGTTACACAATTAAAGTTACAAACACCAAATTTATAAAATTATTGTCATGAAATAAATTATCGCATAGATTGACATCTAGAATATAGAAGAACCCACTTTCCGTTTTCATTTGTAGTTGTTCCCATTTATTTTTTTCAAACCTCAATTTAAATTTAAAATTCAAATTCAATTCTATCTCAAGACTACAACAGTTTGAGAGACCTTCTTGTAAAAGGTTGTGTCAAATAGCGACGTGGAAGATGATATTATCAGAATTGTCAGACCTCATATACAGCAATTGTAGTTTTGTTAATTTTGAATTATCTTTGGTTAAAGTTGTTATGTACTTGCTAATTTTTATCTCTGATGTAGATGTTGTATGACTCTTTATTAATGAATCAAATTTTATTAAAAAAAAAGGAACGATTAAGATCTTATGAAATATGGTTTTTCATATAAATCAATGAAATTATAGTTAAAGTATACACTAAAATTCGTACTATTTGCAAAAAACATATGAAAACAAAATGAGTATAATTCATATTTTTTGATACATTAATCATCAACACAATTCGATTTAGAGAAAGTGAGAGTTTTTTTTTTTAAATGACTAATGGTAATAAATAAAGAGAAATCGAATTGGGTTGATGAAATTAAAAGAGAATTAAAATGTATGATTAAGACTAAAAAAAAGAGGTGGGCTATTGTCCAAAATTAAAATTGATACTCCTTTCGTTCTTAAAATATTGTCCACTATGAGTTTTTTACAAAAATTAAGAACACTAGAATTTTTTTAGTAAGTGGATATTATTTTAATTAAATAGTAGTGTGAAGTAATAATTGTATTAGTATTATAAGAGAGAAAAAGATTTAAATTAAGATAAAATAAAAAAAGAAAATTATCATTGTCATTACTATAGAGAGAGTATATATGGGGAAAATGGGAGGAATTATGAGTGTATATTTGGGAAAAAAGATTTCTAAAAATGGAAAGTATTCTAAAGTGGACAAATATTTGAAACTACCCGTTATAGTTAGGTGAACAAATATAAAAGAACGGAGGGAGTATAAATTAAGAGTGATGGACCAAAAAAACAAATGAAGCAAATTGAGTGAGACGGAGGAAGTATGCCTTTTAGGCACTGTAATATTGACTTTTCAATAATTAATCTACAATTGTCCTATTTGATTTTTGACACTATTTATCGATCACTTCTAATTTGCATCTTATTCTTAATCGATGTCAAAATATAGTCAAGTGGAATTTTATTCGATTCGTCGCAGTATAAAGTTTACTAATATCATCTTTTAATAATTTTTAATTATGTACTATTGGAGATGTTAAGAATTAAATTAGTACATTAATTATAGAATGTAAAAACCAAACACAAATAGGATAATTGGTATGAATCGGAGAGAATTTTGTTTTACACTACTTCTCAGCCACTTTAAAATTTCTCATAAAAAAATGATATAAAGATTAAGACAAATGAAAAACTAAATTTTAGTAGGATATTACAGGTGTTGACTGCGCTATATCGTTCTTTAGTGAGGTGTTTACAAATTTAAATATGAAAAAAAATATAAAGTATAGTAGACACGATAGTTGGGATCATTTAATACGATAACAATAAAATAAATACAATGAGACTGTTTAAAACTATATATGAAGCAAAATCAAGAAAGAGGAGAGTATAACATAACCAAAAGTTTGATTTTTTTTTTTTCACTTAATTTGTGATTAAAATTAGGGTTCATTCAATGTATTAGGGTTCAAATTTTTGAGATTTAGGATGAAATAAAATAATTGTATTCTTAAAAATCGAAATTATTAAAGAGATTGTAGTCTGTTTGACTTTTACTATTGCTTTGCTATTGATTTTGGTGTTTTTCTAATTTATTGATAGGTTATTACTTTATTCTTGCATTAACACTAATTTTGTGTTTGGATGAAGAAGCTATATCATTTAGAATCCAAAATAGTTAAATGGAAAAATTGCAAGGAGGACACTGAGGTCTGATAGTGTAAAATTCAGACACGGAGGTCTGATAGTGTAAAACTTAAAGTCGCACATCATAGAATTTTCAAAAGGCCTCTAAAATGTCAGAGACGACGACCTAAATTGTTAATCCTTAATGAAATATAATATTCGTTAAGTAAAGGTGCCCAAGACACCGTTTATGTTATTGTGTGTGCTTCGTTCATCGCAAAGTTTGCAGGTTCAAGCCAAAATATAGAATTTCGACCTTTTGGTAGTCGAAACTTTAGGTTAAGTGGTCGGAAATCTGTGTTTTTGGCCTGAACTTGTAAATTTTGATACTTTAGTGACAGTAATTTGCAAAAAATAAATATTAAGACTGTAATTCACAATTATTCTATATAATATTATAATATATATATAGTTGATCAATTATGATTTTGTTCTCAACCTTCACTTATTTAAACTAAGCTAGTTAGGTCTAATTATATTCACCATTATCTCAAGTAATACCCTATTTGATATGTTCTTCATATTTTATTCATTCTTAACAATAATGGGGAATCCTCTAAATTAAAGGGGTGGTTCACAACAATACAAGCATGTTTAGGATGCATCTTTACTTTTGACTGAATATCAAGCATTACTCTATTTAAAGACCATAGTTTTCTATGAGCGGGATACACTGGGTATGATGATTACTCTATTTAAAGACCATATACTCCAACTAGAAATATCACAGTTTTCTTATTGTAATTAAGTGCCAATTAGTAGTAATTAAAGTTCATAATCAAGGTTATTGACTAAAATGGCTCAACTTCACAGGCTTCAAGGGCAAATAGAGCTTAAGTGTGAAGCAGATATGTTTTTTGATCTTTGGGCTCACAAAATACACCTTGTTCAAAAAATATGCCCAGATAAAGTTCACAAAACTGTGTTGAATAAGGGAGAGTGGCATAAACCTGGTGCTGAATTGACTGGATATTATGTCATTAGTAAGTTTTTATCTTCCACTCAATCCCTATTTATAGTAGTAAGGTATATTATTATTAACTTTTTTTATTGAACTTACTGCCCGTTTGGTAGGTGGTAATACACGGTGGTAATTAGAATGAAAAACTAGTGTGATTTTGGTTGAAAATTTTCTTGGTTACCTTGATGGTCATGCTTGTCTAATTTCAATCATCTCATTTTCTTCATGGAATTCATTCAAGGCATTATCTTTGGGAGAGGTGATATTAGCTGATAATGAAAATTTGTAAACAAAAATACTTTTTTGTGATCAAAGTTTTATTCCCATGTGAATGATATGAAACTTTTGATGAAACTTTATACTATAAATCTTTCCTATTACCACTATTTAATACAACTAACCAAACGGGCTGTTAGGGATAAAGTTGAATTTCCTATGGGTAAGAAGGAAAGAAGAAATTAGTCATTGATTAGGTGGTGAGAATTATTGAAGTGCCCATGTGTTACCCACATGTGTGTTGTCTCACATAGAAAAAAGAGAAGAGTATGCATCACTTTATATACTCAAGGAGTAATTCCTACTATTACCAATTGGTTTTAGTGGACTCCTTCTTTGGGTTTATGAGTGGACTACTTCTTCTCCTCCTTGTTTGGGTTGCCCAGACTCATTTTCTAAATTCTTTCAAGAATCGAACTCTTATTATAAAGGTAAAAGAAAAATAGCACATGTGCTATATTTCGGCTGGATAAAAGTCAAGCCAAATTCGAATTAAAATGGATAAAGGTATGTAACATTTTTTGTTAACTTAGGATAAATCCGAGGAATCTCCTCTAGGTAAGAAGAGGAGAGGGAATTAGTTATTTATATAGGTGATGAGAATCAAACTCTTATTATAAAGATGGAAGAAAAATAAACCCGGGCAATGGGTTCGATAAGGGTCGAGCCAGACTCAAATTACAATGGGTAGGGTTGGGTTATGCCTAATTAAATAGAGTGCCTGTTATATTGAATTCCTAACTTAAATTACTTGTTTTATCAATTATAATCCAACCACAGACTATCTGTAGTAGTATACTCCCTCCTATTCACTTTAGATGTCCACTGACTAAAAATAAGACTGTATATTATCCTTCAGTTGCTCAACAATCGACATAATAAGTCTCTCCTTTGACCTAATGATATTGCGTTACATCGCGAATAACGGATGCAACATAAAGTATATATTTATATTTTGTATTATTCTAATAAAATAAAAATTGAATTGTAAACAAATACAGATGAAGTGGGAGAAAGTGCATCCATCAAGACAAGGGTGGATGACATAGATGAAAAGAATAGATGTGTGGTTCATAGTTATCATGAAGGATATATAATGGAGAAGCTCTATAGAAGCTTTACATCCAAGATGCAAGTGACTCCAAAGACTAAGGGTGGTTGTGTTATCACATGGAGCTATGAATATGAAAAGATGACTAAAGATGCTCCCAATGCCAATTTGTACCTTGACTTTAATTTTGCCATGGCAAGAGATGTTGATGCTTATCTTTGCAAGGCTTCATAAATAATTTATTACATGTATCTTAATATTATGTCATCATCATGTCATATATGCATTCATGATCATGCATGCTAGCTCCATCATGGTGCATGTATACTATCTTTAAGTTGTGTTATTTCATTTTATGAATAAATGATATGTTGTATCATCAATCACTTGTATGTATGGGATATGGTGTGGACTGTGGTATACCGTATCGTGTTTATGTATCTATATCTATATCTCATCATCATCATCAAACCTATTATCCCGCTCTAAAATAGGGTCTGAATAAAGAAATATAAAGGACAATCCATACCCATACTCCCATAAGAGGGATTATTTATTTCCTTTTTCAATATCCATATCTAAATCTATATATTTATATCCTTTTTTCTTTAATATAGAAATTGTAAGAAAGGGAAACTACCATTTTTTCCTTCCGGTTTCCCACTTTAATATATATATATATATAGGGGTAGGATCAAGTGAAAACATTTAAAGTGGTGAAACTGAAAATCAGACAGAGGTATACATATTATAGAAAAAAGGGGTACATATTATCTTATAGAGTGTATATATTTTTTTGTGAAGAAAAAAGTTCATATTATTTACAAATATGTCATCCGAATATGTACCCCTTTTAAGCATATATGTATAATATTTAGCAAATGTCTAATTATTTACGAAACTGCCACCCAAATATGTACTCCATTTGAGCTTTTATATACCCCTGTTTTCAATTTTCACCATTTTAATTGGTTTTCACATGATCCAAATCCTATAAATATATATATATATATATATATATATATATATATATATATATATATATAATATATATATATATATATATATATATATATATATATATATATATATATATATATATATAAAAGTTAATTTAAGGAACTAAAAATTAGATGAGGCATTGTGTTCTTCGATTCCAGTAGAGAGAGGATTAGGTAGTTTTTGGTAAGAAAAAAGAAATTTTTTTTAAAAAAAAAGAAAATTTAATTTTAAATTCAAGTAATCAATTGCAGGTAAACCAATAAAAGTACATGTTGAGTGATCGCATACATGGGATTATTAATAATTAACTGATAATTTATTTTATTGTAGGAATATCGAAGAAAATTTGAATTATTTTGGGTGATTTTTCCTATAGTAAAAGAATTAATATTGTCATAATTTTGTATGAAAAGGGGTTGTTGGTCTCCACAAAAATGATACTCCCTCTCCCTCCTATTCTCCCTAAAGTATCTCATTTGACTTTTTACCATTTTTTAGGTGGTCAAATGAGACTACATATGTAAGAGAAAAGCGTAGAGTTTTTAAATTTTTATAGGTATAAAGTAGGGTTAGTAGGTGTAAAGGTGTTTAGTAGGTGTAAAGGTGTTAAAAAATTAAATATAGTAGAAATAAATTGGTAAAATAACATACTCAAAATAAATTTGAGACATTTAAAGTAACTTGACTAAAAAGAAAATGAGACAACAATCGTAATGTAATAATATGAGAAGGATGTAAAGAAGGGAGGATTATCATCTTATATCGGGGTAACGACAGAGGTATTTCCTTCCATCACACTCACTAGGTAAACATTTAGCCCAAAGTAAATTGATTACTTTCTCTATTTTTCTTTCTCCATTACTTTTATAATCATTTTTTTTACTTTAGACAACAATCGTAATGTAATAATTTTAAAACTTAGAATAATACTCAAAAACCACGAGTATCAATTTTATCAGGCCAATACAAACTATATACTATTATTTAAGAGCATCAGGATTGAATATATGATCTTTCAAAGCCTTCATTTGAGAAAAAGAATTTTTTTTTTCTTTATTCAAACTTAATCCCATTTCTTGATTCCTTTCCCATTCCAATTGTTTAACCAAATGTATTTATTTTCAATATACGAAAGTTCCAAAAAAAAACAAGCAGAACGGAGATCTTTTTTCAAAAAAATTATATCCAAAATAGTATTTGGCCTTCACGCTTTTGTGTACCAAGACATCATGCATTGCAAGCAACACAAAATCCAAATACAGCAGAATGGGGGAAATATTTTCCATATGGCATCAAAAAAGGGGCAAATATTTGTTAATTTATTATTATATGCTAATTGATCGAACATGATCTCAACATGTTCATCCTAAGCAGGAGATTGCAGAATCAGCAAACGAAAAAATCACTAATAACCCCAGTAATCGTTGCGAATCTCATCATCAAACTTCTTCCTCAGCTCGGGATGCTTCTCAAAGTATTCATCCGCAGTCATGGTACTCAGCTTTCTCTGAAACGAATCCAAAATAACTCTTTCAAAACAAATAAAAACCTTGCAGCAACTGTGTAAGATAAAAAGAAGAGAATTGACAAAGCTGGGTGGGGTATCCAGAATGCCATTACCTTCAGCTCCTGCACATCTGCTATTTCTTTTTCTAATCTTTCAGATTCTTTCAGAGACTTTTCTTCTGCTTCTTTTAGTTCCACCAACTACAGCACAAGAGACAATATTGAACATAAAAAATGAAAGAAAAGAAAAGGCACCCTTTTGTGAACATAAAAGAAATTCAATATCTCATACACCGTTTTATGCCCACACTTTGATAAACCAATCTTAATTGGAATGAAATAAATAAAGGAAAAGACTAGGAATCGGAGCTTTGAAGCACTTATTAAATGAAAACATTATTTCAGAAATTATACATTGACATTTTAATGTTACTAACTAGCTAAGTCATAAAGGTGGTACATCTAGCTCCAAACTAGTTTGTCTTCAAATCGTTTGGTAGGAAAAACAGAACGAATGTGAATCAATTAAGATAAAAGATGTGTATGGAGAGGTTTGATTATATCTAATGCCACTCTAGATGATTTAGCATATATTAATACTCACCAGGGACTCAAATTTTGGCTTGTACTCTGGTGTAACTTTGTCCACATACTTTGGAATCTCGATGCCTGCACACGCAAAGTAAACACATTTAGGTCCACAGCTCAGGATTTTAACGGCCCGTGTGGTTGTTGATAATATATGGTGGTAATGAGAATGATCCGTGATATAAATTTTCATGACACGTATCGTGTCATTCTCATAGTGATGAAACTTGATTCTAAAAAAAGTTTAAAATTTTTCATTAACACGTAATACCACCTCTTTAAATGATAATACATTGATATGAATTTGTAAGGAAAATGAGAGGATTGAAGTAGAATAAGCACAACCATTCCTACCAAAAGCAAAATTACACTAACTTTTCATTATTAATCGTACCATTTAATGCAAACAACTAAATGGGCCATAAATGTTAAACAAAAAGAGTTGGGATAAACATCAAATCACTAAATTCCATCATGACAAATTTCATGTAGAAAAGAATACAATGGACACAAGTAGAATATTTCTTTTGAGGTGATAAAATTAGTAAATTACCACTTAATTAGTTATATTTCTTTTCATGGAATTGATCATCACTTTTTAAGATTCTCCTCAATACATTTCTTTCTCTTGTAATAACATTCATAGAATTTGATTTATTTGTGTTATTTTCTTAACAATTAAAACACTCCTTAACATTTGTGTCAATCCTTTGAATCACAAGGGGCGGAAGAGTACAACTTAAACAATTGAGTGTAGGAAACTATTGTTCATGATAGAAATACTATATCAAAAAAAGAAACGTACCATCGTATGCTTCCTTGTACATATCAACCAATTTATTGCCAATTCCTTTTCTATAATATTCCCAGTCTATCGGCTCAGGCTCCTACAAATTTTCATACATAACACTTCAGTTCATATGAAATTATGTAAATTCCCAAAAAATCTATGTACAGAATGTAAATTCAACTTGAACTAAAGAACTCATCCTTGATTTAATATGATTAGAACAATATTTCATCACCTCAATGTTAATATGTGGCTCCCACGCCCACCTAGGCAGGGCCTAAAGGGGTCAAATGTACATAACTTCACCCTTATAACAACAAAAGCTAGTTTCCAATTAATTCTTTATAGAAGTGAAAGTTCATATAAATAAGAAATTTGCATGATCTAATGAGTAGTATTATCATAGTCCATTATTATTTCTTAATAATTGATCCATTTCACTTTTTGTCAGTTTTTTGGAAAAATAAGCAAAAGCATTTACAATACAAAGGAAACAAAAAAATGTAAGACTTAATTACAAAATAGAGCTTTTTATACAAGCCTAAAGGTTCTTTTATTGATCTTAATGACTTCATTTATGCTAATAACTATATCAATTGTGATTTCAAACTACGTTTTAAAAAGTGTGTCTAAAGGCCGCAAGGTAAGAGGCACTAAGAGGTGATCACTTAAGCGCCTCCGTGGGTATATGCGGAGGCTCTTCAAAGGCGCGCCTCGTATGCCTCTACACCTCGCGTGCATTTTGCGCCTCGTGTATGCCAAATGTTATCTTTGATAAATGACATTACTTTGCTTAATATTAATGTAATAACCTTACCCTCAATTCTTAGTTGTTTATTGAATGGAAAGCAAAAATTACTCCTCTTTCTTGCCCTAAAGCTATCAAGGAGTGAAAAACAGAGAAGTGAAGCTTGTTGCTTCACCTTGAAGTGTCACCATTGTCACTAATCATCTCATCTAGTGGTCGACGTCCTAACCACTAGGTAATGTCTTCTCCCTTCTTCTTTCTTGTTTTCTCTCTCTTTATCGTTTCTTCTTCGTTCTTGTTTCTTTCTCTCTTTCGGTCTCTCCTCTCTGTTTCCCTCTTCTTTTTGTTTTGATTTATTTTATAAAAGAGTAAAGGTTAGTGCTTTGTTTAAAATAGTTGCTTTTCTTTTATTTTTTTTATTTGTTTTAGTGGATGAGGAGGATTAGGAAAAAGAGGATATTAGTGATGACCAGATGAGATAACGAAGATGCTTATGCAGACGATTTTAATTTAGATTTTTAGTATTTGTTTAAGTGTGCTACAAAACATTTCAAGTATCAAGAACCATTGTTTGCTTTCTTTACGTTTTTATACTTTATGTGTAAAGTAATGTTTAACTTACTTATATGTTATCTATGATATGAATTTCAAGTTGTTTAAAGTATTAAATATGTTTTAAAGTTGATTTTGGAGCTTTTTAGCGATATTGTGCGCCTTGCATACAAAAATCGCACACTTTGCGCCTTGCACCTCTGAAAAAAGGACCTTTTGCGCCACTAGTGCACCCCGCGTTGCCTCTTAAAACTAAGATCTTGATACAAGGCTCCTAATGACTTTGGATTTGATGTTGATGTCGATGCCAGAAACAAACCTATTTTCTATCACCCTTCAATTTTATTAGAAATTGCCGTAGTTTACTTGTATTAGAAAAGAATAGGCCCGTTCACAATCTAAATTGATTTTCTAACGAGAGTCTTCCTTGCATAGACTATGGCCGCTTAATTAAGTAACAAGATTGCCATAAGTTCAGATGGCCTGTGGGTGATTCCAATGGATATAAGTCTCCTCTTTTTGAAATGAAGCAAGATGTAGCTTGAGTGCTTCGACATGATATTCAAAACAAGGGAAAGGAAGAAACTAAAAAGTGTGCAATAACTCCATTGTGCAAACTTAAAAACACTACGACCAAGCTCATGTATCTCTTTCATATGATAAGAGAGTACGGTACCACAATGCAGTGTCTTGTGTCTTTAAATTTCCTTAAAGTACATATTGTACATATTTCAACGTTTCAAATCAAAGTTCATAGGAGATTTTAAATTTAGGCTACACCGGTTATGCAATCAACAAAAGAAGCAAAACTGGTTCTAAACAAACTATTCAACAAAATTATCCCTAAAACTGTGTTTATGTATTCATCAATGGCAGCAGAATCAGGGAAAAATGAGCTAACGAACATTTACTTTCGTATCATCTTTCTTTACATCTCATACCCAATACCCTAGATTGAAAGTTCTATTTTGTCAGATTGTACCAATACACATTTGTTTGCGAAAAATACTTCAACATCAGAAGCCTCCTAACTTTAATTTGCATAGAACAGATTTTACAATCCATAAATCAAAGTTCTCCAACATTTAAAAAAATGAATCAAATTCCACAAAATTGCAACCAATAAATAACAGCAAAAGGAGATTAGGTCAAAACTTTACAGATCGGGTAAGAATCTGTGAATACCTGGCTAAACTTGGTCTGAAGTTGAGTATTGACTTCATCGAAAGCGCGACGAAGAGTGAAGAATTCCTTGCGAGCCTCGTCAGAGACAAGAAGCTTAGCCATGCCTTCCCAATCGATGTTTTTTGAGACCTTGAAGGCTCCATCGATGATCTTCTTTCCAGCACCACTCATTTTCTTTCTTTCTCTCTCTTCAACAAAAATGGAGTTTTTTCTTTAGATTGCGGAGGCAGGCAACTGTGATGCAAAAATGCGATGCCTTTGTCTCGGTAACAAAAACCCTTCCCGGAAATTGCTTTCCTTCTATTTTAATTTTCAAAAATTTATTGTTATTTTTTTGCTAATTATTGTCAATTTGTCACCAATACTTTTATTTTTTTAACTCAAATTCTTGGAGAAACCGTCTCTAATTAGGTCGGCTCATTATATATTTTTAAAATTTTGTAAAGTAGGCATTAATAATGATGTAATTAGACATTTTAGATATTGAAATTTAAGCATTAAGGTTACGGTAAGTAGGCATTAAAAATAGTGTAAATAGGTATTAAGAATACGATAAGTATATATTAATCTTTAATGGGTTAGACTTGAGATACGTCTCTGAAAAAGACAGTCTATCAAGATAGTAGCTGATTTTTTAAATAGATAATAAGTAATAACTAATTTGTTTCACTATGAGGGTATTTAATGGTGTCCAAATATTTTGGTTCTAGGGGAGAGATATAATTAAAAAATACATAAAAATATAAAAGAGCGAGTGTTTGGTTTCATCTAAACTTTAATCCAAATATAAGATTAAAATTTTAAGAAAGAGAAATATTAAATTTTATAGAGTCTGAATTTCTTGGTTATAACTTATTTTGTTCATATAGATTTTTATTAAAAATTCAAATAATTTGCAAATTACAGTTTTAAAGTTTACCGCATTAATGTTAATTTTTTGCGAATTACAGCCATTAAAGTATCAAAATTTATAGGTTCAGATCAAAAATACGGAAATCTGACTAGTTAACCTAAAATTCTAACCACTAAAATAGCGGAATTCTATGTTTTGGCCTGAACTTGTAAGCTATGATACTTTGGTAGCTGTAATTTGCAAAAAAGAAATATTAAAATAATAATTCGCACAAGTGCTAAACTGGATGTAATTGACAAATTATTCTAAAAATTTTGTTTGTTTAAAAGTTTAACTATCTTTGTTGACCAAACTTAACCTATGAATTGAGGATGGAAGGGTTTAAGGGATTGCAAGTTAAGAGTAGAGATTGAGATTTTTCTATTTCATTTAGTTTTTATTATAAAGATTTAAAAAAATGATCATACGTGACATGTTGATCAAATTCAATGTCATTTTTCTCTTTACAAGAGAAGAATGATATAAAGGTCGAATTCTTGTCGTGTAAATAAAAGATGAAATATTAAAGGAAAAACTGTTGGGAATAATTCCATCTATTGACGAACCGCTGTGAATAATTCGAACTATCGATTATTTATGAATAATTCCACCTTTTCACATTTTTTTGCTCATGGCACCCCCTTGTTATTTTTTACCGACTACTGCAGGTAGCCTTTGATATATCCCTCTTCATCCTCTTTATTCTATTTTCAGTGACATTCAAACTTCTCTCACCATCTTCAACCTACTGTTTCCCTCATTCCATCTTCGAAATCCTCTCATTCCATCATTAATTTTTTTTGTCGGCTACTATTTCCTAATCTCCATTTTCGAAATCTTTCCCATTCCACCATATGCATTTGCAATTCTTAACAAAATTAGGTTTTTTGCAAACTGTGGGCCTGGAACGGAATTGGACTGCCGCTGCGCACACCGTGGGTGTCGAACCATCATTGCAATTATCTCCATCAAAATGGTAAGTTAATTGGGTGTCGAACCATCATCTACTAGAGCTAGCAGAACAATTGGAGTTCATTTTTCCAGAAAAAAAATAATAACTTGTGTGAAGTAGGTGAAGAAGAATATGGAAGAAATTAGGTGAAGAACAAGAAGAAGAATAATGAAGAAATTTAGGGTTAATGAAGGAGAAGTCATGGAAAGAAAGGAGAATGAAGACATAAAAAGGAAATGGAGAAGACAACTTGTAATGGATAAAAGGTGACTTGGAGCAACCGATTATTTTTCATTAGGGGGTGCCACGAGCAAAAAATGTGAAAAGGTGGGATTTTTCATTGGATAACTCTTAATTAATAAGTATATAAAAATTATCATAGGCCGTAAAACCATTTTGTTGTGGGGTATAGGATGCACTCATTTCATGAATAATACCTGATTGGTCACAAATTTTAGCAGAGACACTTTTTCTACACTCACCACCTTAGTTCGAACGTGACATTTGAACTTTTAAATCCAATTGATTTTCAACTTCAACCTTATAGTTTAAGAATGTCATTCTGGCCTCATGTTTAGTTTTAAGGTGTACTACTGTACTTTAGTATATTGAGAAAACTCATCGCCAAAAATTATTCTTCCTCCGTTCTTTTTTACTTGCATCATTTATTTTTTCACACCGCCTAATGTGTGAATTCAATCATTAATATCTCTAGTTATGCATATCAAAAATTTATGAAAACTAGAAATTAATAAATGTTGAATCGAGGCGATTCAAACAAGATCTCATATGATTATATATGTTTTAACTTATAGATTACCGACAATATAAAGTCAATTTGCTTAATAAATAGTGTCGAGTCAACTATAGTGCAAGTAAAAAAGAACAGAGGAAGTATAATATTTTATCTTTCCTACTTGTGCAATTCTTAAATTCCAAGTGAATAAATTCAACAAAGTTAAGACTTCTTTTACTTATTTTTTGTGAAAGAGAAGGTCTAGGACCCAACAATGGTAGAAAAGACAATGTGGAAGATGATTAAAAATATAGCATAATCAAGAGAACAAACAAACAATAACAACAAAGTGTTTATGATGTACTAATGATACCTCCCCCTCAAAAGATGATTACTTTCATTAATGAAATCAACATTACACTATTGACTAACCAAACACACTTGAGAAGAATCTCTCAATATAGTCAATCCATTCAACAATGAAAGTCACCCACAATCTAATACAAAGAAGAAGAGACTCTCTTGATTTCTCAAACCCTAGCCTATCTTATGTGTATTAGCCTCACCACTCTCTTCTAATGATGTTCTAAGACCTTTTTATATAGGCCCTCAGCATATTAGAAGCCTTAGGTCGAAGCCCTAGATGACCCAAGCAAAACAGTCCTCGAAACAGAAAGTTGCTGATTTGGGCCCTGTACACCGCTCGACCGAGCCAGCCTGCTCGACCAATCGCGTGGGTCTTCAATAGCTTCTGGT
The DNA here is from genome assembly GCA_019425755.1 of Amaranthus cruentus. Classification (NCBI taxonomy): domain Eukaryota; kingdom Viridiplantae; phylum Streptophyta; class Magnoliopsida; order Caryophyllales; family Amaranthaceae; genus Amaranthus; species Amaranthus cruentus. The sequence continues at coordinate 21,639,481 of CM033450.1, read as the reverse complement.
TCCTTGCTGCAACATGGCTCGATCGTGCAGCCCATGCTCGACCACTCGAGTAAGCTTCAGCACCCTCAAAACTTCGAGCCAGCAGCTGCCATGCTTGAGCAATCACTCTCTCTACTCAAGCCTTGATCAATGCATCCCTCATGCACTATACACTTGTTCTTCGTCATACCTTCATCACGGCACTCCAAAAACCCTTCACGTGGTGGAGATTTGAGTCTTGCTCTAACATTTTGTTTATTTGACTTAAACACAAATAAGACATTTCGAAAAATTACTTTCTTTATATTCAATTAGATTTGAGAATTTAAGTCTCTTCATACGGCCAAAAGTAATGTTTCTAATACAACAATATAAACAAAAGAAGCACTACTCATATCATTAAATTCATTAACATTGATTACAAAGATTCTATTAGCTTGGTAACATTTTCCAACAACGTCACCATTTTTCTTTTGTCAAAATAGTTAAGCTGACTTTGTTGAGAAGATAACCATTTATAAGATTTTTCTTATGGGAGGGAATAAAAACAACATTATTCAATGATAATGATTTTCTAGAATTAGTTTGAGAAAAACTTTTCGTTTGCCAAAAACCATTTTATTTTCAAAACACTAGAGGTGTTCAATGGGGCGGGTCGACCCAACGGGTCAAGGATCGAGTCACATTTTAACAGGTTATTAACGGGTTGGGTCAATAACGAGTTAGGTCATTAATGGGCCTTTGTGTAAAGGGCCGGGTCGGATAGTTATAGGATTTGGTTGTAAAAAATATTTAACCATTTTTTTTATACTTTTATATGATATTGTTATATTCATAGTTGACCCGTTTTAACGGGCCATAAAGTACAATAAAAAAACTATTTTATGAACTTTTAAAAAACGGGTCAAAGTGAGTCGTATTTAAACAGGCTTGACCCGCCACGGTCCGTTTAACATTTAAGATGACCAGCCCCAACCCGGCCCATTTAAATTTTGACCCGACCCGGTTTATTGAACACCTCTATCAAACACCGAGGCTCCAATATTAAGAACCCAAAAAACCTTACCGTTGTTCATATTTTTAGCTTCATAACCAAATTGTTGTAGCATTGTGAGAATTGATAACCCATTTATCTACAAATAAAACAACAATTGTTGGTTTTACCAACCTTATCTTTTCTTTTTACGGGCCTGTTGCTTAAGATAGATGTGCGGGTAATTATGTGGGTAGCTATTAGTTTTTTAAATTGTTGTGCATGGGTTAGTTGTAGCTGTACAATTGTCTAATCACAAATTCTTACGTGAGACTGTCTATACAATAGACGTTTTAAGTTTTGGGATTGATCCAATTTATAAATTAAAAAAAATGATTGGTGGTTTTGTAAGTTAAAAAGGAGATATGGGCTGGGCTCTTAAGAGACGTCTATACTATAGACGGTCTCTCAAGAGAGGATCTGTTGTCTAATTAGGTGTTTGAATCCTTTGATTAAGCCTAAACTTTCTTTGATCACAACAAACCACACCTTTAAATAAAAAAGAAATAGAATATTTTCTTAGTAGGGCTTGAAAATGAGCTACTCTTGTAAGAGAGCGTCTTCGATGAGATGGCCTCAAACAAAAAATCTATATTCTCATAATATGTACTCCCCCGTCCCATATAATTTGTAGCAAAGAGAAAATTAGTGTTTTTTAAGAATAAGGTAGATAATGGTAATAAATTGTGTGGTTGAAATTAAAAGAAAGTTAAAATGTATGGATGAGATTAAAAAGAAGTGGTGGGCCATAGTCCAAAAATAAAAATGATGCAAATCAAATGAGACAGACCAAAATAAAAAATACTGCAAATTAAATAGGACAGAAGGAGTATTAGACATGCTATTTAATCCACGTATGAAGCACGTCTTGAAATTGTACAGTACAACAATTTTGTGTTAAAAAAATTAGACTACCAAGGTCAGCAAATAAAAAGGCATCAAATGAAATGTTACAAGTCTAGAAATTGCTTTTTATAAACAAATAAAAGGCATTAGGCATCAAATGAATTGTTATAAGTCTTGAAATTGCTTTCTAATCATCTAATGACTATTATTAGCAAAGAAATGTGAACAAGTAATGGTCAACAAGTAATTAGATGAAGAAAGTCATGGATCGCGACTTAGATTAGCCTATCACCATTATATATTGATATTAGGTTACCAAAAAGTAGTTTTATATTTGAATTATGAAGAACAAGATAAGGAAAAAACTTACAAAGTTGACAAATCTCATGTCTCTTAGAGTTGAAGATTACATGAGTGGATACACTTCTAATCTACTTTAGCATTACACCACTATATTATATTTTTTTAAATTATAACCTAACTTTTTCATACAACTATGACACCAAACTACTTTGCTTCATTACTTTAATTATAATATTATACATATATACTAAATATATTAAATATATATTCCTCAAGTTCTCCTTTGCTCATTATAGCTAAACTTAGCCATGGATTGGTTGGAGCATTGATTTATCTGAAAATAACTTTTTTATTTTAAAAAAATTCAAATTAAGCTTCGTAAAATTTTAATTTCCAAAATAAATGTTTCCATACAAAACTGAGATCAAGTATTTGTCCGCTGCTACTAATAGCGAACAAAAAACAGGTCAAAGAAGTCAAAACCTCTGTATTTCTTTTGTTTGCAGTTAGTAATAACAAACAAAGTCATGGCAAATTTTTTTCTCTTGACCTTAGGCTCAGACACGGAGACACTTATTTTGAGAATTAAAATTTTCCGAAACTTATTTTGATTTTTTTTAAAGAAAAAACTCATTTTATTCAATTTTTCTCCATTCCCTCCACTCGATCCACCATGGAAAGGTCGATAATGGGACTACACTCATGTCCAAAGAGGCTCCCAAAGCGACCCTTCTAAATTGTTGTCATCAATGAAGCAATCATAATTACTCAAGCTGTTAGGATGTTCAGGTGACTGTGACTGAGATGAGGTGTTGGACGGAGGAGAATGATCCAATTCCATGCGAATTAACGCCCAAAGATTGGTTTGTTGACATTTCATATTCACAAGTTCGGCTTGAGCCTTGGCTAACTGAGCTTGTAGCTCGTTCACTTGTTTCTGAAGCTGACATATTGCGCCAGCACACCCGTAAACTGGATCTCTTATTCTTGCATTTGCTTCATAAACCATGCTGCTCACTGCATCTGTCCTTTGTGACTCTGGCAGTTCCTGATCATTTTCAATCCATTCACATTAAAAAAGTGTTAGAGTATATAACATATCCTGAGGCCTTAACCATCAGCTTAAGCTTTTGGTTGAGTTGGTTCTTTGACCATGGTATCAGATGCCTGTGTGACAAGAGGTTATGGGTTCGAATCTCAATCACCCCTCATTTAAAGGGGAATATCCACACTTCTAGCCCAAAGGGCTCTCGTGTGAGGGGGAGTGCTAGAGTATATAACATATCATGGGGCCTCAACCATCAGCTTAAGCTTTTGGTTGAGTTGGTTCCTTGACAAAATTTGATTAGTTATGGAACAATTTGAGATTGATGTGTATTTATTTCAGTTCCTACTTCTGCTTGCACAACTAATGTATTCATATATGGTCAAACTAGATTCCCTAGTAAACAGGTTGCTTTTTTATTTTATGTAATCACTGAAATATTTGACTTGGAAATTTAGGTTATGTCTCATTTTCAGACATTAATACATAAACACATTTATCAACCGGCAGCAAGTAAGCAAGCTGAGACATGCTCTATGAGTAAAATGAAAGGATGGAGAGTATTTATTATGGTGGCTTAATAGACGCAACTTTAATTTTATGCACACCTCGACTGTACAATGCTAATGGGCATCATTTTATTCGATAAACAATAAAAGTTCGTCCGAGTAATACATGATGTAATAGTCTACAACATTTAATAATTAGAAGCTGTGTGTAGTGTATGACATAATTTGCCGGGTAACTTGCTTTTTAAAATAGCGATTTGCACAAAATTCAAACCGACTAATTTGCTTTTTCCGATTCGCAATTTGCGAGGACATTAGTGAATCTGACACTGATTTGTACCATCGCAATTTCATTTGCAAGAGTTCTAGATAGTACTTGATTACACACTTTTCCTCATACATCAGGTCAACATAGGTCAAAAGATTGAAGAGTAGGAAAACAAAAGTAAGAAACAAACAAGTTTCATGAGCAAGAATTAAAATTAATTCAGCAGGGCTTTGGATACTCTAGTTAGGAGTTTGTAAGGCTAGTATAGTCATTCAAAGAAAAGTGAAAGAGGAAATCAAGCTAAGTGGTTGATTAGGGAAAGCAAAATGATGCAGTCAACAGACAAGGTATCATTGAGATGTTCGTTTGGTAACTAACTACTAAAAGAGAAGAAAAGAATTTTGGTAGGTAGTTTGTCATTTTAACCATCCAAGTGTATTATGATACCCACTAGATAGCATTATTTCTTTATGGGTATTTTGGTAATTCTAAAAACAGCTTTATCTAGGTTATAGAATACCCGCCCTTTAGCTTTATTCTTTGGGAACATTACCCCAGACATAAAACAACACAATGCATGCTTTGCTAGTTTTTGCATTTACTGCATTCACACAACTCTCTTTATTTAACTAAGTTCTACACTTCTTCTATTCCAATTTGTCACCAAAAAGAAAATGTGATTAAAAATTGTGATGAATCAAAGTTGCTAAATATTGTCAAGGAACCAACTCAACTAACTGTTTAAGAAGATAGTTGAGGCCCCACGATATGCTATATACTCTAACACACTCCCTCACACGAAAGCCCTTTGGGCCAGAAGTGTGGATGCGACACAAGCCCTCCTCATACCCGGCACGGAATATTCCACTTTAAATGAGCGGTGGTTGAGATTCGAATCTGTGACCTTTTGTCACGTTGGCTTCTGATACCATGTTAAGGAACCAACTTAACCAAAAGTTTAAACTGATAGTGATGGTTGAGGCCACAGGATAAATAATAATCAATTTTTTATTCAATTAATTGTAAAAGAATGGAAATTTAAGTTGTTTGACTACCCTTTGTCCCTAATTAGGATCCCTATATCATATAGAAAGTACTCCTGTGTTGTTAGGAACTATTTTTGAATTAATTTAGTCAATTATCATATCAACTACCACAAAATATAGTAAATATAAGCTCTTAATTATTGAACTAATATGCTCATATGAAACTATCTCAATGTAATTAATTCACTCATTGAAAGTTGAAACTCAACGTGATTTCCCATTTTCCTCATAAAAAGGAAGATTATTTTTTTTTTTTCAAAAAACGTTGATTTTAACCGAAGTATTCACCTTTTCATAAATTTTACAATACATGTCTCATTCAGCAAATCAACTACAAACCTTTTGACTAGAGATTTACAAGATTTCACATCTTCAATTTCAAAAATCAGGCACTGTTAAACATATTTTGATTTCCTAACAAAGCGCACCATTATCAGTTTATCACATACTACAAATCCAATGTATTTAAAAAAATGATAAATATAATTATATAAACAATCAAATTTGTCTTTACAAACCCAGCCTTGGGTGGGATTCATTGGGATGACGATGATAATGAATCAAATTAGCAAACTAGACCACTCAAAAGTTATCAAAAGGAGAATGCATTTAACTTATTAGCTAACAATAATACCAAGAAAAATGCAAAAATTAACATAATAAAGATGTGAAAAAGAGCAATACCTGGAGGAACTTGATAATATTGCTGGCCCCAAAAACACGATGAGCAATGGTGAACTTGAGAGGCTCAGAAGGAGGAAAGTAAGGGGCCAAAACACATTTGTCAACACATCTCCGGCGAAGGATCTTACAGGCAGCACAAGGGCTGACAATTACAGTTGCAGTTTGGGAATTCGGCGTAGGAGTGACTTGAGAAGAAGGGGATGAAGGAGAAACAGAGTCACTGCAAACCATGGTCAAAACAAAATTAGAGAACAAACTTGAAAAAAGTTGAATATGGAGGGAAATAAACAGCTTTTCTTTTTTAATAGAGAAGATCAAGGAAAGTAGGGGAATGTAGTTTTCCTACCAAAGTAAAGTACATACTTCTATTTATATATGTAAAGAAGTAGAACTGTACAAGTCTTGGGGGGTTGGAAGTTGGGACTTAGTAGGAGTTTCATGGGGTTGGCTTATGAGTATGAGTTATGATGCTTGGTGACATCAACATTTAAAAAATTCCATCTTTTTAATAAGACGTGGCTGCTATCCATATCCCATTACCATTTGAACGAATGGTAGTAATTGGGCTTTCTTATTGGACTTGTCTTGCTTGTGAATGGTCAGCCTCATATACAGATAAGTGAGCTAACATTAGGACTGATAGATAAATTCAAGAATTAGAGAAGTAAGAATTTCCAAGGATCAACAGAAAGATAAACTCCCATTATCATAAGAAACAACCGTCTCCATTAAAGTTTAATGCCTACTCTTACTCTATATTTTCCTTTATGAGCACAGACCATCTCTCACAAGTATTTGTGCATAAGAGATAATAACACAACACTTTATTCTAAGATATTTGGCCGAATATTATAAAGAACAATTTGTCAAAGATAAGTGAACATAAAGAACAATTTGTCAAAGATAAGTGAACATAAAGAACAATTTGTCAAAGATAAGTGAAAATAACTAAGAACTTAGTTGTTTTAGTATCCACTTTACTGTTTATTGTACCAAATATGAAAAGAATTTTGATTTACAAGCAAATTTTTGTAGAGTTTTCTGGCTTTGGATTCCTTTAAAAAACATTACCATGAAGTCCATTTCGGTCCATCTAATTTCAAGGATATCATCAGCACCTTCAATCATGGCAGGCTCAATCAATGTTTCAAACTCAACTGTAAATAGCAACTTTTCCTAAAGAGAAATACAACCCCGGATGAAAAAATCAACTAAAATTTGGGAAGCATTCTATGATAGAACAATACCATGAATGAACACAAACTGTTGATCAAGAATCATCCCTATCCTTTGCGGGATAGTGTTGTACAGAATGATTAAGTGAATAAAGGATTATAAGTTCTTTTTTAAGAATACAATACATAGTTGATGGCAGAAATAGTACCAAAATTATAAGAGATAGGGAGTGAACGAATTCTTTATTATAAGTCTTTTTAGCTTTAGGTTTATGATATATACATTTGTAGTAACAGGTTGGGATCGTCTTGGGATGGAGGACAATAGAAAACCAGGGATGGAGCTAACTTATGGCGGAAAAGTGCATGATGCTTCCTCAGCGTGCTTTATGAGCGCCCTAATTACATAAGCTGACATATAGATCTCATCAGCTCGGTTTTGGTATCCCATTCCTTTGGTTTATGATACATACAGTTGTTGTAACAGGTTGGTATCATCTTGGGATGGAGGATAATAGAAAACCGGGGATGGAGCTAACTTATGGGGAAAAGTGCATGTTGCTTCCTTAGCATGCTTTTTAAGCTCCCTAGTTACATAAGTTGACATATAGATCTCATCAGCTCGTTTTTGTATCCCATTCCTTAGTTTTATGATATATACATATGTTGTAACAGGTTGGGATCATTTTGGTATGGAGGACAATAGAAAAGCAGGGATGGAGCTAACTTATGGCGGAAAAGTGCATGCTGCCTTAGTGTGTTTTATGTGCTCCCTAATTACATGAGTTGACATACAGATCTAATCAGCTCATTTTTGTTCTCCCATTCCTTGATTTATTCTGCAAGACTTAATTAGAATTTTAACTGATTAAGCATTATCATGATGTGTGGAGAAAAATGGTAATAATCTGGTATGACCCGATTAATTCACTAAAACGGTGTTGTTGGAATTGAAAGATTAAAGGACAAAACGAGAGATTATACTATAAAATTGATTATTAAAGGAAGATTACAAAAGATATACTTATCAAGCAATTCGAGAAGCTTGAGGTCTCCTAAAAATGAGTATTAACTCACCCAAAATGTTTTACTAATTTCTTGATGATTATGGGTATCTAATTCCCCTTATTTATAATGAACTAGTAGTTTTTTCCCCAAGTCTTGCCTAATATGAAAATTACTATTTTGCCCTTTTGTAAACTATTATCCTGAAATACCAAGTCATAGCATAATCCAACAAAGAAGCTTTTGCAATTGTCAAGAAGCACACAACAGCGTTGCAAACTAACTAATGTTAGTAAAAAAAAAAGAAGTCTTGCATGTTTAGGTATGCATCAGTTAGTTCATGAAATCATCAAGAATCTGCAGAACTAAATGCACACAAACAAGAGAAAACGCAGGAAAGATTGAAATTCGGTATTTTATTCACTATGATACTGTCTCAATACAAGGGATGTTCAAGCCTTCCTTGAAAATCAAAACCATGTCAACTGAAATACATTTAGGTGACACTATGCATTATATTTTTTTCTTATTTGTCCGGTCAAGGCTTTAACAAGAGCTTTTTAGATATATAAAATCCTACGCCAGTACGCGAGTTAGACATAGACTAGGTGAACCTCCAACTGGGCGACTAATTTTGTCTTCAATATGAATAATACACACTAATTCACCACCATGCTCGTTATCTAACCACTTATTCGGCGCCTAGGGGTAACCCCTCTTATCAGTGGAAAAAATTTCAGGCCTAGTTACTCACCACTAAAGAAAGAGTTTGAGATGCTTCTACTTATATCCTTAATCAATTTGTTGATATATAGGAATCTTACAAGACCTTATTGCCATATTACATGGATTTAATGTCAGTAAAGGATCACTCGGGATATATACTATATACCATATACTATAGTATATAGAAGAGTTGTTGAAAGACCCAAGCCCTCATTACTATCAGTGAGTGAAAGATTCTATTACTGGTGAAACATCTTATCTATAACAAAGGAAAGTTGGATTGGGTCGAGGAGCTTCCTATCTCTTTACACCCTTGGAGTGAGCCATGAGAAGGAAGCCTTTCAGCAGCCTTTGTTCTTCTTTCTTTTTACTTAATTGTTGATGGTCGTAAACTCTTGTTTCAAGTTTTGACAGCACATCAGAGAAGTCCCCGTAAACTCTTGTTTCAAGTTTTGACCGCACATCAGGGAAGTCCAGCTCTTTCTTACTTGTTTAGCTCTCTGACATCCTACTTTTATATCAGTGAAGAAAAGAGACAGATTCTATCCAAATTGCTCAGCTTTGAACTCAAATTGACAAATTCATCAGATTCTTTACTCTTTACTGCTTTCCCAAGCCTACGGAAGAGCATTGACACCGATAGGGAGGCTTGAGAGGAATTGTGGGCAAGGAAGGGGGCACACCATAGATCAGCGCTTCAAAAACATAGGGTGCTCCGATGAAGTTGGAGAGAACAAGATGGTAACAATTGTTCAAGGTGAGGAAAGTGAGACTAATTCTCACGAATCATCAAATAAATATCCCAGGAAGACAGGAACAAGACTTAATTAAAGCTCTAGTGTGTTTTGAGGGATAAAGTTAGAAACTTTAGGTCCTATTGTGTTGTTTATTTCAACATCAACTCAGCAACAAAGACAGGTGATAACCATATTATCGTTCCGCATAGGATAAGAAGGCAGAAACTGAATCTGTGGGGGAAGACCTGACTTCAGGAGTGGAAGTGAAGTTCCTACAAAAGGGGATTAATTGATTCCATTTATTAATATCTCATTCAAGATCAGTTATCTGTATCCAACAACGCAACACAATACTCAGGAACTTTTCTCAGATTTGCGCGATACACTTCAAAAGATTGTCATTTTCTCGCTTAATCATCAAATTTAGACCTTTCAGGTATTACCAGAAAGACATCTATTTGGAGTTTCATGTCCAACTCAAATCACTGCTAAAGAATATATAGATTGGGATATGTCATCATGTGAAGTTGAGCTTGCATTTTATGGGAGTGAACATGAGTTTCAAATCAACCCTTCTCCTAGCTTAAGTCTTGTGATGATCCATATAGTTCCTAATTTCTATGACTCATAAATCCCAACCTCCTCTTACAATAACAAACTCATGATCCATATAATTCCTAATTTCTATGAATCATAATTAAACTCCTATCGAAGAATAAATTTGTGAATCTTCAAGCGCTATTGTATGAGTCTAATCTGAACTTTCAAGAGGTCACACACCCGATCAAGACCACAAAATCATTACCATCACTTAGGAGTTAGGACACGGTCTCTTCAACTAAACTCATCTCGAATGGATCCAAACTTAGCTTAACAAAAAGCTTAAAATGGATTTAAGTACTTAGTAAATTGATATAGGAATGGACTATAAAAATTGAAATTAAGTTGAAAAGTAAACCCTTAGTAAAAACTACCAAAAAAAGTTAAGCATAAGAGGCCACAACAATTATTAGAATATGTTAGAAGAAGACCCAAATCTCAATTGTGTGGTGGGTCTTCGGGGTGCCTTGATGAGGGTACGACGAAGAACAATGGCGAGGCTCGAGGAGATGATAGTCACGAGAGCAAGAAGGCAGCAGCAAGGAAGCATTGATGAAGTGCTCGCCTAGTCGAGCTAAGAGAGGGAGCAGGAGGTCGAGCCAATGTTGCTGATCAAGACAGAAGCTTCAGAGGGGTCCGCTCGACCTGGTCGAGCGAATGGGGCTTGGTCGAGCGGGCTACAACACGTGATTTTTGCGGCTTTTTGTTTTATGTTTCGTTTGTCTGGGCCTTTAGGGCTTTTGTGCTAGGGCTTCTAATATGTTCTAAGGCTATATAAGAGAGCTTAGAACATCATTAGAAGTAAGAGAAGAGGCAAATACATGATAGTTACTAGGGCATTGGCCATAAGAGCGCTTTCTTTGTATTGTTGTCTTTGTGTGAAGTTTCACCATTAAAGGTGAAAGCTTTATGGGTTAAGAGTATGTTCTTAACTATTGTAAGTCGAATCATTGGTTGTAATGTTCATTTCATCAATGATAAGATACTTTATTTGTGTGGGAGGTATTGATACCTCATAAACACTTTGTTGTTGTTTGCTTGTTCTCTTGGTTATTCCTCTATGTTTTTCTTCTCATCTTCTTCCATAGTTCTACCATTGTTGGGTCCTAGACCTTCTCTTTCAGAATCATTGGTAGGAGTAGACTATAACGTGAACACATGATCAATCCTTTCGCCACATACCAAACAAAGAAGTTGGAAGTGTACATTTAGCCTTTTATTTCAATCTGATCCTTGTGCACAATCAGCTTTCATTATTCAACTCACATTAATAGCAATTAGCAAATGAACAAAAATCTTACAATTTTTTAAAAGATGAAATTCTCAATGTTACGGCATTGTGATACTCTCACCAATTTTTTCACTTGTAGTGTCTGACCACAAACGTAGCACCGGAGGATGTAATAACTGATAATCATGATCAAGGCATTCAGATATCAAAAGATCAACAGAAAAAGTAACTAACTAACATGGTCATGTATAAATTTTCTGCAGTAGGCGAAAAATACTCCAACACAACAATAATTCCCAAAAATCAGAATCAAAATGACCAAAAAGAAGTAATTTCGGCAAAATAAAAATATACCAGAATCAAAAGAAAGCGGTTCAAGAAATCCATCAGAGGAAACAATTTGATGATCAACTGGAAGAAGAAGAGGAAAGATTCTCATGATGCCAGTGGAGGATGAGAAGTATTGTTCGATTTCAATGTTATGATCATTGCAATGAGCAATTTCTAGGGAGAGGATGAAAATTTCGAGAATAGGAAGGAGAGACTGTGCTTGCAAGTGTACCGCCATTTTCTAGGATTTTGGTTTTCAGACGGCATTTTATAAGCTATCCCGTTTCACTTATATTACCAACTATTTGAAGCTTTAATACTAACTATATCATATACTCGTCCCGTCCTTATGGAATGCACCCAAATTATAATGGTCGAGTTTAATAGAAAGTGAAATTTGGTTGGAAAATTTGACAAAAAAACAAATAGATGATAAAAATAAGTGTTTAAGATAGGGAGAAAAAAAAGTATGTCGATGAGATTTAAATATCAACTCTTACCTTGGATTTGTAGGGATAAATACTCCATACATGCTACTTACATGGTTTGTGTAGAATCTCATGTTAAGGTCGGCTGGGTCAACATCGTTTGGAATAGGCTTTCAATTTCAAAGACGCGCTTTATTTGCTGGATGGCTGCCCTATAGAAGCTCAAAACGAAAGATAAATTATTTTGCATTGGTGTGCTTGATAATAATCTATGTACTCTCTGGCCTCTGCGGCATTCGGACTGAATTCAATACTCATCTATTTTTTGAGTGTGCATTCAGTCAGCAGTGCTTACAGGAGATTAAGAGTTGGTTAGGAGTTCGTTTTAAACCTTTTGGTCGCATGGATTTCCGGAAGCTTAAAGGTAATATCCTTCAGCGGAATACTTTGTGTGCTATTTTTTCATCCACTATTTACTACATTTGGAGAGTTAGAAATAAAGTTGTTTGGATGGTTTTGTAAGCTTACCTTCACAACTCAGTCTCCAAGTTCAAGCTGATGTGCAGACTAGGCTACTTAGTCTTCATCCTCTGGCTACAATGATAGCACCTTTGTAGATATTTTTGTTTTTTTACTGCTTAGTAGATGCTCTAAGCAGCAATCTTTTTACTGTTTTTTTTGTTGTTTGTTTGTTTTGTGTTGTTGGTCTCCTTGTGCACATGAAGAGTGGGCTTGAAATACACTTCCTTGAAGGTGGACCCTTATTCCATACTGATGCTTCCTCTCCCTTGGTTGCCTCTTGAGTTGTATTGTTGTTTTAATTTGGTGAATAATAAAATTTGTATTGGCCTAAAAAAGAAAAAAAAAAAAAAAAGTGGAGTCATTGGCAAAAAAGAAAAGGGTGTAATATGAGTGAGATAAACTAAAATAAAAAGACGTGAAAATTAAGAGGGACATAAAGAGTATATATTTATAAATTATAACTCCAATTGCTTTGAACAAAAATAATTAATCAATCAAACAGTGTCAGCTCCATATAGTTATATTTCCAACTATTTATAAATATAATACCAACTATATACTTCAAATATATAACTCCAAGTGCTTTTAACAATAATCAATCAATCAATGTCATCTCAATTTATATTACCAATTATTTAGAATTATAATACCAACTATATATATATATATATATATATATATATATATAGCATATATGTAATAAATATATATATATGTAACTTAATATATATATATATATATATATATATATAATATATATATATAGCCATATATGCTGCTACTATATATATTATATATATATATATATACATACATATATATCATACATATATATATATATATATATATATATATATCAGAATATATATATATATGCATCACTATATATATACATAATACCTACTAATATATAACCATACTATATATATATATATAGCCTATATATATATTATTATACTCTTATACTATATTATTATATATATATATATAGCATATATATATATATATATATATAATATATATATATATATATATAATATATATATATATATACATACTATATATATATACATATATATATATATACATATATATATATATATATACAAATATATATATATATATATATAATATATAGCAGCCATAGCCAGCATATATGTAGCCAGCATAGCTGTATGTAACCAACATTAGCATATATAGCCATTATATAATAGCAACATATATATATATAATATGCATATATATATTAGCACTATATATATATATATATATATATATATACATCATATATATATATATATACTTACTTATAGTATACCCTTCTCACTCCATATATATATATTATATATATGCCTTATATACTGCTGCCAACAACTATTACTTTACATTATACTATATATATACATATATAATATATAACATATATACATATATATGCATATATATATATATACATGCATACATATATATACATATATACATGTATATATGTATATATCATATATGCATATATCATTATTACTAATAATATGCTCTTAGCAGCCATGCACTTATGTACACCTATGATATAGCCAGCACAACCTTGTGCTAGCCACCTATATAACTAATCATTATATACATATATATATATATATATATACTATATATATATATATACATATATATATATAGACATCATATATATATATATATATATATATATATATATATATATATATATATATATATATATATATATATATATATATATATATATATATATATATATATATATATATATATATATATATAGGATCGAAATAAAAAAATTTTTAAAATAGGAAGGATAAGAAGGTTTTTGTTTGATTTTGTTGGGTTCTTATGTATAAACAAAAGAATCTATGTTAAAAGTAAGAGCGTTTTAAAGTTTTATGTAGTTACTTTTTATTTAATATAGTTCTTTTCTGATTATGTGTTTTTTAGCGTATTGTGGTAGATTTTTTTATTGTAGTGAAATCGAGGATGTAGAGTCTTCCTACCGTTTGGATCCTCTCTCTCTATCTCTCTCTCTCTCTCTCTCTCTCTCTCTCTCTCTCTCTCTCTCTCTCTCTCTCTCTCTCTCTCTCTCTCTCTCTCTCTCTCTCTCTCTCTCTCTATATCTCTCTCTCTATACCTCATATATATATATATATATATATATAAATATATATATATATATATATATATATATATATATATATATATAGGATCCAATAGGAAGGGGTTTGAAAATAAGAAGGATAGGAAGAATTTATAGTAGATCTTAGATCGATAATTAAAATCTTTACTCGCGTTTGAGAACAGAAAAAAATTGTGATGCTTTCTTAATTGAACTTTTTTTTTTAAGCTTAATTATAAAAATAATTGGAAAAATAGGAGCTCCCCCAAAATATTTGGAAAAATAAAGCTACGGCTGTTGCGATTCTTAGCTGACGAGAGGAAACAATAGGAGCATTATTAATTTGGAAATTTGAGTTTTGGAGTCTCAGGTACGTTACATTTGTAAGTAACAGCGAACAAAGCTGAACTATAAAAACAAGCAGTAACTTTGTTCATTTCCACCTTTACTTAAGATACCATATTACACATCAAAGTAATTACTTAAAATGTTGAAGGTAAAAAATTATATTACACATAAAATACTTAAAATACATAATTCGTCGTCCAAAATACACAAATTGTTCAACAAAAAAGTACACAAATTAACTACGTTGGCGTTGTTGACAACTACGTCTGTTATGTCCTATTCCATGGCATAAGCTACATTTGACACCTCTATCCGTACGATCATCCATATCGTTACGCAATCTTCTAGACCGTGGACATCCCTTTGTTCGAACTCTACTAGTATCAGCAATCAGACGAGGGTCATTGTATTCCCTCCATTGAGTAGAGTCAAGCACGGGTTCGAATTGTGGCTCATAGGTGCGCATGTAGCTTGTCGTGCGAAAACGACGATCAACAAATGGGTCTTCAGATAAGCTACATGCAGAACATACAGTAACTAATCTGTGATGGTACGTTGTGTTTACCATCTCAATGATCACACTGACCTTAAGAGTTGGATCAACCCGAACACATTCTTTGATAAAATGACCAATGATAGCTGGATTCAAATGGCGTGCACCGCAGCTATGGTTGTTGCTAACACAAGTAGATCTATGTGGACCCTTATAAGTCACTATTGTAACACCCCCAAAGTAGGTCAAATTTTTTTGAAACCCTTTTTAAGAAAATCTTGAGTCAAAACCTACTCCTGAGAGTGTTACCGCCACATCTATTTCTAAGAAAATAAATGTAAGGCTTAACGACTAAGAAAATAACTTAAATAAAACTTGAATCCGACACAGGGTCTTACAAATTTGGAAAAGACTTAAACGTAAACTGTGTCTATATAAAAACTTTGAACAACTGAAGATAAACTGACATTTGACTCTAATAACAGTTATAACTCTAAATGATTCTCACTCCACAATCCCCACGTGATCAACAACCTGCAAAATAAGAATACAAGAGAAACAAGGGAAAGCTCCCAAAAAAATCAGAAAAACTGAGTAATTCCAACTCCATCCCGTAAAACAATTTTAGTTGAAATAATTTAAGAAGACAAACTATAATTGAGTTGAAAATAGTTGTAGAAATTAAAGTAATATAAAGTTGAGTTAAAGATCGATTTTATGAATATAAGTATAATAACACATAAGCCAATTGATTAATTTAGTACTTAATGATGACAACACACATATCCAATTTTAATTTGAGGGAACGAGAACGCCAGTAGGCCGAGGCTTTACCCCCATACCTACTTCATCAAGAGGTCGTCACCCCAAATAATTCATCAAGGCCAGCAGAGTAGTCTCAGGTAACCCTAATGTATACACCCCTTCTACTTGGATCACAACAAATAGAAGGAAGACCAAAAATCGTATCGAGCATCAAAATAATAATAATAATAATAATAACCTGTCGGCAGCTATACTAACCAAACAGGGCAACCTGTTCATCACTCTTATACTTGGATCACAACAAATATAAGAGCTTCATTCCCATCGTTACACTTTACGTGATTTAATATATTTTAATAATTAATCGCGAGCAGACTCAAATCGTCTTTTAAACCCATTATTGAAATAATAATTTAATTTTCATAAAATAATAAAATAAATAATTTCTTTCAAATCTAAACCGTATCAAACTTTGTTATTAAAATAACAATATCCATTTTATCAAAATAACAATTATAAATTCAAAGCTTGACAAAAATAATATTCAATATAAATTAAGAGTAGTGTATAAAACATAATGTCATATAAAATAATATCATACCATTTCACGTAACACGTTTAAACAAGTTAATATCACTTAGCACATAATACTAACGGGATAATCCTAAATAGATGGACATCGAAAATTACCTTGTCACGCGATCCTAGAAAAACGTACGCTCCTAGTTATCTCGACTTACGTATTCGTTGTCTACATGATAAAATAAGATGTCTTGAATTAATACCCGAATCAACCCAAACGAAATAAATATTTAAAAGACTTTCAATTAAAATATAATTTATTTTAAAATAAAATTTAAAGAAATAGTTTAAACTTTTAAGATATAAGAATAGCTTTTGGAGAGAAAAAAAAAACAAGATTTAAAAAATAAAACCAAAAAATTAATAATTTAAAAGGATTTAAAAAAAGGAAAAGGAGAAATAAATAATAAGAAATGTCATAACTTTGAAATGGGTACCAAACCCATTCTTACGAAAACCAGAGAAAGAAGGAAGGAGAGAGAGAGGGAGAAAAGAAGAGAGAGAAAGAAAGAAGAAGGTGGCCTGGCGCGCTCTGGCAGTGTGGCCAGTCCAGGGATGGTCATGGGTCCTGGACCCTAAGGGTCTAGACCCGACCACCATATTTAAGTGGTCCATCTTTTTGGACCCTAAAAATAGGGTCGGGTCGGGTCCATAATGTTAGGGTCGGGTCCGGTTGTCTATGTTTTCAGACTCCAACGACCAGTCCACCGTAGACCCTAAGATATAAATATATTCTAAAATAATATTAATATTATGTATTTTATGTATATTAAAAATATTTTAAAAAACAAAAAATTAAATGTACTCCATACACCTACTTTCTTAGGCGATGATGCATCTGCTTCAATACCACTCATCAGTCATCAATATTCATTTTATAAGTTTTTTATGCGTATTTGGTTGTTTTGTATGATTGTATCGGCTTATGTAGCTTGAGACTCCACCTTATTTGGTTGAAAATGCTTTAGAAATTTTATATGAATAGAAGAAAATTGCATGATATTATTTTATTTTATTTTAGTTTTTTAGAAAAAATAAATCCTTTTAGGACCGGATTCGACTCTAGACCGCTGACCTAAAGGTCGGTCGGTTTAAAAATTCTGGACCCTAAGGGTCTGGATCTGGATCTGGATCCTTAAAAAAATTAGGGTCTGGATCTGGATCCGGCTGGACCCGACCCAAATCCAACCCATGACCATCCCTATCCCACGCCGGCGGCATCCTATGGGTTTCATCAAGTTCAATGGTTTCAGGTTGTATAATATGGGAAGGGTCATGGATATATTTTCGGAGTTGGGATACATGGAAGACATTGTGGACTTTGGCTAGGTTCATAGGTAAGGCTAATCTATAGGCTACTTCCCCAATTCGTTCCAAAATATCATAAGGACCTATAAAACGTGGACTCAATTTACCCTTCCTACCAAATCTCATGACACCCTTGGTTGGTGACACTTTGAGCAGAACTTTTTCACCTACTTCAAACTCTAACGCTCTCCTCCTTTTGTCTGCATACGACTTTTGACGATCTTGCGCGCCTCTCATACGTTCCTGAATCATCTTCACCTTCCTTGTAGTCTCCTCAATCATTTCTGGTCCTAACCCCAACGACTTATTAACATCATTCCAACATATAGGACTCCTACACTTCCTTCCATATAGAGCTTCATAAGGTGCCATTCCTATGCTAGAATGAAAACTGTTATTGTAAGAAAACTCTACATATCTCAGATTATCCTCCCAAGATCCTCCAAAATCCATAACACACGTTCTTAACAAATCCTTAAGAGTCTGAATCGTTCTCTCTGTCTGACCATCTGTTGCTCGATGAAACGCAGTACTGAACTTTAATATCGTGCCAACTGCTTCCTGTAACATCTTCCAAAATTTGGACAGAAATCTCGAATCTCTATCCGATACAATGTCCTTAGGCACACCATGCAATCTCACTACTTCCTGAAAATATGCATCCGCCATCTGTTGCATCGTCCAAGTGTTCTTCATTGCTATGAACCTTGCTGTTTTTGTTAATCGATCCACTATCACCCATATGGCATTCTTCCCTGTTTTCGACTTTGGCAATCCTACTACAAAGTCCATCGAAATCGATTCCCATTTCCATCCAGGTACTTCTAATGGTTGCAATTTTCCCCCCGGTTTCACATGTTGAATCTTCACTTTCTGGCATGTTAGACACTTCGCCACATAGTCTGCAACTTCACGCTTCATGTTTGGCCACCAAAAGTTCTTCTTAAGATCCTTGTACATCTTATCACCACCAGGATGTACTGAATATGGGGAATTATGGGCTTCCGTCATAATCTTAGTCTTAAGGTCCTCATCATGCGGTATACACCATCTTCCTTTATACTTCATTACACCATTTTCATCTCTTTCAAACTCAGGTGCCTGACCATCCTCTTTTAACTTCTTCAACTTAGTTAACCAGTCATCCGTAATTTGCTTCACTCAAATTTCCTCAAAAATGTCGGGCTTGACCATTATTCTATTCAACTGAGTATCCACATATCCATACTCTACTACCTCTAAGTTCATCCTTCGAATCTCTTCACACAATTCATCTGCCAGAATCAATGCATTCATTGTATGACTCGACTTCCTACTCAGAGCATCAGCTACCTTATTTGCCCTTCCTTCACAATAATTCAAATTCAGATCATAATCCTTAATGAGCTCTAACCATCGTCTTTGTCTATTATTCAAATCCCTTTGCGTGTACAAGAACCTCAAACTCTTATGATCAGTATAAATCTTGCACTTTACCCCAAACAAATAATGTCTCCAAATTTTCAATGCAAAGACTACGACTCCCAACTCTAAGTCGTGTGTAGGGTAATTCTTCTCATGCGGTTTAAGTTGTCGTGAAGCATATGCTACCACTTTTCCATCTTGCATAAGCACACAACCTAGTCCATTCTTAGATGCATCCGTATAAACTTCATATTCTCCACTTTCATTCGGTAAAGTCAGCACAGGAGCAGAAGTAAGCCTCGTTTTTAACTCTTGAAATGCCGCTTCACACTTCTCATCCCATTGAAACTTAGTGGTCTTCCTCATCAAGTTAGTCATAGGCTGCGCGATTCTAGCGAAATTCTTCACAAATCTCCTATAGTATCCGGCTAAACCCAAGAAACTTCTCACTTCCGTTACATTAGTGGGTGTGGGCCAATTCATCACTTCTTCAACCTTTGAGGGATCTACCGCTACTCCATCCTTTGTGATTACATGCCCCAAGAATGCTACTTTTTCTAACCAGAATTCACATTTCAAAAACTTAGCATACAACTTATTTTCTCTTAAAGTCTCCAAAACTTTCCTCAGATGGGTCTCATGCTCCTCTCGATCCTTAGAGTATACCAAGATATCATCAATAAAAACAACTACAAACTTATCCAGATAAGGCTGAAAAGTCCTATTCATAAGGTCCATAAAGACAGCAGGCGCATTAGTGAGTCCAAAAGGCATAACTGTGAACTCATAATGACCATACCTTGTTCGAAAAGCTGTTTTGGCTATATCCTCCTCTGCAATTCTCAATTGATGATAACCCGATAGCAAATCTATCTTTGAAAATACTCCTGCACCCCTAAGTTGATCGAACAAGTCTTCAATCCTAGGAAGTGGATACTTATTCTTCACCGTCACGCTATTCAAATCCCTATAATCGATGCATAGTCTTAACGTTCCATCTTTCTTCCTCACAAACAATACTGGGGCTCCCCAAGGTGATACACTCGGTCTTATATACCCTTTATCCAGCAAATCCTCAAGTTGTACCTTTAGTTCTTGCAACTCGGGAGGTGCCATCCTATAAGGTGCCTTTGAGATGGGTCCTGTTCCCGGGACTAAATCAATCTTGAAATCTAACTCTCGCACAGGTGACATCTCGGGAATTTCATCTGGAAACACATCCACAAACTCCTTGACTACAGGTATCTCTCCTAACTCGTCCTCTTTCATACTCGCGTCCTTTACATGGCACAAATATACGAGGTAGCCTTTCCTAAGATGGGTTTGGAGATTTAAGGCAGAGATAAGCTTGATCTTTGGTGGTTCATAGGTTGTTTCTTGGTAGGTTAGTTTATTTCCCTTAGGGCCTCTAAAGGTGATTCTCTGTTTAGCACAATCGATCTTAACCTGATACTTTCTTAACCAATCCATCCCCAGAACCAAATCGAAGTCCTTTAAATTAAACTCAATAAGGTTTACGGGTAGTTCGGTTTCAGAGATAACAATAGGCATATCTAGGTAAAGGTTTCACCTGAGGGTGTGGTTACCTTAGCTTGACATAAGGAAGAAGGTTTGAAGGAAGGTTTCTCGATAAAAGATCGAGATAAAAAGGAATGTGAAGCACCAGAATCAAAGAGTACAAATGCAGGTTTAGAGTTTACAAGAAAAGTACCCGTCACAACGTTGGCGTCTGAATCAGCTTCACTCTTACTCATAACGTGGAGTCTCCCATTGAAGTTGCGCCCTCTATTTCCATTGTTGCCATTGTTGTGCTGATTGTTGTTGGTGTTGTTCGCCGAATCATTTCCTGCCGGAGTATTGTTCGAGCGGTTGTTGTTGAAGTTCTGGTTCCTAGTTCCTCCGCCATTGTTGTTATAGCCCTTATTGTGTCCATCCTGCCCTGGCTGATTTCCACCTTGTCTCTTGGGACAAAATTTTGCCTTATGTCCAGCTTCGCCACAAGAATAACACTTAATGTTTTCACCCTGACACGTATAACCCGAATGACTCTTCTCACATTTCTTACAAACCCAAGCCCTCTGGTTACCATTTCTTTGCTGATTCTCATTCTGCCTAGGGTTTTGGTAGTTCCTACTGTGATGTCCTCCTCCGTGGTGATTGTTCCTACCATTTCCCCCATTGTTCCCAAAACGAGGTCTTTTATCATTATTTTGACTATCTGTATTACTTTGGTCTTTCCTCTTATTCCTTCCCAAAACATCCTCTTCTCTTTGTAAGATCCTCTCCATATTACAAGCCTTAGAATAAGCCTCTGCAAGGGTAGATGAGGTACTTCCTCCTAGCCTAGTTTGTATTCTGAAAGCTAAACCATCCTCAAACTTTTGTGCCTTAGAAATTTCATCAGGGACCATGTTAGGGCAAAACTTAGCATACTCGTTAAACTTTTGGGCATATTCCTTGACACTCATAAACTTCCCTTGGTTCAACCTATTGAATTCACTGCACTTCTGTCTCCTAATATGCTCAGGAAAGAATCGACCTCTAATAGCAACCTTAAAAGAGTTCCAGTCAAAGTTTGGTTGGTTACTAATGGTTTGTCCCTCAGCTTCCCACCATGTGTCAGCATCCTCTCGTAGGTAAAATGTAGCTTGGTCAACCTTTTGGGTCTCGGGAGTCCCATTTGCAGTAAAGGTTTTCTCCATGTCGCATAGCCAGTTCTCTAGCAGCATGGGGTCCTCTTTCCCAGCAAAGATAGGGGGTTTTAAGGCAGCAATCTTCTTAGCCATGACTGCCTGGGGGTCATCATGCCCATTGTTCCCATTGTTATTTTGGTTTTGTACTAACAGTCCTATGTTCTGTGACAATTGTTCAAGCACTCTCACTCGAGCTGCTAGTTGTTCGGATGTTTCAGCCATGTTACTCGATTGTTGACGTCTACGGAATCGGGTGTAAACGTTCGCGTATCGCATAAGCTACCTATATAAGAAAGCTAAGGTTTTACTACAAACGTTTTCATCATGTTCATACGCACTTATACTTAATATTCAAACTTGAAAGAAAGTTCAAAGAAAACAAGTTGCATATGCAAATATAACTCATGAAGGTAATCATAAATAAAATTCTCAAATAAATAATCCAAGCATAACAATTAAAACCAACATTGTTCAAATATAAAAGACAACAAACAAAGAAAAGAAGAAAAACTAACGAACTTTAACCTATCCTATTTTCCTAGAAAACGACTAATCATCAAAATCACTTTCGAATAGGGTCTTTCTCAAAATTCTCTTCCGAATCCTCTTCTGGGTCCTCCTCCGGGTCTTCCTCAAAGTCCCCTTTAGGTTCATAACTTTTTTCATCCTCAGATTGAATCAGAATGGGTATAGTGTAGGTTGTATCATCTCCCCCGTCACTATCGTCCTCGTAGACATAAGGATTCCCCGGCACATTATAGAGCCATTTTGCTTTACCATCATTCATTCTCCCTTCTAGATACTCCAAAGTAAGGAACCATTCCCCATCCTCATCCGTGTACCTTTCCCAATTAGGCCTCCCATTTTTAATTATATCATTGTACTCTTTCTTAAGCTCGGCGTAAGGACCTACGTCGCTTAAGGTTCTAATAAGGACGTCTGCCTGCTTAGGTATTGTGTTGTAATCCGAGTTGCCGTAGTACCTATTCAGGTGACAATTCTCCATGCTTACACGGAGACGACGTATGTATGAAGGAATGGGTTCTCCCGCTCTAATGGAAAGGTGGTATGGTGCATCACGAAGGTTCCTAACACTCTTCCTAGCAGTGCGGCGGAGTCGAGGCATCTAAAGAAATACATACTACTACTAAGTACGTGAAAATACTTCAAAACAATAAGCCCGTTTGTCCCCACTCTCATAATTTATTTTAACTTACTTAAATTATTCAAGACAATTATAACTTTTACCATTTAACCTATTTAAATTTAAACTTTTATAAACTTTAGATCCTAAACAACTCTAAGCTTTGACCAAAACGAACCTAAGCTACTGATACCACTTTGTAACACCCCCAAAGTAGGTCAAATTTTTTTGAAACCCTTTTTAAGAAAATCTTGAGTCAAAACCTACTCCTGAGAGTGTTACCGCCACATCTATTTCTAAGAAAATAAATGTAAGGCTTAACGACTAGGAAAATAACTTAAATAAAACTTGAATCCGACACAGGGTCTTATAAATTTGGAAAAGACTTAAACGTAAACTGTGTCTATATAAAAACATTGAACAACTGAAGATAAACTGACATTTGACTCTAATAACAGTTATAACTCTAAATGATTCTCACTCCACAATCCGCACGTGACCAACAACCTGCAAAATAAGAATACAAGAGAAACAAGGGAAAGCTCCCAAAAAATCAGAAAAACTGAGTAATTCCAACTCCATCCCGTAAAACAATTTTAGTTGAAATAATTTAAGAAGACAAACTATAATTGAGTTGAAAATAGTTGTAGAAATTAAAGTAATATAAAGTTGAGTTAAAGATCGATTTTATGAATATAAGTATAATAACACATAAGCCAATTGATTAATTTAGTACTTAATGATGACAACACACATATCCAATTTTAATTTGAGGGAACGAGAACGCCAGTAGGCCGAGGCTTTACCCCCATACCTACTTCATCAAGAGGTCGTCACCCCAAATAATTCATCAAGGCCAACAGAGTAGTCTCAGGTAACCCTAATGTATACACCCCTTCTACTCGGATCACAACAAATAGAAGGAAGACCAAAAATCGTATCGAGCATCAAAATAATAATAATAATAATAATAACCTGTCGGCAGCTATACTAACCAAACAGGGCAACCTGTTCATCACTCTTATACTTGGATCACAACAAATATAAGAGCTTCATTCCCATCGTTACACTTTACGTGATTTAATATATTTTAATAATTAATCGCGAGCACACAAACATCTAATAAACATACATTATACATTTTATCTAATGATCATAAATTTTCTCAATAAATATATATCTCATAAATATCCAACTGAATTCTTATCCAACAAATCACCATTTTAGTATCAATCGGTGGCAACAATAATCAATATCATAAATATTTCTCTTTCGACTCAAATCGTCTTTTAAACCCATTATTGAAATAATAATTTAATTTTCATAAAATAATAAAATAAATAATTTCTTTCAAATCTAAACCGTATCAAACTTTGTTATTAAAATAACAATATCCATTTTATCAAAATAACAATTATAAATTCAAAGCTTGACAAAAATAATATTCAATATAAATTAAGAGTAGTGTATAAAACATAATGTCATATAAAATAATATCATACCATTTCACGTAACACGTTTAAACAAGTTAATATCACTTAGCACATAATACTAACGGGATAATCCTAAATAGATGGACATCGAAAATTACCTTGTCACGCGATCCTAGAAAAACGTACGCTCCTAGTTATCTCGACTTACGTATCCGTCGTCTACATGATAAAATAAGATGTCTTGAATTAATACCCGAATCAACCCAAACGAAATAAATATTTAAAAGACTTTCAATTAAAATATAATTTATTTTAAAATAAAATTTAAAGAAATAGTTTAAACTTTTAAGATATAAGAATAGCTTTTGGAGAGAAAAAAAAAACAAGATTTAAAAAATAAAACCAAAAAGATTTAAAATAAAATAAAATAAAGAAAAAGGAAGTAAGAGACATCATAAAATGGGTATTGTACCCATTCTCACGAGAACAGAAAAAGAGAAAAAATTTAAATAATAACAATTAAAAAGGATAAATAAAAGGAAAAGAATTAATAATTTAAAAGGATTTAAAAAAAGGAAAAGGAGAAATAAATAATAAGAAATGTCATAACTTTGAAATGGGTACCAAACCCATTCTTACGAAAACCAGAGAAAGAAGGAAGGAGAGAGAGAGGGAGAAAAGAAGAGAGAGAAAGAAAGAAGAAGGTGGCTGTGGCTGCCGGCCTGCGGCGCCGGTGACGGCCGTCCCACGCCGGCGGCATCCCAGTGGCCCTCCTCTCGCCGGAAAGCGTATAAACCATTTTATTTTTTGTATTTTTCTTAGATTTTCCAGATTAGAAATTGGAATAAAACACTTTAAAATAAGTGAGATTCATACCTTTTAATCTCAATTTTTGTCTTCTTTTTAATTGAAGGTGTTTTTCTTTCTCTTTGAACAAGGGAGGATGGGGAGAAATTTATTGAAGAAAAGCTTTGAGGGATGGTAAATGAAAATTTCTGGTAAGGGTTTTAATTTATAGCCTAAGGTATGACAGTTATTTGTGGGTAGATTAAGGAGTTAGTGGAAGGTAATGGGAGGGAAGTTGAGATGGAGGAATAACCGTGAAGTTTGTTTGAAAACCAGTTTTTTTTTTTTTTTTTTTTTTGAAATTTGTTTATTTTAAAACTTTTTAAAATTTTCTGAAATATTTTTAAGAAATAAAACTGAAATTAACGTGGTATTACAACTATAGTCCAACCACTATTCTTTTGGCGAGCACGAAGTGCCCAACCACAAGAATTGGGACATACTAAATCAAGCACACTCTTGTTAGACGTTCGACAAGTATACGATTGATTAGCCTTGATGCAATAGCTCTTCACCGCTTCAATCAAGTTTTTCTTACTCGAGAACTCCATACCCTTAACAAATTCATCGCCCTCAAGAGTACATGAGTTTTGAGCCCCCATAGTCCAATCACCTCTTTCTACATTCACTTCTAATTGATCATAAAAAGGAACATAAGATGATGTGGTCTGTGTGGATTGTACATTGTCACCTGCATTAACGACCACTAAAACGTTCATTCCCTTCATCATTCCCTTCTCCCTCATCACTCATATCATCTTCATCATAATCACCCTCATCACTCAAACCATCATGTTCATAATCTCCCTCATCAAAGTCAAGCCCTTCATCATTACTTACTCTCTCATTATCAAGATAAGTATCTTCTTCATTATACACATATTGTTGAATAGAGTCATGATATTGCGGGCTAGAACTTGATTCGGTTCTAACATTATTAGTGGGCTCATTTGCTAGAGACACAGGAGTGAACATTTGGGAAGGAGGGCGATCAAATTGAGATAAATGCTCCATCATTCCAGTGAATGATTGCATGAATGGAGCCGGAGAAGGGACATTTTCATTGATATTTATAGGGACTCGTTCAATAAATATCTCCGTACTAGTACACCCCAAATTCCTAACAAGAGCCCACAAAGCATTCATTGAGTACTCATCCTCAAGTGACACAACGGTAGATGTCGATTGGCTAGTAGGGTATTTCATTTTCAGTCTTAATGCTACCATGTGTCTATCAAAACCACAAACTTTATACAACAACTCAACAAACTCACAAAGAGACATATCAATTCTTGCAACAATTGGTCTTAAATTTCCACCTTCATATATCACTACATTATTATTCTCAATAATAATATCATTCCATCTACACATCAAAGGACAATCCATAATTTTCAAAAATTAATAAAATTACCTCAAATGTGTAAGTTCAACCCCTGCATAAGAAGATACAAAATCAACATTACTAGAAGAAATTAAAACACTAAAAGGAAATTATTTCAATGACCCAATAAAGATCCATACCTTTAATAAGGAAATTATTAAAACTCTAAAAGGAAATGGCGAATGTAGATGAATTAGGGTTTGTGGAAATGAAGAATGCCTCGAAAAATTACACTTGCTTTTATATGCAGTGCTTGCTGTTAGTAATCAACGACAAAATGTCGAACAGGTTGTTCAGCTACTACTAACGCAAAGGCGCCAAGATTTGTCCTGCTCACGTTACTAACAAATGAACGATCGAGATCCAAAACCCAGCCTTCAGCCCAATAATGCCCCAATAAGCTATCTGTTCGCTGTTAGTAACAACGAACAGGCTAGAAGCTTATTTTTCCAAATATTTTGGGGGAGCTCCTATTTTTCCAATTATTTTTATAATTAAGCTTAAAAAAAAAAGTTCTTCTTAATTAATATGTGATACGTTCTGTATAATCATGTGTCGCTTGAAAGTGTGATGTTTTCTAAATTAATGTGTGATGCTTTCTTCATAAACATGTGTTACTAGATATTCTGCTATGACAAATTTTTTTAGACCGTTAGATCTTAATCAATCAACGGAAGCTACTCCTTCCTATCCTTCTTATTTTCACACCCCTTCTAATTGGATCTCTACCCTATATATATACATATATATATATATATATATATATATATATATATATATATATATATATATATATATATATATATATATATATTATATGATATATATATATATATATGTATATATATATATATTATATATATATATATATATATATATATATATATATATATATATATATATATATATATATATATATATATATATATATATATATATATATATATATATATATATATAATATATATATATATATATATATACATGGTTGTTAAAATCAGAATTATTTTTAATTTTTCTTATGTACCATCTTTTACTAATCTCTTTCACATATACACATAATTTTCAAATTTTCCATCATGAAAACTTTCAAAGAACAAATTTCTTAATCGGTATGAAGATTTTAAACTAATTATTAAAAAGTTTTCATTATGTTCTTAAAAATAAAGTCAAAGAAACTTTAATTCATTTATTTAAACTTTTAAATTTGACAATAATGATAAGAAAGTAGATATTTTATATATATTTATGTTTATTTGTAGAATCGGCGATTTCTACTTATCTTCTACCGATTCATTCTACTCTCAAAATCATTCTAAGTAGAATCAGATTTTAACAACTTTGTATATATATATATATATATATATATATATATATATGTATGTATATATATATATATATATATATATATATATATGTATATATATACATATATATGTATGTATATATATATATGTATGTATATATATATATATATATTATATATATATATATATATATATATATATATATATATATATATATATATATATATATATATATATATATATATATATATATATATATATATATATATATATATATATATATATAACTCCAACTGTTTTTAAATAATAATTAATCAAACAAAGAATTTATAACTCAACGGTTGAAATTATTGTTGTCTTGGCATTGAATTCCCAAAAAATTTTTTTTAAATTTTTTTTTCCTTTTTCCATTTTTTAAAAATTTATTTATTTGAAAAACTACGGAATCAGGCATTCAATCTTCCATTGTAAACTTGTAAATTGTATGTGTTCCGGTAACGAAACGAGGTAGTGCAAAAGACACTTAAAATACCTGGCGATAGGTGTAATCGGGGACGATTGTTAGTATGCTTAAAGTGCTTATGATCCTCCCGCTGATGAGACCTCAAATCCTGCAATACAATGTTAGCCTTGCCCGGGGTGGTTTCCTAGAAAGCCCTCCGACGCTCAAGTCAGATCGGGAAACCGAAAGTAATGAATATATGATAATTAATGAATGCAAGATTAACGAATTATAGGATGAATTTAGATCGATTGAAGGATATTTGGTCAAGTATAAATTGTAAGTAGGAGGGCGGTTTATTTTTATGAAGTAACATAGGAATATCAAAGCTTAGTTCCTAAATGAATGAAGCAAAACATATTTATAATGATACAATGGAGGTTAGATGGTGAATTAATGTGGGAATCAAGGACATGATGGGTGATAGTGGTAAGGTGGGCGGTTTATGGTTCGACTAAATAAATTACGGGTTTATTATTGACCCGTAACAGGTGGTTTGATGATTTGATGATTTGAGAAGAAAACCAAAATGGTATTTTTTTTATTTTTTTTTTGAGCGAAAAAATAGTATTCTTTAGAGTATCTAAAGAGAAGATGAATAACTGATTTTTAATTTTTAAGGTTGCCTTAGACGTAGGAAAGAGAATACCAAACGTTTTTTGGAGATGCGCATGGGGTTGGGCTCCTAGGAGGTGTCTCTTGTAGAGATAATCTCTCTTAGGAGACTTCCTATTAATAGAATGGAGTTTTTTATATGATGAAGATGTTATCTTACTGAATAATAAAGTTAATAGAAAAAAAAAAGAGAATCATAAGTTTTATAAAAAATATATAAAAAAAATTTTGAAAAAAATATAAAGACCACAAACATTAAAAAAGTTAGTGAAAATATGTGAAAATCATAAGCATTATAAAAATATTAAAATAAAGTTAGTGGAAGATATGTAAACACCATAACCATTATACAATATTAAAAATAAATTTCTTAAGAATAATTATATTGAAAAATATTATATAAATAGAACAAATTTTTAGGATAACAAAAAATAAAACTATCTAAAATATTATAAATAAATTTCCAAAAAAAAAATTATAAATAAGAAAATTAAATACGAACGATCAAGTATTTAATAAATTAATAGGTCCACTTTCAAGATCTAAAAAATAAGAAAATGTTCTAGAGGCACTATAGGTTCCAAAAAGTAAAGATTTTCCGAGGTTGACCACAAATCAACGAGATTAGCCGCGTAAGGAGAAGTTGACCATTTGTCATAACTTGGATCACATTTTTTTAGTTTGCTTTTAATATTAAGGATAGAATAAAATAAAAGAAAATCGAGAAAAAATTAGACGAAAATCAAATTTATGACAAAAAAAAAGTTGTATGAAAATCCAATCTTAAAATGGTTAGAATATATATCAAATTTAAAATGATTATCAAGACAACGATATCTAGAGCATAGAGGTGTTTAAAATCGATCCGACGATTTGATATTTATCTAACTTCATAACTGAACCTGATCTAAACAAACTTCAAAATAAATTTATAACTACACAAATTGTTGTGAGAGACGGTTTTTCTGAGAGACGCGTTATATACATGGGTAAAATAGTCCAGTTAATTTAAATTAAAGCAAAAATAAGGATGTGAGCTTGTTTTGAGATGGTCTCTTTAAGAACGGTCTTTCACAAGAATAGTTGTTATAACTATGCAATAATTAGACATAAAATTCAATTATAAATCAACCCAATCTAATTCAAAATCGAGCCGATAATAGGAACGAAGAACCAGAATACTTGTAGACTTGTAGTATTTGTCCATATCGGCGGCAAATTCTGGCAACCCAAAAACAATCTAACCCATTTCTCTTAAGCTTCTTACATTTCAGTACACCAAATAATAATATTCCCTTCACATTTTCTCCAGAAGTTTAATTTTTTCATCTAAATCCAACAAAAATTAGATCAATAAAACAAATTTATTGATACTAAATATTAATTTATATATTTGTTTGTATTCATCATTTTTTACTAATTTCAATACGAAATATTGAGTGCGTACTCCGTTGCTGCGAGAAGCGTAATCTGGGTTGATCACACGGAGCGCTTGATCATTTTTTTTCTATCAGTTTTGGTTGATCAACAAAGATGGTTCAGATTAAGGAATTGTATCCTTCCCATTTTTTTTTCTGTTTCTATAATCAGAGAATTATGCGTCATTATAGCTCTGTTAGTTATTTTCTTGGATTCCTGTTTGTGATATTGGATGGATTTTATTGGTTTATATCTTTTGCATGAAACTGTGATCATCTTCGTTTTTCCTTAATGGTACAATTCTGAGTATTAACTTAAGCCTGTTTCGTTGTGTTTGTTGGAAACTTATATGGGTTTGTTAATTTATTATCATGGTCTATGTTAATAGAACTTGCTTTTTTCTTTGGTTCATTTTGTGTCAAAAACAATTTAGGGGTGATTTCCAGCATGTGTATGATGTACGATCACAGAGGGTCACCCAAATTTAAAGGCCTCAAATATTAGTTTAACTTAGTTTGTATAACTTTTGCTAGACCTAGAAAATTATTGTGTATTTTTGCTCCATCGATCGTTGTTTTGTTCATAAAAGCAATGTTTTCTTTTATTAGGTATGTGTTCCAGACTGCCAGTTTCTGATTTTTCCTACCCAACCAGTTAACATATTCGTTAGCTGATTGGCTTTTTGAATTCGTGCTTTGCTCAAATTTGCCGAATAACCCAAAACCGACCAAAATTTACTTTTTTTATTCGCAATTTGTGAGTAGATTACGAATATGTGACACCGGAGAAGTGGTAATAACAATACTTATGTGCATGATTCAAATCATTGAAAATCTTGTGTTGTTGCAGAGTAAAATACACAATTTTTAGATTATGTTTTTTTCGTTTTATCCCGGTTTAGAATATTGAGGCTTTAATCTAGTGGGCACTATGCGCTGAAGTATCTTGCACTGTTGCACATGGCCACCTCCCCTGGTGTCAATAGTCTCTAAAACTGTCAAGAACCTGTTACTGAGACTTATACTCAATGTTGGATACTAATGCATGTCCAAGTATCTACGCTGAATATTTTGATAGAAAATGGAGATGATTATGGAAAAAAATAAAGTGAAAAACTGCTTATAACCATCTTGGAGGAATGATAATTTCACTCGGATACTTGAGGTGAAATGAAGAATCTGCGCTCACAGATAGAGTTAGTCTTAAGTGTATCAAAATGAGTAGTTAGTTGAAAATAGTTCTCTGTGATCATGACAATGGGTTTGTTTTGGGTAAAGGGGTTGGGGCTGGGTTGCAAATAGTCATTTGTTCTTCATGATCATTAGAGCAATTGTGTAATGATTTCGAGTTTTTTAAGGGATCGATGTGGTCTAGGATCCTGGTGTAACGTAATGCAATACACAATTATCCAAGCCACCACTAATTCTTGAGCTACAGACTACAAGGAGCTGGAGCCTATAGTATTTGTATTGTCAAACAGCTTTAATAGTCATATGTCAGTGTATATAACATATTCTGGGGCTTCAACCATCAACGTAAGCTTTTGGTTGAGGTCTCAGGATATATTTTATACTCGAACAACAATAACTACTGCTATAATAGCTATGCCAATTATTACAAATTAGTATCATTATTGGGTTACAATGTCTACCGACAAGCGCTTGAAGCAAAGGTTAACAAGGTTTGATCTGTTCACTTGAATATTGGATTGTAACTCTTGATAAAATTGAGACTAAACCTGTTGTTGACTACTGCAGAATTCTACTACATGTGATTGCATAAAAAATATTGATTCCCAATTAATGAAAATATTATATATGCTCCTCGTAAAGTAAAAAATGGTTATGCTCTGGCCTTTCCTGTGTGCTATGGTTTCCTTAGGGTTGAGTTTACTTATAGGTTACTTTCCAGTTTTATGGACCTCATCAGGAGTGCTGTCTCAAGATTATATGTCAAGAAAAAGGGCTCCCTTGCAAGTTATTGTTGAGGTTTTGTTCCCTGTTTTTGTTAGAAGTCTTGAAATTCTATGTAAGTAGTAAAAAGCCAGTGATGAGGACAATGTAAATTTAGTTCAGTTTCCATGTTATGTCAAAGAAAGACATGCTGATATATTTTACGGAATAATAATTGCAAAAGATTTATGGAAGTTGTATGATTAAAGAGCCCTGTTCAATATTTTTACTATGCTACTTCACATACTAGAAGTATACATTTAGTCTCACCTTAGGTATAGACTAGTTTACATGTATTCTGCACGTTACATGGCATTTAAAATTTTTCTGTTTGCTACAATTACGGAGCTCATTTTTTACGCAATTTTTCTTGACTTTGATCTGTTGATGTACGGGTCCTGTTCAGCCGAATTGTCATGCCTATGTCTCTAGCTGAGGTAATAGATTTTGTGCATATCTGATTTCTACTCATGGGGCTTCTGTTTTAATATAAGTTAAATCTTTAGCTGTTCTAATTTCAGGAATTCTCTCTTTTTTTTTTGGATTTATTATTGTTTGCAGTATGAGGTTGCACAGATGTATATGGTTCTTAAAATGCAACAGGAGAATACAACAAATAATGAAGGAGTTGAGGTCCTAGAGAATAGGCCTTTTCAGGACAATGTATTTGGAAAGGGCCATTACACATCTAAAGTATATAGCTTCCAGAGGTAATATATATGGAATGGACCTAACGTTGAATTAGTACACGATCGTTCAAAGTTCTTTGTGATAATGAAATTTTCATGCAATTCTTATCCTCTGTTTTACATCGCTTCGTGTCCACTATCATATTGTTAAACAACCCATAATTTTGCAAACATTCTTGATTGTACTAGTTTGTTGCATGCGTTCACTTCCCGTCTTGTTCTTTAATGTGTTGGGATGGTAAAAGGTTCTTTTTGTACCACATAGTAGGATTTTGTTAAGGCTAGAACTAACAGCTACTGCATACGTATAAAATAAATAAAAGGAGGCTGTTCATTATTTCCTTACTAACTGTTGTATTTTTCTCGTTCTCCTTTAGCTAGTTACATATTTAACAGTTCTATACCATCTAGTAGTCTTCATAGATAAATAATCATAATAGTCTATTGTTTTATGTTAAAAAAAACTTGATGACTTAAATTTCATGGTACATTCTGTGTCTGCAGCAAAGTCCCCTCTTGGCTTACCACATTTGCACCAGCAGATTCTCTCCTTCTGAAAGAGGAAGCCTGGAATGCATATCCTAAATGCAAATCAGGTTGGCTTATTAACATGTTCTTTTCAGAAAAAACTGTTGTTCTTATTATGTTTACTAATGTTTTTTGTTTGTCCATGTGCAACTGGATCCCAATTTTCTAGTTATCAAGGTAAATTATTTTCCTCTTGACGGAACCTTGACATTGTTATGTTTAGACTCCATTGAGTAATGCTTTTACTGCTTGCTAATTATGCAGTGTCCAAGCTTTAGCAAGATGGATCTCACTATTGATACTATTCACGTGGCTGATAATGGAAAATCAGAAAATGTAATATTTTACTGCACACATTTTGTGCATTCTAGTTTGACGAGGTCTTTTATTATTAACTTCATAACTTGAGCTAATGAGTAATGAAGGAGGCAATATCATTAATAATATGAAAGTCATTAATCGGAAAAAAGAATTTACATATGCTAGAAACTATTAGTGCAAAATTGTTGTTTTGGTCGTGATAGATTAACGGTCATGGTGATGATCAGGTTGATGCGATTGAATAGGCTGAAACCATGATATATCCCTTGAACCGACCTAAAATACAATTTTTTAATCCTTTATGGCATCAATTCAGTAGATTTGAAAGCCTTTACGACTTGGCTGATAAGATACGATGCTGCCTTATTTTGCACTATGGTTTGCAAGTTATATCATGTTAATTTCACTGCTATGTTGGACTGACTTCCTGTATCTATACAGGTGCATGGTCTAAGTAAAGATCAGCTGGCAATGAGGCAGGTGGAAGTTATTGATATTGCATCATCTGTACGAGACTATTGGAGCAATCTTGTCAGCAGTTGTAATGTTAATTTTTCCACATTCAGATCAGCTAAGACAAATCGTGGACCTTTGGTGGAAGGCTGGAAAGTAAATCCTCAGTTTCCAGTCTATCTAATTTTAGTTTCGCTGTGTGTCTCTAGACCCGTGTAACGGGCTGTTGGATGCCCCGTATCTGACCTCTAATTTTAAGGGTTTCAACGGGATGGAATCTAAATAGGTCCTCTAATTACATTAATGGAGCGGGCTGAAAACAGGCATTGGGCTTTCACTAATTGCTGCTTCCACAAACCAGATAGAGCACTAACTCCCAAGTCCCAAACCACACTACATTGCTGCTTCCTAGAGTGAGATTGGAGCACAACATAAATTTGGCGACGCCTTTATCCGGCCTTTATTCGGCCAATTGCACAAGAATATGTCTCACTTCCTTGTTATGTCCCTCTCCCCTCTCCCATCTTTTGGTTCTCACTCTTTCTTCTTTCAGTTAATAAATATTTGTAGATAAAAGTTGTGCCATCATTAGCCCATTGCAATATGAAATTTCTTGCCACATCTGGCTGATGTCTTCTTATAATCTGTACTCCCCTCATCCTCGGAAAATGACCGACCACCTTTCTGAATTAATTGTATCTGTTATTCATTGATTGTTTTCTTGGGTTAGTTCGTATATAACCAATCGAAATATTATATTGCTTGTTTCTTGTTCTCGGTTATGATGGCTCACCTATATATTTCACATTGTGTCTTAATGAATGCCTTTTCAACTTTTTCTTAGTAATTGTGTTTTCTACTATACGTCATGCATGGATGGTTCTGACTAATGAGGGCTCACCTATATGTTTCGCATAAGCTTCTGATGATTTTGGCATATATTGACTTGACACTTGATGTCATCTTTGTGATGATTTCAGGAACGCTGCAATCCAGTAATGACAGCCTATAAGTTAGTAACAGTTGATGCTCCATATTGGGGTTTTGGTACACGGTTGGAACAAGTGCTGTTGGCAGTAAGTGTCGTCATATTTCAGTGTCTATTTAAGTAAACTTGTGTTCTGGTTGTCTTCTTCTTTTCTTTGATTTGAGTTTTAGAACTGAGAAATTTTGATGTTGTCATGTAATGATCATTTCATCATGTTTACAAACAGCTCTTGATCTTGTTCTTCTAAACTTACTCTATGTTTGGATAACAATTTTGGAGAGAAAAGAAAAAGGAAAAAGAGGGGAAGGAAGGGAAGGGAACAGAAATGGAAGGTAAACCTTCATTATTTGTTTAGGTCTTTAGGAGGGAAGGGGAAGGGAAAGAAACGGGAATATGTGTTTTCCCTCCAAATCTTTCCATGTTTGGACTGATTGCAACCTTAACAAAACCAATTTATGTTTTCCTTCCAAATCCCTCCCCTCCATTTTTGATATCCAAACAAGAGATCATCCCTTCAAATCTCTTGTCTTCCTTTCCCTCCATTTAGTTCTATCCAAACACATTGTTATAGAAATAATGTTTAAGTGTAAAATTCGGAAAAAGTAAGTTAAGTACCTTAGTAGAAGTATCTCAGTCATTGATATCAAGTTACAAAGCTATCAAGATGATTTATTTGCAGCATATTCATAACATCTTTTAGGTGCGTAGCTTATATCAAGTTCATGAATTGTTTTGTCTTTGGATTGCTTGAAAAGTGTTTCAAATGTTACAGTAATTGGGCCAGTTGTTTGTTAAATATTTGAATATACATACTAACACACCTGCAAACTTTTTAAAGGGGGAGAGAGCACTTTTCCTTGAAACACACAGCAGTATATTTGCCTGGATTGATGAGTGGTATGGGATGAACATTCAAGAGCTGCGAGCGTTTGAGGAACAACTTTATTCATCTTCCGATAAGGTATATAATTTTTGAAGTTTCTTGGAGATGGAACTTCTTGATTGCCTTACTATTGTATTTGTAATGGATCATGCTTGATTTTCCTATTCCAATGGTACATGCTTGTTCAATCCCTTGCATTAGCCTTCTCTATGCATTCCAATCTGATTTAAGGCCCTTATATAGCCTCCAATCAAATAGATAAACCCCAGGAAAAAGTAGACAACTTTCCCCCAAGTATCGACCGAAACCGAAAAATCATATTTGGCTCTCAGGGTGCTCAAACAAGCACTATATCTGCCCGGACGAACAAACACCAGGCCATCACCATTTACTGCCTGCTGCAGCTGCGTGCCTCATTCAAGCCACCTTCTCAAGAGCTTATATGTTCACCTCCTTGCCTTGATCAAGGAACTCCTTGCTTTGTTCAAGGCACCCTTCATGCATAGCCATCTTCTTGCTCTTTGTTGCTCCATCACCATGGCTCATCAAAGATCCTCCTTCATTCCTTACTTGAAGCCCCAACTTCAATGCACTCATCCCCATGTACCCCATCATTGCTCACATGGTATATCAAGCTTGAGTCATTCAACCCACCTCCACACATGGGTATATGGGCTCTTGCACTAACATCTATGATGAACTTCAATGCCTACAGGCACAATAATACAGTAACTGCGATGATGCGGTTATCGTTTCGCCATTTTTCGGCCTAAACCATGAAATATTGCTTGAAACGACCTAAAATGTGGTATTTTAGACCTTTATGGTACAAGTAATATCGATTCGGTAACTTTGAAAGCCTTTACAATACGACCAATACAATACGATAAGGCCTTATTTTGCATTATGAGCTCAATAGGGTTGTCCAGATTTCAGTCAATTAAGCCCTAAAAGGATCACCCTATCTTGGGCTTTACTGACTGAAAACGGAATGTGATAATGGAAGAAAGCTAATTCTTGTACATTTAGTTGGATCAATTTCTAGCTAAAGATATCCCTTTGTTAGGAACGTCCAAGATTGATCTGTTCAGTTCAAAAAAACTTCTTAGACACAAAGCCTGTAGTTTTCATTGCAATTCTTTATCCTATTGCTCATAATTGATACTACCTCCGTCCCACTCATTTTCCTTCATTTGTTGTCCGTCTCACTCATTTTAATTTATTTCTGTTTTTAGACACTTTTTTAATCGCATCCATATATTTTTTAACTCGCTTTTATCACCAAAAATCTAAGTTTTCCTTAATAACACTCACTTTTCTCTATGTTTGTGAACAGAGGCTGTTAAATTGAAACTAGTCAGATAAACACACATTATCTCACTCTGACATTAGTACTCATTCTAGGAATAGCAAGGGTGTATGACTGTCTTTTGGGGGAATAAGGCATGTTTTTAGTGATAAAGGGTTCGATCCTTCCGGCATATCCATAGTTCCGAATTTCTGGCACTATGATGCCATTTTGGCTGGGTAAGACGAAGCCCAGTAAGTCTTAGATGGCGTTTTATATAGCATGGATGGATGCATATCAGGTTACAACTGGAATGGGAATATCTAGTTAATAACATTTTCAAATGAATCTGAATTCTGAAACATAGCGCAAAAATGCAGCAACGGTCACAATAATAGTAACGTACATGGTGATGTAATTATTGTAATGCCAAATACCGGCCAAAAGCATGAGATATCCCTCAAAACAGCATAAAACGCAGTTTTTTACACCTTTACAACGCCTAGAGTATTGGTTCAAGTTTTTTGAAATCCTTTACAACCCAACCGATGCGATACGATATGGCTTTGTTTTTGCACTGTGATCTCAATTTTTCTTAAACTATATTGAGTATTTTCAGAACATGCGTCGCGCATAATCTTATCTGAACTTACCTAAACTACTCTGGAGTAAACAAAGGGTACAGCCTGGACAAAATATCGAATGAAATATCGATATTCATTTTTGGCGAAATCTTGAAATCTGAATATCTATGAAATATCGAAGGGTGAGGGAGGCAGAGTGATTTACATCCCTAAGATTTGTATATTGTATTTGCATGCTGATTGATGAGTATGTGCATTCTATTTGACAATACCTTTTCATCTAATTCCATATCTATAGCACCGTTTACGAATGAGTGATTGTTTACGTTTGTGACAGGACAGTATGAAACTAATGCCGCCACAGCAAATTAAGGATGCTGCCGATATAAAATGTTCGTTTGAGTGCAAGGATGAATGCGAGCACAACTCTCAGTTAAAAACCGAGGAGCGAAGCTTTGCTCTGGCAATGTCCGACTGATAATATATACTCTCCTAGCCATTTTCAGGTTTCACTGGAGAAATTAAGGAAATGAAAGCAAGTAATTGATATAAGCTTACTCTTCAGTCTTCATTAATTAATGTTACTCAGGTTAATTGTCTAATTCTGGCAATTTCATTGTTAGATATCCTCTGTAAATGTTCTCTTTACTGAACGAGACATTGGATCTTTAATTCTTTTATTCCAATTACATCAATCAACGAGGAAGCAATGCAATAAAATGTAATTCTTTCTATTATTCCTACAACAGAAGTTCGTTATTTAGGGTTCCAAAACAGTCCAAAAGATACATCGTAACAATTAGAGAATTAAGATATGTTGGGAAAAATTAAAGCAGATAAGTATGTTAGAGTCATAAACGTAAAACTAATTTATTGTTTTTTTTCATGTATTTATCAAAAGCTACAAAGTGATTTAAAAAGAGATGCAAATAACTAAATTTTCTAAAATTAAGCACTTAGTATCAAATGTAGAAAGTTAAATAATCACCACTACTAACTAAAAGTTAAGAATAATAACAAAAATATCTAATTTTAAGAGCATACTTCAACAATATCATCCTAGTATCTATTAATAAGATAAACTAATTATTCACATCAGTAACAATTATGGCAATATAAAAATTTATAGTAGAGAATATTCTCTAAATATATTTTATATTACATTATAAAATATATTATTGAGATCATTATTTTTAATATTTGTCAAGACACTTAAAATAATGAGTAAATTACTCGGTCAATTTGAGTTTGTTACATAACGTAAATCAAATCGAGTTTTTTAAATATTGTACTGCAAACTGAAAGAGATAATTAAAAGGAATGAAGAGAGTATTGGGTAATTCTCTATCACTCTCATAAAGTACTCTTCTGCCACTCATACAAAAATTTACCTTTTTTTTTTTAAGTATTACTTTTTAGGCTTTGCCAAGGGAGAAGGTTGTTCATCAAAATCAAAAACAAAAAAATATTTTTAGAAAAAAGGAGATAAAGTTCATACAATTTCTACAAATTGAAGCTATTTCATTGTTCATACAATTCCCATCGTTCGTAGATCCTTAACTACAAATATTCAAGAGAAGGCATAACTTCAGTGTATCCTGTACGGCAAAACAACCCCAAACCTTTGATAACAAACAAAATGACAAAAGAAACTACACTTTTCACCCAAAAGTTTAAAACAACCATCATAAATAGCTTCAGAAATGCAAAGCACTAGGGTGTGCCTTAGTCATTCTAGTCTCGCCATACGGCTCGTCATTATCCATCCTCTTGTTGTTCCGAAGAGCAGCATACGCAATTACGTAGAAGATAACAAGGAGTATGAGCACGATGATATTGATGATCGATACCTTTCTCCAGCTGTGCTTAAGGCTAGCCAGCACACCCGCCCTGCAGGAGTCGCAACCATAGCACAAAATTTGCTGATCGTTGTTCCATCTTGCACAGTCTGGACTGGGACCTACGAGCCCACCGCCTGGGCTCCATAATGTCTCGTTCATATAGGTATAACCACAATCGGTTGGTGGCTTGCAACACCCGGACTGCCAATAACGCAACGGACAGAGATTATGCACATGTAATTTAAGCATTAGTAGCAAAATTACAAAATCTTTAATTTAATGACGAAAATAAGAGATTATAATGATCAAATATTTAAGGTATACTCATTTGTCACTTTGAATTTGCTTTGCTATATGACGCATATCGAAGTAAAATATTTTTGCATGTTATGTAGCAAATTTGATTATACGCAAGAGTAAAACTTTGATTTCACACAATCAATACATAGGGAATATTAACCTTGTGTATATTAGATGCTGTCAAGGAAGAATAGTGATGCAATGCACAATAATGAAGAAGCCATAGTTTGAATGTCATACGAACTCTGTTTTTCTCATTTTGCACCACTTTTATTTTAATTTGTCCCGCTGATTTTGCATCCTTTTTCACTCTCATTCTTTATATCTCATCCACAAACTTGTATTATCTTCCATCTTAATTACTCATTTATATCCTCTACTAGTTTTTTTGTCTCATTCCTCAACCTAATTTCTCTCTGCACTAAATTTCACTCATTTTACACTAGGTGCAAAATGAGAAGGACAGAGGGAGTATATAGCTTATGAAAGAATGAAAATGGAGGCCATATAATAAGAACCAAACAAGAAGTTATTATTTCCTACATCATGTTTTTTGAGAACAAAACAATGTTACATGAGCAATAGAGTAACAGATTTTCTTAGGATGGCAAGTGATCTAAGCCACAGGAAAAGGCGATATCGGGGCCCTTAACCTTTGATACAGTGGTTGGAAGAAGGACGATAGAACATAGAAACAGCTAGCTAACTTCATGATGTGACCCTATTTTCATAATGGGTTGTCAAATAAGCCTCCATAAGATATCATACATCACCTACATTTGGTTAAATGAAATTACCTTTCTATATATGGACCTACACAAGTTTGGTTGTGTAAATTATTTGAGGTGTTGGATACATCACAACTTGATTTCATAGTTCACAAATCATAACTACTAGACCACTCATCTAAACACTGATGTACAATGTATTGTAGTTATATAAGGCAATTTGATTTTAGGGTAGACGTGTTCAACGGGTCGGGTCATAATTTTAATGGGTCGGGCCATGTCATGTCTGGTGTTAAACGGGGCGGGGCGGGTCAAAGTCTGTTTAAATACAATCCAATTTGACCCGTTTTTTAAAGTTTATAAAATAGTTTTGTTAATACTTTATAGTCTGTTGGGTCAATTCAACTATGTATATAATAATATCACATAAAAGTATAAAAAAAATGTGATATTTTTTGCAACCAATTCCTATAATTATCCGACCCGACCCTTCACACAAAGGCTCGTTAATGACCGGACCCGTTATGGACCCGTTAAAATGTGACCGGCCCCGTTGAACACATCAAGGTTGTAGAGGTTGTCTCAAAATGTAAAAATGCGGTAACTGTTGTGATTGTCGTAAGGTAACTGGATTGATACATCATGCAGTAATGGTCATATCGTCAAATATTGGCTGAAAGCAAAAGATATCGATAACATGAGTCTACCACAGGTGTAAACTGCTGATTTTAAGAAATTAAAGCCGTTTTTTATGAAGTTTAAAAATCCTAGAGGAATAGGAAATAAGTAAACGATGGGAGTATTAAAAAAGAAAGCTAATTCCTTGTGTAAGTAAAGGAAGATGACCTAAAGGGCACTTTTATTTTTAAGGAGCAACCTAAAATATATATTAGTTGTATAAAATATTTAAAATATCAGAAATGTGTTTCTTTTAACTCACATATAGTAATCAATGGAAGAAAAGGAAGATTACCTTTTCCTTTTCATCATCTTCAAAACGTATTTTACAACCAAACAATTAACACCAACAAGTATAAATAAATATATTTAATATAAAAGACTTGGCCTTTAAAATTTCAATTTGAAAGCATGCATATATTAAAAAATAGATAAATACAAAATTAATTTAAAAAATAATATTTGCAAAAGTGACCTTTGGAAAGGCAAATGGGGGAAAAGCAAAAGAAAACGTAAAGGAGGTAGGTGAAGTGAAGTGGACTGTTTTGGAGTGTGATGAATTACAAGACAAATGCCTTCTCAGCAAGATTCCAAATACTTCTCTTGCTTATATGGACACGATTAAGCAAATCTCAAATGTATACTCTTTTTCTTTCTTTTTTTTTTTTTTGAAGAAGAAATGTATATTCTATTTCAAATCAGGTTGTTATTGCTTTTTACTAGTGGATCTTCAACGCAATAACAAATTCAAATCTCAAAACACAAATATGGTCAACAATTCTACAGTAGGCACAACTTGGCATGGATAGGGCCGGCCCTAAGGGTGGGCAAGAGGGTCGGTCGCCCAGGGCTCCATGTCATAAAAGTAAAATTAATGGTGGTAGAAGGTTCATGTAGGTTATAAATTGCAAAGGAAAAGAAGCTCAATGTGCTTTTTCTCCTAGGGCCGGCCCTGGGCACTGATATGGTTTGACATGAGG
Organism: Amaranthus cruentus; assembly: GCA_019425755.1. NCBI lineage: Eukaryota > Viridiplantae > Streptophyta > Magnoliopsida > Caryophyllales > Amaranthaceae > Amaranthus > Amaranthus cruentus. The sequence continues at coordinate 21,596,421 of CM033450.1, read as the reverse complement.
CACACGACCGACACGATACGATTTCCATGGTTATGTAAGGAGTAATATCATGTGGAGTAGAAAAACAAGTGAACACCTAAACATTATTATTGGTTATGAGATATGTATATATTTTCTTTATTTTAGGGTAAATTGACGAATTATTAGGCACTAAATACTAAAAATAGATATCTTAAGCATTCTTAACAATAAAAATAAAATTAATTTCATAGGTTATTTTTAAATTTAACGAGTAAATCTTTAAGTGCATATTTATAGTCCTTGACTACCAATTTGCAAAATTTAATATTTCTACAACATTATTTTGGAGTTACACAATCCTTAAAAAGTAAATTAAATAATAACACAAATAAAAATTAAATAAACTCAAATGGTTAAAATACTTTTTTTTTAATAAACTTTTTGGCTAGAAAACTATATGTTTTTAAAGTATTTTTGGTTTTAAAAAGTAATAATAAGCTAAATATAGAAGTTTATTCCCAACAAATTGTCTCAAAGATAACGGACAAAGCTACAAGGCCAGGGGGTGGAACCATATTGTATTTTTAACTCGGTCCCCTTACTAATTAATAATATAACGAAAGTATCAATTGTTGAGTAATATATTTATATACGTATCAATTGTTGGGTAATATATTTTTATTAGTATATCTATCATCTGATTAAAGCTTTTTGCTAGTATATCAATCATCCGACTACAATTTTTCATTGGTGTAGCAAATATAAAATATTTAGCAGTGTATCAGTTCAAGGCCGGCCCTAAGGGTGGGTAAAAGGGGTCGTCACTCAGGGTTTCATGTCAAAAAAACAATATTAAAAGTTGTAGAAGGTCTACATAGATTATAAATGACAAAGAAAAAGGACCCTATTATACAATTTCGCCCAGGGCCTCAAAATATCTAGGGCCGGCCTTGAGCCCCCTTAAAGTGAAATTTCTAGCTTCGTCCTTGCTCAAACGATTATTATTCATGAAGGATTAGGAAGAGGCGAATGAGTTTGTAAATAAGTTACCTCCCTATCAATAATTGGTGATGGGTCATTATACTTGAAATCTTGGGGGATTAAATGGAATTAAATGAATTTCTTTTATAAAATGGTGATCCATGTTGGATCCTAATCTGTTAAGCATATTTATTGAACTTATATAGCAAACATCACAAATTCAAATACACAAATTCTTGTGATAGATGGTCTCTTCGAGAGACCATCTTTAATCGAATCAGTCCATTATATATTTATTAAAATATTGTAAATAGGTATTAAAAATGGTGTTAAGATATTGAAAATAGGCATTAAAAATACAGTACGTAAGCATTAATCTTAATAGGTTGAGCTTAAGATATGTCTCAAAAAGACGATTTCTCAAAATCACAGTTGATTCAAATATCATTTGAGTGTGAGTTTTGTAGCTTGGGAAGGAAATAATTTTCTATATTTTGAAAAACAACTTTAATGATGGAGGTAGAACACAAGTTTCCTATCGCCTTTTGCTTTGTTTCAACTTTCCCAATCCCCCTTTTGCCAATGCTTTACTATGACTATCTATGGAGTAGACATTAGTATATTATCCCCACTATGCTAGTATCATAACTTAATTACATTTATAAGAAACTCAAAGTTAAACATATAAATTCGTATAAAATGTTAGAGTATATAATATATCTTGAGGTTTAAATTATCAGCTTAAGCTTTTGTTTGAGTTGGTTCCTTGTCATAAAAAATCATGGTAAATTAACTAATTGGAGTATCTCTTCAAGTAAACTAACATATAAAAGTTCAAATATTGATCATTTTAAATATAAAATATTTTATTAGTTGTTCATACGAGTATAATGCATTAATTAATAAGTAAATGATTTGTAAGAACATGAATATAGTACAATTATTCATCAAATGGTACACTAATGAAAATTGTATGTTAGCTTAGTGATTAAAGATTTTTCTTTTCATCTTAAAAAAATGGGTTTAATTCTCATTATTTATAAAAAGAAAAAGTTTATTTCCCATCCTTTTGAAATTCTTTAATCTACCCACAATCGTACAATATTCAAATGCATTGGAAAATTTTCCAAAGAAAAACAAATTAGTCGTCAATTACTACAACAATGATGGACTACTACATGTCTAATTTTCTATTATTGTCTACATCAACATCTAAATAGGAATCTTTTTATTTTTTATAGGGAGTTAAAAACAAATGTAATACATCAAAGCTTAGCGGTAAAAAAAAAACTCAAAAAAAAAAAAGCTTAGCGGTAAAAAGATAATCATAGGAGTAGTTGTTTGGCAAATAACTTATTTGTTCGACCAGTTAAAAATGTAGTTATTTTTTTTAAGTTATTTGGATAATCATAAGCCAATTATTTAGGAATATACTTGGTAAATTTGGATATTAATTAGTGACCTTAATAGAGAACAAATTAATCAAATCAAAAGCCAATAAAAAAAATTAATCAAAATTAACTTTTTTATTTTAGGTTCTAAAATTTTTTTTAGCTTTTTGACCACAGGGTATCAATCAATCAATTAAATTTAAAAAAATGGTGGGCATCCCACGTGATGTATCCTGAAATATAGCATAAATAAAAGGAGAACTCCTCCAAGACACAACCATACTCTTAAATCTATTGTTTCCCTAATTTATGAAAAATCAATTATAATCAACAATCTATCTTCATGTGCACTACTACTTTTTTTTATTGTGCCTCTGCAAAAATTAAGTTCCATATACTCCATGTGACTTGTATTACTACCCCATCCTCATTGACCATACTTATTTCTGGTATTCATTAAAGAATCTTAGATTCCTAAACTAAATGCCAGTTGTTCATTTAAAATAAAGCATTATTACAATATTCACAAAGCTCATGTCATTTGTAAAATTGGAAATTTTTATTTTTTTAAAAAAAATTGTCTAAAAAGTATCTCTTTTAATCTACTTTAGTAATAGTAATCCCTCTTCATTTCAAAAAAAAAAATAACTATTCTCTCGGTAATCTGAGCTTTTGGATTTTTTACGTGGTGACCAAAAATCTAAAAAATTTCACACGGTAACCCTAAGGTTTACCAACTTCTTCCACCGTGACCTTATTGCACTGAAAACGTTAGTAATTATTAATTTCAAAGCTTAAAGGCTACTAAACGCCTAATTATGTGACTCACCATTTTAAATTGCATCAATTTCAACCTTTTTCCCCAAAATATAAAACCTAACTCTACCATCTTTCATCCAAATCACATTTTTTTTTTTCCTCCTAATTCAAACCCTGGTTTTTTTGAATTGAATTCGAAATCAATTTTGGGGATTCAGGATTAGGGCTTAAAGGAAATTGGGGAAATTGAGAGAGAGTTTAGTTGGGAAAGTATGAATTCATCGAATGCAATATACTAAAACACCAAACAAACATTTGCTAACGTGATCTGGATAAAAAGGTTATGGAGAAATAATTTGGTAAATCTTAAGATTGCCGAGTGAATTTTTGCAAAGTTTTGGTTACCACTTGAAATTTCCAAAAAAAAAAAACTGTGTCATTCTCACCAAATTTGCTTTAGAGAAGTGGATAAAAGTGATATTTTATGAAAACGCCACAAAAATATGTAGATGTGACAATAAAAACAAGGAAAAAACATGACTAAAAATAGAAATTTCACAAATTAAATGGTGGGAATTAAAAATGAAAGTGGATGAATTTCGTGAGACTCATGATTTTAATCATTCATAAGCAAAAAAATTCATGTTTTCACTAAGAAACAAAATGTCCAGTAATATCAGCACCAAAGTACTTTAAAACATGATGAATCAAATGTCAATCAGCCAGCCAAAACAAGGTTTAAGCAGTAAAATAGTTTTATTTGGTAAAATCTTGTAGATAAACTAATAAAATATGGCGTATTATTCAAAGTTATAACATTTTAAAATTTAGGATAACCATGTTGATAAATAATGATCTCAAATTCTCACATAAAAAAATAAAGTCATGTCAGTCAACTTTTCTCTCGTGTGGGTCTAATGTACAAGACCAAATTTATCAAAGCACTTGAAGCAAAAAATTGCATTTTTGAATTCATTATGTAAAATCACAAAATTTATCTTAATAGGATAGGCCGAACAATTATCTAAACATGTCTATAAAATTAACGTCATTAAACAATTCAATATTAATAGAATTTTTAATCAAAAATCGATCAAAAGTCCATCATTAAACTTTTAACTTGCTTCTTATCTTGAGGTCGTCTTACCGTGAAATGATCTCCGTCGCAACAAATTAAATGAGTAAAAGTATTAAATTAGGAATCACTCCAATAATTGATTAAATTAAAATAATGGAAAGTGAAATTAAATGAAAAAACTGAGGAAATTACCTCAATAGGACTAAGTTTTCTGGAGTAGAACATATCAGTTGTTTCAGGGATGCCATTAACAGTCCTTCTCATCTTCCCACAAACCCTAGAATCTCTAATACATGAAGCAATCTTATACCAATAACTATTATCAGAAACTCTTCTTTCAAGCCAACCCGAATAATCCTCCAAATAATACTCCAAATAAGCCCGGTTCAATACGGGTCGACCCGACCCTTTATCAGTAACAGCATAAGCAAATATAACAAACCCAATTAAAGCGGCGATGATAAAGAACATAGCCCACATATAAAGATACATAAGAAAAGTATTTCTGTAACAAGACCCAGCAAAACCGGCAAGAGAAACCACCATTAAAGCAACTCCAATAACAATTAATGGCCATTGAAGAAACTTCATACAATCTGTTGAGTTGGCTTTACTACTTAACCATATTCCTCCTGCTAAAATCGGTACCGATAAGAGAAAGGTTAGGAAATTTACAACTCCTATTAGGTGATTACTTGCCCTCATTTTTTATCTTTCTGGGTTGATTTTTTTTGGGGATTTGAAGGTATTTGTAATGAAATTTCTTGATTTGTGAATGAATAATTAGAAATCTGAGATTTGAATATGTTCTACAGAGTACACATAATGTGGTGTGATTGTGTGGGTATGGGTAAACAAGGGGGAAAGGGGCAGGTGCTAAGCTGCTTAGAAATGCTGAAACAGGAGTGATTTGTGTATATAAGGTAGTGATGGATGCAAGGTTTGCGGGTTAAATATGATTATTTTATGACAAGAGGTTAGACTATTGAACCGAAAGTTTTAGTAAATAACGGATATTTATGTGCTTGATAACTTATACTTACGTGGTAGGATGCGATAGGGGAGAGATTTGTTATTTTAATTTATCTTTTTTAATTTGTTTATTCTAATATTATTATTATTTTTGTCTTTTTACGATGATTTACAAATTACGATTATTAATTAGGTATTTTTGAACTATTGTATTAGCATGTGGACGGTGACATTGGGGGGCCTTCTTAAGAGTATTATTAACAATTAGCAATGAAATGACATAATGTGATTGTTTGTCACAAAACAATTGCTTTATATATTATGATAATGATAAAAATGGAGTGTTATCAAGAAACTCTAACAAGAGGTTATCAAATGACCCATTTCACATATGGTCAATTTGACATGAAAAAATATCAATTTTTGTTGTACATGAAATCTAAATGTATGGTATGCCAAGAGCTATATTATCATGTGCAGAAGGGTACTTTGATTATCTAATACTCCCTCCTATTCATAGAGAATAAGATGTTTGTATTTTGCACCAAAACCAAAAAGGGGTGGGGGACCACTTAAAAATGAGAGGAAAACTCTTTTTTTCCATAAAGAGTATTGATATTTATGTGTTGTTGTAGTAAGGGGTAAAGGGTAAAAAAGAATGACAAAAATGAAAATGGGACATTTTCAGTGAATTGACCCAATAAAAAAATGTCTCATTCTCTATGAATAGGAGATAGTAGCTTCATGTACCATTGAGGAAAGTGATGGAAATGCATTAGCACTGAGTGCGTGCAATGACGGATTCAGGATTCAAAATGCATTCAGGATCCAAATAACAATCTATCTATAACTATTACTAAAACAAAACACTGCTGACATCATCACTATTTAAAAATGCTTACATGTCATAACCTCAAGAAAAAATTTCCCTCCAATACTCAATGATGATGTCATTGTTTTTATGGCTACTTTTTTACATTTGACTTTATTATTCACATTTAATGTATTTGAAAATCATATATATTATTTTTTTAAATATTTATAAAATCTTTTAATTTTATTTATTAAATGAACATTATTTAGTGTATTTGGATATTTTGAGATGGTTAAAATATAATATATTTTTATTAGGATTTTTTGTTATTTATATAATAAGCTGCTTAAATACAATGCTTAATTCTAATATGATTCAGGTAGTGACTATTTTATGTAAGTCAATTATATTTTTCATGACAAAAATTATTTTTTCGTTTAAACTTTTATAAAATAAATTTACATATTTTTGTGTTAAATTTGATTTTGTAATTTATGTCGGAAAATTTAATAAAACCGTGCATCGCACGGACACTATCTAGTAACATACTATATTATCCACACCAAACAAATCCATTTTGAATACAATAACAAAACTACTAGTCTACTACACTAATTTCATTTTTCTATAAAAAAAAATAACAAAACCACATTCAAAAACCCATATTCCACATTCAAAAACCCACATTCCACAAACACCAATTTCATATTTTACTTCAATATTAAATTATTAATAGGATACAATCACATAAATGACAAAACTAATTATGGGCAAACCATAAAACCACAATTCTGAACAAATTCCCAATTATCAATCTCTAATCCTAAATCCTAAAATAATCATTTAAATTATTCATGGACGTTGATAAGATCCTTCCATTTACATTAACAGAATTATAAAAAAAAAATTATCAATTTAATCGTTAATAAAAATAATCCCAAATTAATTGTATGAGAAATTAAAAGAAACCGAAGAATGAGAAACAAAACAAATTCACCATTCTAGTCATCAATATTTAATAATCAATAAGACACACACAATCAGACAAACGACAAAACTAATCTGAATTAAACTACAAAACCAAAAACCCGAAACAAATTTATAATTATTAATCTTTATTTCTAAACCCTAAAATAATCATTTAAAGAAAAAAAATTACAAAATAAATAAAGTTTTAATTTTTTAACAGAAGAAAGCCCAAATTAATTAAATGAGAGATTGAAATTTAAAAGACAAACTTACAATAAAAACCAAAGAATGATATTGGTACGGATCAGTGGATAACGGTCCGGTGGTCTGAGCAGCGGCACGTCGTCAAGCAGTCGGCTGGTTAGGCTGTAGGGATGGTTGAAATCGGTGGCCAATGCGATTGTGAGAGTCAAGCAATTCCAAAAAGAATTGAGAATACCAAACAGTGGGATTGCTACCCAGGGACGCATAATAGATTCGCCAATGGTTGAGTGGCAAAATGATCAAGCATCATAGAGAAGCAAATAGAGGCCCTGGAGATGGGTGCTCGTTCGAGCGCCTGCACGCAAGACATTATGTTTTGCGCTTTAATAGTTGGATTGTTTGGGACACGTAATGTCCTTTTGCAAGAATTTTTTTGGATCTTTTGGCCCATTAAAGGGACATAAGAATGAGGGGAAAAGATTATTATGGACAAGTATATAGAGTTCTTACTTCTTACTACTATATTCATCCGTCTGATGCGAATTCAGCGCAACTCGTTTCTTTCAAGTTTAATGGCGAAGGATTCACCAGTTGGAAAAGATCCATGATGCTCACTCTTTCTGCAAAAAATAAAGCTGGATTTATACATGGAACTTATGCGAAGCCTCTTGATGAATTTAGTGCTGAATACAAGGCTTGGGAGAGATGTAATAATCTGGTATGTTCTTGGCTCTTATTCAACCTAGATGAGCATATTGCTAGTAGTGTTATGTTCTTAAGATCTGCAAAAGACATTTGGTCAGATCTTGAAGAATGATTTGGATATACATCTTTGGCTCAAATATATGTTCTCGAACAAAAATTAGCGGACATTAATCAAGGCAACCAAACAGTTTCTGAATTTTTTACCTCCATTAAATCCATTTGGGACGCCATTGACGAAGCTTATCCGTTGCCTTATTGTACTTGTAATAGTTGCACATGCAATTTAACTAAAAGAATTTTTGAGAGGCATCAAGAGAAAATGGTGCTTCAATTTATGATGAAATTGAGTGATCGTTTTAGTACTGTACGCGGCAATATGTTGATGATGCCGTCACTACCTAAAGCCTCTAAAGCTTATCGTGTTTTTGCACAAGAGGAGAAACACAGGGAGATTTCTCAATTATCCACAAATACTGAATCTCTTGCGTTTTTAGCCGAGAAGAGGAAATTTGGTCAGGCTGGATCATACAGATCATCCTTTAAATCATCATTCCCTGCTAATGCTTCCAAAGGACATCCCTCACACCCTGGCAGATCATCTGACCCTTTTAAAGGTACTCCATACTCTCATGGAAAGTCTTCTGCAGGTGAATTAAGACTCGACAAGCCCGGCTCTAAGTACTATTGTACACACTGCAAGATTCTTGGCCATAGCATAGATAGATGCTATGAAATTCACGGTTATCCCGCTGGTTTTAAAGGATTCAAAGATAGACGTGTGGCTACTATGACTCACAGGACCATTGATCCTCAATCCATTCCAGAACTCAGTACCACTCATTCTTTTACAAAGGAACAATATGCACAATTCATGGAGTTCTTGAACAATAAACATGTTACTGATACTCCCTCTGACGAGCACAAAGATGAATCTCACAGAGGGTTGGCTATGATGGCAGGTATTCCCTCTTCTTTACCTTGCTCAAATTCACAGTGGTTATTAGACAACGGAGCCACAGATCATGTTTGTTCTGATCTATCACACTTTCTTGATTATAAATCTGTTACTGGCTTGAACAATTTCATCACTATACCGGATGGCACTAAGCTTTTAGTTCGTCACATTGGCATGGTTCAACTTACTGATCATATCTTATTGCATAATGTATTGCATATCCCTGAATTTAAGTTCAATTTGATCTCTGTGCATAAATTGTTCCACGATATGTTGTGTGAATTACGTTTCACATCTGATCAATGCTTTGTACGCACACAGAGAGGTCAATTGATGCCTCTTGGTAATACCAAAGCCGGATTATATAGTTTTCAAGCTCCTCTTTCCAGCAACAGTGATGCACAGACCCATGCCAAGATCATTTGCACTGCAGCTTCTGATGATGCTAAGCTCTAGCATTTGAGATTGGGCCATCTGTCTTTTAGTCAGCTCAAGCTAATAAAACCACAGTGTAATATTCAAGCTTGTTTAGACGAGTGTATCTGTCAAGTCTGTATTAGAGCCAAGCAAGTTAGGCTCCCCTTTCCCACTAGTTCAATAAAGACCACAGCTCCATTTCAGTTGATTCATATAGATGTTTGGGTCCTCATTCTGTAAAAACTCCTTCCTTGTGTAATCAATTTTTAACGATTGTGGATGATTACTCCAGGTTTACATGGGTCCATTTGATGCGAAATAAAACTGAGTTCGTTGCCATTATGACTGAATTTTTTGCTATGATTCGTACTCAATTCAACACTACTGTTCAGCTTGTTAGGTCCGATAATGCACAGGATCTTTGTGAAGGTGCTATGAAAACTCTGTTCAAACAATTTGGTATTGTCCACCAAACAAGCTGTCCCGACACACCGCAACAAAATGGTGTCGTCGAGAGAAAACATCGCCATATTCTTGAAACAGCCCGAGCTCTTTATATCCAATCCAGAGTACCTGATCATTTTTGGGGGGAGTGTGTATTGTGCGCTGTGTACTTAATAAATCGCATGCCTTTGAAAGCCATTCACAATGATATCCCTTTTCAGAGATTACATGGTGTTACTCCTGATTTGTCTCATTTACGTGTTTTTGGGTGTCTTTGTTTTGCATACACTTCCAGGATTCACAGAAGCAAGATGGATGATAGGAGTGCTCCTTGTGCTTTTTTGGGTTACTCCGTTAGTCAAAAGGGCTATAAGGTCTTGGATTTGACTACTCATAAACTTAAAGTTACACGCAATGTTATATTCTTTGAGAAGCATTTTCCTTTTCAATTGCATCATACCAAACACAATCCTGACATCCCTACTTCTAATCCCATCTACCTTCCTGCTTCCACTCACTTACATTTCTCTGATGACCCTCCTGCTGTTATTTTTCCTTCCCATACTTCAGCCTCACCTCCTGCCCCTTCCTCACCCATTCTTTCTGCCCCCCCAGCTCCTCCTACTCCATCATCCCCTTCCATACCCTCCCTTCCACCTATTCCACCCACCACCAAATCTGGCCGCCCCATTAAATTTCCTTCTCATTTCACTGATTACCAATGCTTCACCGCTCATGCTTCCTCTGATTCCCATTGGTGCAATCTTGTTCAGTTTGCACATTTTCCTCCTGTTCATCAATGTTTCATAGCCGCCACTTGCTCTCTCCAGGAGCCCCTTACTTATGCCCAAGCCACATCCGATCCTTTATGGGTTGAGGCTATGAATCAAGAAATTGATGCTTTACTCAAAAATCAGACCTGGGAAATTGTTCCATTACCTAAAGAAAAAAAGCCCATTGGATGCAAATGGGTTTACAAGGTGAAGTTGAAATCTAATGGTGAGCTTGAACTTTGCAAGGCCCGATTGGTGGCCAAGGGTTTTACTAAAAAATATGGCATCGATTATCAAGAAACTTTCAGCCCTGTAGTAAAGATGAATACTGTTCGGTGTCTCATTGCTATTGCCGCTAGTAAGGGTTGGCCCTTATTTCAACTTGATGTTAACAACGCCTTCCTACATGGGGATTTGAAGGAGGAGGTTTATATGAAAGTTCCTGATGGTTTTAATGCTGAGCCGGGTATGGTATGCAAATTAAAGAACTCCATTTATGGTTTAAAACAGGCTTCTCGACAATGGTTTGAGAAATTAGTACATACTCTCTTTGGTTTGGGTTTTACTCAATCTAAAAATGACTATAGTTTGTTTCTTCGCCGTCGCAATGATTTATTATGCATCGTTGCTGTTTACGTGGACGATATTATAGTCACAGGCACTGATAGTCACGACATTGATTCCTTAAAACAGCACCTTCATCATCAATTTAGCATCAAAGACCTTGGGCTCTTGCATTACTTTCTTGGCATAGAGGTTGGCTATAGTCCTACTGGTATTTTGTTAAGCCAAAAGAAGTTTACTAGCTAGGGAACTCCTGCATGATTGTGGTCTCCCTTTGAAGAATCGAGCTTCTACTCCTTTACCTTTACATCTCAAATTGCATCAAGATCTTGGTACTCCTCTCACTGATGTCGAACTGTATCGCTCATTGGTAGGCAAACTCAACTTCCTTACACATACTCGTCCCGATTTGTGCTTTGCTGTTCAAGCTCTTAGTCAGTTTATGCAATGACCTTGCTCCGGTCATCTTGATGCTTTGATTCATAAACTCAGTTACGTGGCTCAAACTGCAGGCCAAGGTATTTTGTTGAAGGCCGATAATCACTTAGTTCTTCATGCTTTTTCGGACTCTGACTGGGCTAGTTGCCCTGACACACGACGCTCTGTTTCTGGCTATGTTCTTCAATTAGGCCATTCTCCTATTGCTTGGAAGTCTAAAAAGCAAAGTGTTGTTTCCAAGTCCTCCGCTGAGGCTGAATATCGCGCCATGTCCTCCGCCGCTTCCGAAGTCACATGGACCATGCGTTTATTGGAAGAATTGGGTGTTCTTGATTTAAAACCCGTCACTTTATTTTGTGATAATCAATCCGCTTTGCATATTGCGCGCAATCCCGTATTTCATGAGCGTACCAAGCATATCGAGATCGATTGTCATTTCACTCGAGACAAGGTATTGGAAGGCTTAATCACTCTTGCTTACCTTCCCACTTATGAGCAACTCGCTGATGTTTTTACCAAGGCTATTCCTTCCCCTCAGTTGAATTATCTTTTGCACAAGTTGGGTATGGATTCGTCTCTCAATCCATCCACCACCTTGAGGGGGGGTATTGAGGATACTACCCGTAACAACCCACCAAGCCACGTCAACAAAGTTTGATAGCATTATGTTGCCATCTGTTGCTTGCACAAGAAGTTTATTGTATTGATAGATTATCCTCTTTGTTGCCTATCTTTATTCAAAAAGCCCTTTTACAGGCAATGATACATCATTGACGTTATTAATTCATATCATTTAAGTATGGTACACCCTCATAATCACAAATTTAAGATATAAATTATTCTTTATGAACTTTTATATCAATTGGTCATTTTCTCTCCCTATTTTTTATTTTTTTTCTTTAAATTCATTATCACCTTTCCAATCATCAACTTAATCACCAGAGAGATTTTTATAGGTGACACTATTCAGACTAGTAAATTTGCCTTCTCATCAAGCAAGTTCTGAGTCTGAAATATTATCCAACAACATTCCATATTTCATGTGACAAGAACATGAAAAGAATATTGACTTCACTCTTCTACACTTAAACAAATTGAACCAAAGTTACGCTAAAAGAATTTAACTCCATATATGGAAAGTGTTAGGCTTCTTACTCTTAACAAGAACAAATAGTCATGCCTCCTAAAAAAGAATACCCAAACCCAACCTCAACAATTTAAATTAACCTCAATTTTTTTATGCTCATTTTGATGCTAGAAAGAATTCTAGACTCAATTTTTTGTTGCATATTTTGTTTCTACTAAGAATTCTAGACTCAATTTTTTTGCTGCTCATTTTGTTTCTACTAAAAGCTTAAAACTAAAAACAAAAGTATTTTTTGCGGAATAAGTTTCGGACTTGTTTGAGCAAATGAAAAACGGAAAGTAAAAAGTGCGAGAATAAAAAAACAATGAATTATAGAGTTCAGTCATCTAATATGACCTAATATGTACCCTTGGGAATAAAGGACTTGTTTGAGTTAATATCTTCTCACTTCGTCATATTCACCTCAAAGGGCATCTTGTTCACACGATCCAAAACCTTTTACATCCCATGTTGCACAAGAATAACCTTCATCTTGCCATAACCCAAAATTCTGATTTCTGCCAAACTTTTCAATGTTCAACTTTATTGATACCATTTATGCCACAATTAAAAAATTATCCAACAACCTCCAAGAACCTTAAGCTGCGGTACCAATTGAAGAATTGGCCCTTACTAGCTACCCTAAGTGTATTGGGTTGAGTTACTTGAGTACTTATGGTCCATAACAAAATCAATGCAACAACAATCAAGAACAACTAATCTAAGCAATAAAAGAACATTGCAAAGCAAACACAATGATTTACATGGTTCACCTCTAATTGGACTACGTCTACAGTCTAGTTCATATGTCTTAATTGCCTTCAAAGAACCTCTAATGGAGTTATAATGAATGATAATCCTTACGTCTACAGCCGAGTCAACCTTTACTTCTGTTTCCAAAATTAAAGTTGCCTTTGAAGGCAATCCTTATGTTCATTTTACCCCCTTTTAACCTCTTCTTATGTCTTTTTACCAATGACCTAAGTCACCTTTAATTATGCCTAGTAAAAGCTGACCCGACTTACTAATCCAACTAGAACCTAACTTGAATATAAGTGGGTTTGGGTTGAGATTTTTGACCCAATTAATATAATGGATCGATCCCACCCCATCTATTTAATAAATGGATTAGGTTCAAGTCATAGTTTTAAACCCAAAATAAACCTGTATAACCTACTTAATTAAATGTGTTAATTTCGATTTAATCCAATAAGTATAACCTAAACTTAGTTCATTTAATATTTTCTTATTTTTCTTAGTAAGTACAAAATAAACAAAAAAACATGAAGTTTATAATTAAAGACTAAAAATTTAGATTTAATCAATGTTAAAAACCTTAAAATGAAAACAAAATATTATAAATGAGTTAAGTGAGTCGAAATCAGGTCAACCTGATTTGTTGCAGGTCGAGTTAGGATTGTGATTTTCGACACAATTAACTTAATAGGTTGGATTTGAATCATGGGATCTGACTTAATATATATACGACCCGAACCCAAACCCGATGTAACTTGATCTGTCAAGGCGTACCTTTAATTACAACACATATCTCTTGAGATACCGTCTTTTATAAAGACGACTCTCAAAAGTCCAGCCTAAATCTATATTTAGAGTAGGACTGAGCTTTTAAGAGCCGTCTTTACAAAAGACGATTTCAAGTAAGAATTTGTGAATATTTAAAAGGTGTTGGGCTTAATAGCCTAGATGGGGTGAATAACAACTAAATCGGTTGGGCCAAGTCCGAAAAGACTCAAATTACTTACAAGTTGGGTATGTACTTGTAGCTGTAGGATAGAAGTACTTTTTTTTTTTTTTTTGAAATGAGGATAGAAGTATTTTAGTAGCTGATGAATCAAAATTTTCACGTATTTTAAAAATTGGGTAACTACCACGCTTGTTGATAATATTTTCAAATCAAAATGGTGAAAATCAAGAAAAAAAAATAATAAATTTGTGGACTTTGGAATTTGGAGGGTAGTAGAACTTAGAAGGGGTTTCACTTTCCGGACGTGAATGAGCAGTTGGAAAATAGTTAAATTTTGAAAATCTGTACTCTATCATATGGTCCCATTGCGAATAATTTATACTTCATGTGTTACTTTTTACTTGTATCATTGTTGACTACAGTACTATTTATTAAGCAAATTGATTTTTATATTATCGATAATCTAAAAGTTAAAACATAGTCATATGAGATCTTGTTTGAATCATCTCGATTCAAAGTTTATTAATTCGTACATTTATGAGTGTGAAAAAGCAAATGGGGCAACTAATATGAAACGGAGGAAGTAGGAGTAATAGATTAGTGAAAAATTATATTATTAATATTAATTTTATTTATTTTTATAATAATTTATATTGTTTTAGTTTCCACTCATATATCTTATTTACCTTTTTTTATCTAATTTTATGTACTTCTTTTATGTTTCTTATAAAATACTCTATTTTATTCACTATTAATCTATTATTGTCTCATTTGGTTTTTAAACTTTATTTATCAATTATTTTTGATATATAATTTGTTCTTAATTTATAAGTTAAAACATATTCATATATAATCTTGTTTGATTCATCATAATGTAAATTTTATAAATATTAAATTTTAGTCATTTTTACTCGAGCACAGTTAGAGTTATTTGAAATTAAAATAGTGTATCGGTAAATGTAACAATATCAGGCGGAACAATAATAGTGATTAGTGAATAAGAGGGAGTTATACTTTACACACTTTTGTTTATTTAGAGTCAAGTGTTTGAGGTTAATTCAAATCTAGTTTTACGTTCATATTGATTTTTTTTGTATAATTATAATTTTTTTAGACAGATCAAATCGAACTCAATTACAAAATCAGATAAACATTTAGTCTCTTAAGATACCATCTCTTTGAGAGACGTATCTCAAGTTCAGCCCCTTAAAGATTTAAACTATTTACCGTATTCTGAATGCCTACTTACATTATCTTTAATCTTTACATAACATATACTTAATGTCTACTTTTAATATCTTAAATATATACTTACATTACTATTAATACCTATTTACAACATTTTTTTAAAAATATAATGAATCAACATAATTAGAAATCGTCTCTTAAAAAAACCAATTTTTCACAAAAAATTGTGTGAAATAAATATCAAATCATGAAATCCATTTTAAATAGAGAAGGTATTAATAAATAACGGTTATTTGTGAGGTTCATAAATCACCCTCATGTAACAAGATGTGATAGGAGGAGTGTTTTGTTATTTTAATTTATCTTTTTTAATTTTATTTATTTTAATAGTATAATTTTTTTTGTGTTTTTATGGTGATTTAGAAATGAAATTTTTGATTTTAAATATCTCAACCCTACTCCCCTAATGGTCCAATTTTAATGGGGTAATTGCAAAGGGTGTATGTAAAAGACAAATTCCATTCCGCGCCTCTCTCCTATTTCACGCTCACTCCCAATTCCCAACTCCTTATCTCCCATTCTCTTTCCTCACTCCCTCTGTGCACTCCTCCACCTTTTGGCAGTTACACTCCCTTTCTCTTTCTATCTCTACCTCTGCTCACTACTCCCACTACTCCCTCCCTCGTCTCTACTCACTACTCCCACTACTCCCTCCCTCGTCTCTACTCACTACTCACCCCTCCTTTCTCTTTCAAGACCTCTAAAATCTTCAAGACTACTCCAATCTTAACTTATTTCCGGTGAGATACTTACATTCTTTCTTTCTGTTGTTTATGTATTTCTTTTCATGAAATGCTCTTTGTTAAGCGGCTTTGATTTTAGAATACAAATGTGATAATGTGAGTAAATGGGGTTTTTGAGATTTTTCTGGGTTTATGTTTTTATGAAGTTGTTTTTTTAGGGTTTATTATGGATGGAAAAAGTGTACTGATGACACCTTTCAACCATTGATGTTCTTTTTGCTTATGAATCTTTGTTGGGTATAAAGTTTCTTTAATAGGGTCATATTGTGGGTCATTTCTTATTATCTGTTTAAACATTATTATTATCAGCTATATTTTCTTCTTTTTTTTTTTTACAAATTTAAACTTTTCATTTTAAGTTTTAAATTATGTTTTAATTTTATCACTTGATTTTACCCAGAAAAGGAACCAAACCAAATAAACATCTGAACAAAGTTTTTTTCCCTTTGTCCTTTGTTTTTGAACTTTTTTTGTTAACAATGTACTACTATAGTCCTATTGCTATTGTTTCCATTTTTAGCCTTTTTTAAAAATCATTTTTTGATCCTCAAAAAAAAAAAAAGAAAGCTGCTTTTATAATTTTAAAATTATAATTTTGTTGGTTTTCAAATGGAGTATATTAAGAAAAATCTGCTTCAAGCAGCTGTAGGCCATGAACATTTTTCAAGGTTTTTTTTTTGAAATTTCTAATGTTACATTACATATGATTTCTTTTGACATGTGCTCCTGTGCTTGCTCCTTAATTCTCGGCCATAACTGATAAAATTAGCAAATAATGTTATTCCAGAAATACCCTTTAAGTGGGACCTGTTTGGATTAATGTTGTCCAACCCATAAAGATGAAAGAGGGGGTAGGTTGTGTAAATTCTTGTGCAGTTAGTGTCACCAATTTGACAATTTCTGCTCACACTACTTAGTACCTACTTCCCTCTTAATAATGTTCATTTTACCTAACTGTTGGAAAATATTTAGTACTTTTGCTATTAGGATTTAGGAATAAAGGGGAAAATAAGAATTCAAAGAAATGTTATGAACTATGATTATGTGGGTTATAAGTTATAACTTATAAATTTTGGTTCTTTTCAATGTCATGCATAATTATTTTATATTGTTGCGACTAATGTGTAAGAAAAAAATATACTTTAATACAATTTTGTTTGAATTGTCTAATCCCATACTTTCATAATATTCTTTTTATAATTTTTAGATGTGTACATTTCAATATATAAATGATCAAAATAACATTGAATTGCGTAAAAAGTTAAATGTAGCAAGTATAATGGAATGGAGGAAGTATTTCATAGATTATGACATATGTAGTCCTAATGGGAATGTATATATATTAGTTATATTGCCTAAGATGGTATTAAGTTAGAAATTTTGAACTATTCAATTGTAGTTTTCTCTCTTCTTGTATTAGGAAAAAAACTAAAACTTTATGAAATATAGATGTTATATATGAAGAGGAGAAGAAGATATGGCAAAACAAGGAATAAGATGTGTGGAGGAAGAAAAAGTAGGGGGGGTAGAGCAGCATTGAATGTGTGAAGATGTAATATTAATGTGATGATGGTCATATGCATTGGATTCTTTTATTAAGATTGTCTGTGTTTTGTGATTACTCTGCTATGTTTGCAGAGTTTGTGGACCCAAAACAGCATTGATTGTGTGAAGATCTAATATCATTTCGAAATTTACGCCTTGTGTTGTGTTAAAGGGGAAGTTGAACTTCATTATGCAGACACCCAAAGCAAGGTAAGAATGAGATTTTACATTCTATCTAGAGTATTTCCCTATACTTTACTTTTTATGGTTTTTTTTTTTTTGATTTATGATTATATGTGTTTCTTGGACTTTAGTTCTTGTGTCTGGCACTGGTATATGTCTTTGAGTGTCAATCTTGTCTTTTTTGTGGATAATAATTGTATTTTTTTGGTGTACATGTAGTGTCAAGTGCCCAATATAAAACCCTCAATTCTTTGATCATTTTTTGATGTAATTATGTTTTGTAGTTGGAGTATGACATGGTTTTTCTTATATTTTGTTTTTCTGTAGAATTATTATTGATGGAAAATTGGGTGATTTATCTGTTTATTCACCCTTTATGCACTGATGTGAAGGTATTAGTAATTCGACGTTTTGTAAATGCAATGTTGTCAATGATTTGAACTTAGAGCATTTGTGCATCTCTAGCCAATTGTTTTACTTCTGAATAGATAATAACAAAGCTTGAAAATTTTATCCTGATTTAGGAATAGTTTTCATAGGATGATTTGTTTTCGTGATTAACCATAGGGTTTTTTCTTTGTTGGGCTTAAGAGTTAAGGGTAGTGACTAAAAACAATATCTGTCTTGTCTATGTCATCCTCCATAAAAAGAAAAGAGAAATCAGACTGGATGGTTTTGCATACAGTTTAGTGTTCACCGGGCTACATTTATCTGTTGTATTCACTACTCAGATCACGTATTTGATATGAAGTAGACTCACAAAAACCTGGCATGTGTATGATTTTGCTTATTTCTTCTATTTGGTCTTCCTCAAACAATGGCTGCTAGACCTAATAAGATGGAATTTCTTAAGCCCTTTGTGTCATTTTAGGTGGTATATGACTTGTGAAATGGAGTCCTGTATATGATTGTAGTTATGGTTAATTCTAGCTCCCTCGTCCTCTCAAGCATTCTTGGTTGTGTACTTTTGTTTCTTGTTCTAAATATTACCAAAACGTCTTAGTCTATTTGGTTCATAGTCACAATGTAACAAGTAGAATCAATTATGACTCCTTAGCTAAGAACCAAGTGTAAGCTTGTGTTGGGTACAAGTCAAGCCTGCTTTTGATGTTTGTTTAAAAACAAAGCTTTCTATGATTTTTTATGCATTTTTGCTTCCTGGTTTGCTCTCTATACTGACCCTATACTCCCCCTTTCCCTCCGTAGCAGAGGAAGTCCCAAAGAGTCTCCTCAGAAAGTCTCTGCACGGCCGGTCAGACAGCTGAAGATAAATTCAAGTGAACCAAGCTCTCCGTCTCCTTCAAGTAAGGCAGCTGTTAAGACTCCTAAAGACAGAAGCCCAAAAGTTATTGAGCGAAAATCTCCAAGGAGCCCAATTCCAGAGGTACCAACTAATTTAGTCTTTCTTATGATGGGTTCATAATTACGGCACTTTCAGAATATTGTCATACGACATCCAATCACCCCAACGTCATTAAGTGGTTGATTCATTTAGACTTTCTCATAATAGGTTCAATTTGGACTCTTCTAGGATTGATTAGATACACAGTTTGAGCTTTATCAATCATTGATCAAATTTCCTTAACTTTTCCTTTGATGTGTTCAATTTTTCAGCGAAAACGCCCAAGCAAATTGTCGGCATTGGAATCGCAGATTTCCAAACTTGACGATGATCTGAAAAACGTGAAAGACCAGCTTATTACTTCTGAATCATCAAAAAAGGAGGCTCAGCATGATGCAGAGGAAGCAAAAAGGCAACTAGCCGATATTTCTGTACAACTGGAAGAATCTCAGAAGCAACTTTCTCAAGTTCTTGCTTCCAAGGAAGGAACTGTCGTCCTTCAAAATGATTCAGACGAGCAAGAGTGGAAATCTCAGATCGAGTCTGTTCGTAACCAGCACTCGATTGATTCAGCTGCTTTAGCTTCAGCCTTGGACGAGATTCAGAAACTCAAACTGCAACTCGAGAAGGTCACTGAATCTGGTAATTCACAAGCTGAGCAAAGCGAAATTGCACATGCTGAACTCAAATACCTGAAAGATAAGTTGGCTGAAACTTTCTCTTTTCTTGAAAGTATGAAACAAGAGCTAAAAGAATCAAAAGAATCCGAAGCGGAGGCTCAGAATCTTGTCAGGGAAACTCTTATTCAACTAGAAGCAGCCAAAGAGACTGTCAATGCGCTCAGATCGGATGCCGTCAAATCCACTGAGGCCTATGATTCTGTTACTGCTGAACTAGAGAAGTCGAGGGCACATGTAAGCTATCTTGAGGGTGTTGTGAAAGGACTTAATGCCGATCTCATGAAATTCAGTAGTGTTAATGCTGTTGATAGCAGTGGCGATCAGATAATGTCGGAAGATGTCAGTCAGCTTCAAATGGAGCTTAAAACTGCACAATCTGAGGTGAGGCAGCTCAAAGCTGCATTAGAAGCTGCTGAAATAAGGTACAATGATGAACGTTCTCGCAGCACCATGCAGTTGGAAAATGCATCTGGGCTCTTTACGAATGTCAAGGAGCAATCGAGTCTTAGAGAGGCTGAACTGGAAGCAGCGCTGAAGAAAGCGAGCGTGAATATTGAAGAGCTGAAGGCGAACTTGATGGACAAAGAAACCGAATTACAGGGAATTTCAGAAGAGAATGAGAGCTTGAGTATGAAACTTGAGAAATCTCGGGCATCCCAGAGAGAAGAGGAACTTGAAGATGAGCTTAGCAAATTGAGGGTACAAGTGGCTGATTTAAGGGCAAATTTGATGGACAAAGAGACAGAAGTACAGAGTGTATTAGAGGAGAATGAGAAGCTGAAGGTCGAGATGAGTAAACAGGAAGTTGACAGGGGAGCTGATAATGGGCAAGTTACTGCTGCGGTGGAAGCATCTCGTGCTGCTGAACAAGATGCTATCATTAAGCTCGGGTACATGATGGAAGAAGTTGATAAAAGTAACAAGAAAGCAGCAAGAGTCGCCGAGCAGCTTGACGCAGCTCAAGCAACAAATGCAGAGATGGAAGCGGAGCTTAGAAAACTTAAAGTGCAGTCTGATCAGTGGAGAAAGGCGGCAGAAGCGGCTGCTGCTATGCTTTCAAATGGGAACAATGGAAAATATGTGGAGCGGACGGGATCAATGCCTCTAGATAACAAATATAGCCCTGTTGGGGGTAGACATAGCTCCCCCTACTTGGACGACTACGATGATGATTCCTTCAAAAAGAAGAATGGTAATGTCTTGAAGAAGATCGGAGTTTTGTGGAAGAAGCCACAGAAATGAAATGCAGAGACAGGCAAGCTTCTTTTGGTCTCTTATGTTATTTTTACTGTTTATACTCTTATTGGAAAGTAATTGACACATTATCCCAACCTCTTTAATTAGTGAAATTAATGATTTTTACAAAAACTCTCTTTATAGTGTACCATATAGGCATACAAAGAAACCTTGTCTTAAATCACTACTGTATCCTTTGTTCAATTGAGATTGCTACAACATGTATATCACTCAATGCTTTTGAGATAATATATAGCACTCTCAACGAGACAAAGGGGGTATTTTTAGTGTAGAATGGAACCCTGTGTTGGAAAATAACCCACATGTGATCCCACATCGAAAAATTAGAAAGCGGCTACTTTTCTAAATACCAATTGATTTTAAGATGGAACCTCATCGGATTTGTGTATAGTCAACTCCCTCTTATGTGGGTCTTGTTGTATACAAGCCCGATAACAGATTTATCACCCTGATCATAGGAACCATCATGTCTTTGCAAAGTTGGCATCCAGACACCATATTTATATTGGAAAGGCTGAGAAAATCCTACAAGAGTATTCACATAGCTAGGAAATCTCTATTTTGCTTATTTGATGAACTTTTCTTTCCATCCATAATCCATGTAGTTGATTGTTTTTGTTCACGTTATCGTGTTGGCAGAAATTGAAGATTGCGGCTCAATGTTGTTGCTCGATGAATCTGCGATCTAGTACCCCCGGTGGCTTCGGAGAATTGTGCAGCATGCAATATGCAGTAATAGTGTATTCTGCTGCTTAATGGAAAGACTAATGTTTCCATTGAAGAATATTTATGTGAATGTATGTATTAGGACTAGTTTGAGGGCAATGTTGGTTTGTGTACTGACTGTAGTTTTGGTAAGCCAAATATGTATATCTGGTTTACTAACCAAATCAGTAAAAACAAATTCGGCTGGTTACGACTCATATAAGACCAGTTTGTGGAAATCCAGTTGCATATGAAATACTTCAGAATGCGTTTGGAAATATACATTTCATTTTAAACTGTGGATTTTAATTATGAAATCATAATGAAGAATTTGAAATGACAAGGATTGGGGTGTCATTCTCAAATCCTCATTTTAATTAACCATTTTTATAACATTGGTGGATTTGACTCAAATTTAAATTTAAATTCTTGTTATTGTCAAATAATAACTTCAATTCAAATCCATATTTGCAAATGAAATCATCATTCTCAAACATACCATCAAGAAATTTGCTGGAATTTTTTTTATAGTGAAAATTAGACGTAGGATCTCATTTAGAATGTGGTAGTTGTTTCAAGTGAGATAAGACTCGATTATCAATTCACGTTGAATCAAACAGTATGTAGGTGCAAATTTTTAACACTTAAAGATGCATTCAACTTTCAGCTAGTCTCTTGAGAGATTGTCTCTCAATCCAAAGCCCAATCTATTAATAATTAATGCCTACTTATCGTATTCTTAATGCCTACTTATCGTTTCCTTATTGCTTACTTATCGTATCTTTAATGTCTATTTTCAGTATCTTAAATGTTTACTTTTATTATTTTTAATGCCTATATATAATATTTTAAAAAATTTATAATGGGCGGCCCAATTATCTCACAAGAATTTGTGTTTCAATTTTAATGCATCTTTCTCATAAGCTTTCACAATACACAATATTGTAAAACTTTTGTCAAAAATAAATTTTTGGTTTGTACTTTTAACAATTTCATCCATTGAAATGATTTTTGGAGCTAGTTTTTATATAATATATATTTATTACTTGGTGACCTAAATATTATGTCACTTGCTCTCTTGACATACACATGTTAATTGCTCAAATGTGGCTCTATATATGGTTGTACGAATGGCTTTGCACGTGACATCATTTATTTTAAATTTCTATATTTTTTAAACAAAAAATTAGATTTAATTTAATTAATTTAATTTAAGTAAATTAATTAAATTTATTTTCATTTATTGATTTTAGTTATTATTATTGTTTTGAGTTGGTTTTAAATTTATTTCTAATATTTTATGCATTTTTATTTTCATATTCATTTTTTTATTTTATTCTACAATTTTTTAAAATTTATTCTTTATCATACTATATTTTAATTTATGTATTTTTTGATGGATTTTAATTTATATTTTTAATTCTATCTTTATTAAATTTATTATTTTTTAAATAACTAATTTTTTACAAAGAGGGATTAAAAAATAAAAAACGAGAGTAAAAGATAAAATATTCAACACCCATCTTTACCAAACCACTATAACTAATAACCACAGCCTCCCCCCCTACAAATCCGACCACCAAGGCCCTTTTCTCCTGCAAATCCAAACATCGTAACCCTCTCTTTTTTCCTTTTCCCATTTAAGCCCACTATTTTAGCGTGGAATTTAATTTCGACCGCAACCACACAGTATACGTGTAACAGGTTGATCTCAAGAAAACTAGTTTAGTTAAATGGGTCAATTCTTTATTATCACACAACACAAAACAAATTATATGACAAGAATTTATCTAAACTACTAAAGCTATGGGTCTAGAATAAGTAAATAGGAGTATATCACTAAAATAAACTAAGACAAATAATTTGGTGTTTAAACATTGACAAAAGAGTTTGGAATTTCAAAAATCACTTAATTCTAGTTTGAAAATCAATTATTCCCCTAATTACATAAAATTGAATCTTTAATATGACTAAAAAAAATCTAATTATTCTCAAACATTCATTATATCGATTAATATCTTTTTAGAACCATACTAATTTTAGTCATCAAACTTTCGTTTTTTTGGAAAAATTGTCGGGAATAACCCGTACTTTTAACGTTTTCCCGTGAATAATCCCTACTTTTGATTATTCATAAATAATTCAAACTTTACACTTAGTTTGCTCACAGCACTCCCAACTCTAACAAATCGGCTATAGTAGGTTGCCTTTAATTAATCCCATACAACCTGCTCCTTCATTCTAAATGATACTTCCAAAAACAAATCCCCAATTCCCAATTCATTCCTAGGGTTCATGAGAATAACCCTAACTGTGCAAATCAAAGACAAATCCTCCAGGGCTTGCTTTAATCGGTGGTGTGTACTCTTCTTCTTCATTAAACTGGTAAGATATTATCCTCATGAAGTTTTTTTTATAATTATTTTCGTTTTTCTTTGCGAAAAATCTGTGCGAAAATGGTGTCAAAAATGGCGTGCGAACATTCTGTACGAAAATGGTAACTCTCAAAGGTTAGGGTTTAACAATAAAGGAATGGTTGAGATGTTGAAGATGAACATGGCAACAGGCAGCAGCTGATATAGGAGGAAAAACAAGTCAATTCGCAGGTCTAACTTGCTACAGCCGGTCATTTTTGACGAGGGGGTGCTGTGAGCTAAATCAGTGTAAAGTTCAGATTATTTATGAATAATCAAAAGTAGGGGTTATTCACAGGAAAACGTTAAAAGTACGGGTTATTCCCGACAATTTTTCCTTTTTTTTGCTTAACTAGTTTGAATTTAAATTAAAATATTTCAATCCTAAATCACTCCTTATTTTAAAATTTTATTCTATTAAAAAGGTTAGTAATAAAATTATTTAAATTAAGGCTCATTAAACTTAAATTCAACCATAAATTTGAATTTCATACAAATAATCCAATAATATCATTCCATATCAAAATTGAGATCAATCTCTCAAACATATCATCATACCATATACCATATATAATCTAATAAAAGAACTGTAAAATTACAAATGACATTTTCATAGTGATTTTTCATAATCTAATAAAAGAACTGTAAAATTATACATGACATTCTCATAGTGACTTTTCATATGGGTTAATTTTTACCAAAGTTAACATCAACTTATTCCGTAACATATAAATATTATGTGCAATAAAATACGTTTTCTTATATTTTCTTAGAATATTTATTTTAACTTGACTATTTGACCCGTCATCAATTCTACATCAACATTTTCAATTCCACATGATAGGAAGTTTTTCGGTCGTTTATCCTAACCAAAAGTAAAAATACATTTACTCTTAAACTAACATAGTAAGCAGACCCGTATTTGACCCAGGGCCTCATTTTTTAAAAATTAGGTAGGTTTAAATTTAAATTAAAATATTAAAAAATAAGAATTAAGAGGGATAGTGAAAGAATATTGGCATGTAAAGTTCAGGATTCATTTAATTAAAAAGATTGCAATTTGGTGGAGAGCTTGGTACTCAACATTTAAGCATCAGGTTATATTGCTCTATCTTAATTTTACTTATATTACTATAATATAATAATATTGCGATGAAAATATATATGTTGTGAAAAAAGAAAAAAAGAAAATGAATACAATAAATAATAGAATCACAAAATAATTTAGGTTTCCGTGGATACAATGAAATACTTTATGAAGATAATAATGGAAATTTTTAGCGACAAAGACATCTTTCTAATCTTGCCCTTAGGCCACCAAAAGTTCAGAAACGAATCTAATAGTAAGTAAAAGCAAAGGTGGAATCCACAAGGAAATCAAAACTTGAATGAATCTAATGTGGAGAGTAGTTTATTGTTGACAAGGGGGTTTTGTGATCAAGACTAATGCTAAACAACTAACAAATAACAATAAACAAAACATAAAGGATCATTTCAATGATAGGATGTATCTTGATTCTTGAGTACAATTGGTCTATAATTCCAACACCTTGTGGAGGGTGATTTCTATATACAACTTATTATTGGATAATCTAATTAATAAAAAATTAAGTTTTAATTCCAAATGTATTATTTAGGTGCCGTTTGATTGTTGATACTTAAATATAGGAAGAGGAATGACTTGTAGTGTAAATTTTCATGAAATATACTATGTCATTCCTCTACTAATAGAACTTTGATCGTATAAAAATGGGTTTGCCATTGAAAAAAAAATCATTCTTGAAGCTGAATATGTCACCCTATTTCAACTTTCGGGGGATTTTGATTTAAAAATACGTGTCATCATTATAATAAGCTATGTCACCTCCAAAGGTGAAAACAAACAATTTCGAAAACCTGGTTATAAAAATCAACAAAATAGAAATTCAACAAAATTGATTTTCTTAAAAAATAGATTTTCTTAAACTAAAATTAACATTCAACAAAATTTTAATTTTAAGTACTAGAATTAAATAAAAACTCAGCACAATTTCTAATTTTTTAAATATTCATTTTATAAAAATCACGTAAAAACCATTTAAAGTGGTGAAACTTGAAAATGAATTTTGAGTAACACAAAGTTGTTAAAATCAATCGAATCGATAAAATCGAATCGCGAATCGTAAGGTTCTACAATAAACCTAAATTTTTCATTAGTCATAATATATTCATCTTAAAAGTTTAAGTTTATGAATTAAAGTTTCATTCAATTCATTTTTAAGAATAAAATGGAAAAATTATGAATAGTTATTTTGAATTTTCATACCGATGAAGAAATTTATTTATTTTTTTAAATTATGATGCTGGATCGTTGAATCGAAAGAAAAATTAATGGAAGATAATACATAAGAAAACTTATTAAAAATTAAGAATAAATTTGTAGAATCGGATCGCTAAATCGTAGGGTCGTAGAATCATCGTATTATGATTCTACCTATATATATTTTTTTTGTAATTAGAATCGTAAGATTTTACAAACCTACAATTCTACCTACGATTCAAATCGCTTGCCTGTTTTTGAATCGTAAAATCATAGAATCGTAGATCAAAATCGTGATTTTAATACCCATGGGTGTACATATATAGCTAAAAGGAGTTGTGTGTATTCTCAAATCTCAACTACAATATTTATGTGAAGTATATTATTTCCAATGAAAAACTCACCCTAAAATTGATTTTTAGTTTCATCAGTTTAGTGGTTTTTATCTGATCTTATCTAAAAATACTATTTATGTTTTTCCTTTTTATAATTTATGATATTAATAAAATAATTATAATTTATGATATTAAAATACTAGGTGTTATTTCACAAATTTTTGTGAAAGACGGTCTTTATGAGAGACCATTTCTAATATATTAAACTGGTTCATAAAGAAAAATGTTGAGTAAAAGTAGATATTAAGCTTTAATGAGCTGGACCAGAAAGACGGTCTTTCAGAAGACTTGGTGTTATTATTTATAGTAAATCTTAAGGAAGGAGTAAGTGAAAGGTAGGGAGTAGGAAGAGGGTGTGAATATGATAAAGAATAGATTCTTTGCTTGAGAATGCTACCAATCTAACATTCCATTACATGCCGAGTCACAATCTCAAAAAAAGAATAGAATGGCACGCCGAGTTCAGTTCCCCACTCTCCAAACCTCTTTTTTTTTTGTTTTTCTTTCTTTTAATATTATTATTGCTGATCATCTTGACTAGTCAACCAAATTCGAATCATCCAAAAGTATAACGATCCTATGCATATATATTCTTGCATGGCCCGCCTTTCGTCCACAATCCTCGAACGCCGCGCTAGTTTAACGCTTGCCGCATATTAGAGGTGTTCGAAACATATCCGATGATCGTATGTTATTCGACTTTTAGAATCAAATTCGACTTAAAAATGAATTTAAAATTGGAAAATTCACCAGCCACAATACCATATGTTGCTTATTTTCTTCAATAATACTAACTTTTGATTAACTATAAATAATACTCCTACTAACTTTGAAGGGTGTTTATCCTAGAATATACCTAACATGTTAAACATCAAACTATAGGAGATTATATGACAAAAAAATTTGGTAAATTAGTTAATAAACTAAAATTGGTATTATTCTTCTAGAAAAATAACCCTAAGTGGGTATTATTTATGGTTAATCAATAATTGATATTATTATAGGAAAACTAACAAAATGTTGTTTTATTCACGGTAATGTTTCCTTTAAAATAATGTAAAACTCAATATGAATACAAGATCTGGTTTTGAACTGACCCAAAACATCTGACCGAAATTAACCCGATAACGCGAATGAACACCTCTACATGTGGCATGTCATTTTTTTGCTCCTTCTATTTTTTCCAGGATAACCGAGAGAATCATTACGGACTAGGGTGAAAAATTATTTAATTTTTTTCGTTTTATCGTGACAATCAACTCTTATTACTTCGTCCGTTTCATAATACTTGCTACATTTCACTTTTTTACGCTATCTAATGCACAATTTTGATCATTAATATCTTAAACTACACATGGCTAAAAATTATAAAAATTTAATATTATGAAAGTATGCAAATAGACGATTCAAACAAGATCCTACTTGACTATTTCTTCTTACACAATAGTCGTTATATATAACATAAGCTTGAACAATGAATAATACTCATAAGTTATATATAGCGAGTATTTTAGAACGGACTAAATATAAGATTGAAAGTGAAAACTTTTAACCGCTAGTTTTTTAGTTGGATTTCTCATGATGAAGACCTTGTTTGGTATTTTATTTTATTTTTACTTTAGTTGGGTTTGTAATTTTTGAGTTGTTTCTTAGTCAAGCAGACAAAAAACTTAATTTAATTATTGATTTTTTAATTTGCAGAAAAAATGATTTTTTAAATTAAATAATAATAAGAATCTTCATAGTTATTTTTCTTGACTTTTAACTTATTTAGATATTAATTCTTTTCTTCAATAAACAAATTAATAATTTTTATCAAACATTTCCATCAATAAATGATTTATAATTTTGGAGGTTAAGATGCAACAAAAACAATAATTAATGATTTATAATTTTGGAGGTTAAGATGCAACAAAAACAATAATTATTATATAGTAATTGTTAGTCAAATAAATCAACTAAGCAAGCCACAACAAATTGTAAAATACACTTTGTAAAGATACACCAAATAATATTGACGTTGTATTATTATGTCCTTTAGAGTTTGCCTTTTTAATAATTTTTTAATGTCGATCCAAGTAAAAGTGTTATATAGACTTGGTTAACACTATTTTTGTGTTTATCAACCAAATAATAACAAGTATTTACTTCGCCTTTTTCCTATTACTTTTTACAGAATTTTTAAAGCAATTTTATTCAATATTCTAACTACCCGTCATAAAAAATAAAAAAAATCATACATTATAATAAAAACGTTGGAAAATTCCAAGTGTCACAATTTAAGAGAACTTTTAAGAAAACTAGCCAAATAAAATTCACTTATTAATTAAAGAAAAATGAAATGGCAATTGATCTTGAGCAATATATATACTATTAAAGTACATATGTTTATATGTTTCAATGTTAAAAAACCTTGAATCACACGGGGTTCTATACTAGTATATAATAATAAAGTATACATTAAGACGAATCTAACGAGATCTCATATAAATATATTATATGTTCAATATATCTCTCAAAAATATTAGTTAAACATCTAGTATCTTCTTATAGTGAATATTTTAAAGGTAAAGAACATTAGAAAACGGATGACATAGTTCTCAATGATTACATTTAATTATACTTTTTAAATAAAAATACTTAGGAAAATTTAATTTAAAAAATCCCATCTTTTGCTCGTTATCTTTTAAAAATGTCAACTTTTGATTATTTTTTAAAAATCCGACCTTTGTACTACGTTTTCTTTTAAAGTACTGACCTCATTAGGTTACATGCAAAATTCAGCAGTAAAAAAATTAAGAACCAAAAGTTTGGATTTAAAAAAAAACGCAATATAAAGATATGATATTTTATAGAATTTTTAAAAGACAACGACACAAAAAATGAGATATTTAAAATTAAAATTTTCAAATACTTAATATGTTAATATCTTAGCTTTTGAAATTGATACACATTAAAATGTAAGATTATCTAAAAACATAATAAGAAAAATTTTCAAGAACGTTAGTGCATATTCATATTGCTTTGCTGCACAACGAGATAAGGCATCTTCTTTGAAGTCCTACAAGATTATAGTGCTTTTTTAATCTCTCTGACCACCTCAATCTTTCCAATGTTATTCACACTTTCTATACTTTTATTTCATTGCATCATTAAAAGTTGCTTAGTTATAATTAATCACTAATTTTTGAATGATACGGTTTTATGGTGAATCATTTCTATTGGGCGGCTAATATATATTTTTATTTTAAAATGATCACTTACAATATTAAAGTAATCACTTAATATAATCACTTTAGTCTTAGAGTGATTACTCATAACCTTAAAATGATTACTTATGATCTTAATGTAATCAATTGCAGAAATGGACTATTATATAGACTCGTCTCATGGTGAGACATTTTCATACAAGCAAATTGATAATTAATAGGATTAGGGATGTTTAACTTTGATATTAGATTGATTCGAATCAGTGAATTCATATATATATATATATATATATATATATATATATATATATATATATATATATATATATATATATATATATATATATATATATATATATATATATATATATATATATATTTAGGTTTCTCAATATTAAGCGCATGATTAAGGGTCCTTTTTTCATTTTTCGCCTAGAGCCCAAAAATTGCAGGAACGGCACTAGGTAATATGGTTAATGGTTATATGTCCAAAAACCTAAATTAACTAATTAACAATTAACTAATTATGCAACAATCATCATACAATCTAATAAAAAGAATGTAAAATTCCACATGACATTCTCATAGGAATTTCCCATATGAAATAATTCTTACCTTATTTAATATTAACTTATTCTTATTATATATAAGTGGTATATCGTAATTAGATATAATCTTGGAATATGATATTTTTAAATTTAAAAGCTACTCATATAAGATTTCCATTTAAAGTTTCTTAGAATATATAATTGTTTTGTTTTATGTTGAAATATTTGTTAATTAATAAAGTTTTTTTATTAAAATTTTAATTTCTAAAATATTTCAACAAGAATAAAAATATACATAATAATCAAAAATTATTTTGAGAATGACAAAAAATATTACGATAATAGTGTTGGAAGATAACCCAAATTTGCCTTGCAAAGTATGAGAGCTTTAAATGATACTTATATTAGTTAATGATCGAATTTTTTCATTAGAAGCACTATATATTCTAAAATTCTCTACCTATTTTATAAGAAATATTATAATTTTATATTGATAGCATGTAATTGCATCTCTATTAGAAACTTCGTGCATTATACGAGTTTCGTTATAAATAAAATTTTGCAACATCTGATATTCGATCTCATTAATGCTTTTGGTGAATACTCTTCCACAAGAGGTCTTGCGTAGATAAAATTGCGAAGATTGTGAAGTATTGTTGAATTTGACACGATTAAGCATGTTATATGGACTCATCATCCTCATTATACCCAGTGTATCTCGTTCAATATAGAAAACTATGGCCAAGGTCTGGAGGGAGAAGGATGACGGCAACTCATACCCATAAAGGAGAACACAACTAACAGTCTCCGGAACCATAAAGGAGAGCACAACTAAAGGGCTCTAAGCATGTCATGGAGTGTTCAATTCAAGGAAAAAACTTGTAAATGTCCTTGGAGGATTTCATGCAATAAGGGAACTAAAACTTACCTTTTCAATGATATATGTGAATTAAGTTTGTACGTTATATTTTATACTGAAATACTCGTTATATTTTGACATGTGCACTATTCATTATTCAAACTTATTTTATATATTGTGACTAATGTGTAAGCGAAAATATAGTCAAGTGGAATTTTGTTTGAATCGTCTAATCGTATACTTTCATAATATTAACTTTTTATAGTTCTTCAAATAAATGTTAACTTTTTATAACTTCTAAATTTGTATAATTCGGCATATAAATAAAAGAAATAACGCATTAAAATGCGTAAAAAGTGAAATATAGCAAGTATAATGTAACGAGGAAGTATGTATTTTCCTTAATTCCTTTGATGTCATTTATATCGTTCTTACTTGATTTTATGTCTTTGAAGTATGGTCTTTTCAATATGTAAATGTGTTGAAAAGAAGGGAAAACTATGCTTATTACAATCATGAAGGAACTTACTAGATTTTTTGATTGATAAACCATAGGAAAAAAACGAAGGGATAAACTCACTGTGAGTTCTTAGCACAATTGTTTTGATGGGCTTTGGTAGAGTGATTGAAGAAATTTGACAAACAAGAGAATAATCAAAAGGTCGGGTTAAGAAGTGTTCATATATGCAATGATTTGGAAAAGAATTTGACATATGTGTACTCTTTTAATCATAATTTTTGTTCCTGAAATCGAAATGAAACAAGACTGATTTGGTTGGAACTTGAAAACAAGACTTTAAGAGCTTTTGAACGACGATTACTCCCATCGTCCTTCCGGAATAACACATTTTGATTCAAAACTCTTACATATTTGAGTCAAATGGTGTTTTTCTTGAAGGACGAGGGAATATTAGATGCCAATTACCACGGGCTTGACGACTCATTGTGTCCATTGAGGTCCTAGTCGATGGATCGTTGAGCACTCAAATGATATATAGAGATGTTGTTGTATTTATATAATTTGCCTTAAACACTTTTATGCTCTCACATGTTTAATTCGTTGTTTAATTCATTAACATTCTCAAATGTTGGAACATTTTTGTTTTGATTTGAATTTTTGTCTTTATAATTTACGCTAATAAAGTACATATGTATCAGTGCTTGAAATGAACCTTTTAAACTTTATAATCCTAGTTAAGTACACTAAATGAACATTATGATTGACTTATAAAGAAAACAACGAACAATAACGTCAAAATAGTACTCCCTCCGTTTCCGAATGTTCTTCCCGTTTAGAATATTCTATTTTGGAGAGAGAAATTTTATTAAGATTTTTAAGACATATATCGATGATAAAATATATCCATATGTGAGATCTCGTTAGATTCTTCTTAATGTATACTTTTTAATTATATATTTTTTATAATTTTTTATAATGCGTATTTAGAGTTATTAAGGCTCAAAATTTACTTTGAAAAATGTGCAAAAAGTAAATGGGAAGAACATTTGAAAACGGAGGGAGTAAATCAAACGATGAATTAAAGACAACCTTTTAAACTTAAGGGACCGTTTGTCAAAAATGCCAAGAATTTGAATGAAAACAAAATTGTTAGAATATTTGAGAGCGTAGATGAATAAAACGGTGAATTAAACGTTAAAATAGTGAATTAAGCATATGAGAGCATAAAAAGGATTTATGGGAAATTATAAAGACAACAACGAACATTCATAAGGATAGAAAACGTCAAAATAGTGAATTAAACGAAATTGCCAATAATTTAACAGAAAATGCGACGGATGTTATATAATGCATAAACAAAAGTTAATCACAAATTAAAGATGATGAATTAATTAATAGTGCTATTTTTGCAACGTTGCAAGTAATTAAATTCGAACAGAGGAAGTATTTTCTTATTAGTTGTGTGCCTATATTTTTTGCACTAACTTTCGTTTAATGTTTCTTAATGTATATGATCTTTACTTTTTCCCAATCAAATTTATTATTTATTAAAAAAATATATTCACTATTTAAAAGATTATATTTTTCTTAATTTCTATAAATTTTCTTAATGTATGTCTTATATTGCAAGTAATCTAAAATTTGGGAAAACAGTAGCAAACTCCGCAAAACAAAACACTAAATTTGATCAACCACTATCGCAATCTGTAAATCACCATAAAAAGATAAAAAAAATAAGTACTCCCTGGCCTCAGTCCTATTGAATTTGCATCATTTTTCATTTTGGATCGTCCCACTTAATATGCATCATTTTTATTTTTGGATATCATATATTTTAACACTATTTTAATTTCATCTACATAATTCATACACTCTCTTCATTTATTACTACTTTTCTAAAAACACCAATCTTTCTCCTTGATGCAAATCAAAGAGGAGAGAGAGGAAACAATAGTAAAATCACAAATTCTTGTGAGAGACAGTCTTTATAAAAGACCATCTCTAATTGAACCGAGCCATAAAGGAAAATATAGAATAAAAGTAAATATTAAGCTTTAATGGACTAGGCTGAAAGACGTCTTTTAAAAATACGGTATCTCAGAAGACTAGTTGTAGTAAAAAAACAAAACTAAAAAAAGTAAATTAAAATCACAAAACTCCCATCCTATCAAAAATTACTACATGAGTGTGATTTATCAACTTCACAAATAACCGTTATTTACAAACACCTTAAAAAAAAAATAAATAAATAAAGGAGACAGAAGAGAGTGGAATGGATGTTTAGGGAGTGCGTGGAAGACAGCGCTGATCTCCTCAAGTTGTAATGATTACTCTGTCTGTCTCCTCATAACCTCTTATTTATTTAACATCCTCATCTCCCCATTTGTTGCTTAACTAAACATTCTCTCTTAACTTCTACGTTCTTCTCTTTGCCCACATTTCAGCTTCTCTTCTCAATCCTTACTAAATACTTACTCTAATTATGGACTGTTCTACCCAGTACCAGCACCAGGTAATTCCAAACTTTTTTCATTTTTTCTTCAACTTTTCGCTGAACTAATTTTTATATTAAAACTATACCAATTACTTTTTTTATTTTAATATGAACAATTATTCAAATTGATTTCATTTTACCGACTTAAATCTTATATAATTAATGATTTCACATTAAATATACCCGTAAGCAGACATTTTAATTACTTTTTTTACGAACATCAAGTATTTTATCATTAGGCATTAAAGAATATACTTTCTCTGTTTCATAATACTTGTCAGTTGTCACTGATAATGATATTTTTTCATATAATATCTCATCACACTCTGTAAGAAAACATTGTTTAAAATACTGTAAGAAAACATTAATATTTAATGAATTAGACCTGAAAAATATCATACCGTAGTTCATAAAAGAATTAGTTACAACTTAATTAATTGTTGTACT
The DNA here is from genome assembly GCA_019425755.1 of Amaranthus cruentus. Classification (NCBI taxonomy): domain Eukaryota; kingdom Viridiplantae; phylum Streptophyta; class Magnoliopsida; order Caryophyllales; family Amaranthaceae; genus Amaranthus; species Amaranthus cruentus. Next base: position 21,561,337 of record CM033450.1, on the reverse strand, counting down.
ATTAATAAAAAAAAGATTATATTGTTGTAATGTGTGGGCAAACATTTGTGTGATTGGACGAAGAATAAGAAAGGAATATAGGATTATGAATCCCAAAAAATTGCGAATGTGAATGTGTAGATATTGTTTCAACTGTCTTGTTTTTTTTTTTTTTTTATTTTAATAAATTTGTCGTTTTGCTGATTGGTTACTTTAAGTGTTGCCGTTTCAAATGCCCATCAAAAATACGTTGCTTCTACATGAAGAATGGAATTACAACTAACCACCACTTCTTCACTCTTAAGTCTATTCTACTTCCTATTTTCAAAAAAAAAAAAAAGAAGTCTATTCTACTTCCTCCTTCCAATTAAAATTTGTACTTATTTATAAAATAAATTATGTTAATAAGTGACTATTTAAATTCAAATTATTTAAAACTTTAATAAAGTTTGAGTATTCATTGTAAAATTCTCAATTTAAATTTCTTTTTATAAGGATACATTATTGGTTTATATTTTAATTTAAATTTTTAATTTGTCAAATACTAAATTTAAACTAAATTTTTAAAAACTTGCAAAGAATGAATGTTGTAATTAAGTATATATGTTTTCTCGGGTATTGATATTTATAATTCTAAGGTCTGTTTGTTAGGTGGTAATAAACGATGGTAATCAGAATGAAAAAATTAGTGTAATTTTGGTTGAAAAATCTCTTGTCACATTGATGGACATGCTTGTCCAATTTCAATCATTTCATTTTCTTTATAAAATTTATTTCAATGCATTACCATTAGAAGAGGTGATATTAAGTGGTAATGAAAATTTATAGACAAATTTTTTTTGTGATTAAAGTTTCATTACCATAGAAATGACACGAAACTTTTGATAAATTTTACACTATAAATCATTCTCATTACCACCGTTTAGTACCTAATTAACCAAACGGGCCTCAAGGATTGTATATAAAAATTAACAAATTCTCTTCTTTTTTTTTTTAAGAGAATCCAATATGAAAAAATTGAAAAAAATAAATGTTTTAAGTAATTATTTTATTTAAAAAAGAATAAAATTAAAATAATAAAATATACTTCTTCTGTTCCGTTTTAGTTGCACCATTGAATTTGACACATTTTTTAAGGGCCATCAAATCAGTATGGTAAAAGTAAGGATAATGTATGATTGATGGTGATATGTAGGGTAAAAATAATAAAAATTATTATAAGTAGATAGTGGTTGTGACTTGTGGGTATATTAAATAATTAATGAGATGATGTATGATTGATGGTGATAGTGGGGTAGGAATAAAGTGAGGATAAAATAAGTAGATTATTTTTGCCAAAAATAGTAATGTTGCAACTAATATGAAACTTCCAAAAAGGGTAAGTGTTGCAAGTAAAATGGAACGGAGGAAGTAATAGAGTATCTTATATTTACGAGGTAAATACGTACTTCTAATATAATGAATTGAATTTCATTAAAAATTCACTATATTATTTCTTTTTTTTTTTGAGATACACTTTATTATTTCTTATGTACATTGCTAATGGCTAAAGTATTTTGCTATTTTTTCATATGCATTTTAAATTTAGATATTTTTAATTTCATATAATTAAATAATGTAAATTACTACTCCATTTACTTCAATTAATAAACTTTTTGAAATGATAAAATATAAATTAATTTGTAATGAGGGTGCATGGTATCATTTAATGTGATTGACGTATTTTTTATTTATATTAGCATTTAATTATATTAATACTACTATTGGAAAAACAATTATTTAATGGATAATTTGATATTAAACGTATGAACTTTGCCTCATTTGCTTATAAACGTTTGAACTTTCGTTTATTTTTTAGAGGCATGATCTTTGGGGGTCATCCGCTGAGAAAGATACGGATGACTTGTTACCTGTTGAATTTTGATATTAAATTTCATGCCTCCGTATTTTTTTCAGCGGATGACCCTCAAAGTTCATGCCTCTAAAAAATAAACGAAAGTTCGAACATTTATAAGCAAATGAGGCAAAGTTCGTACGTATAATATAAAATTTTCCTTATTTAATTATATTATTACTACTAATCTACTATTGGAAAAACGTGATTGACGTATTTTTTATTTATAAAATTGAAATTAAGGATAAATAATTTAAGTTGTTTTCTAAGATAGGTGATGACCTGAACTACTGGTCACTGTCAGTGTATCAATAATTATGATTATTTAGGACAAATTTCAACGTAACATGTTGATTATTTGTCCACATTATTTTCCTTCCTTAATTATTTTGTTTTTCTATCGTACAAATAGTATACGGGACTAGTGGCAACGCTATCATTACTTTGCCAAACATTTCAACTTATTTATACTGGCTTCTATGTGTTCTATTTACTTTATACACTCTATCCAATACACTTATTGATTTTTAATATATCGAGTTATGTATAATTAAAAATTATAAAAAATTAATATTAATAATCATTACATCAAAACAAACCAATTAAGATTCCACATGACTATATAAAAATTGTCTTAAATGAAAATTTGTGATACTAATCATATAATTGTATCATTTTATGATGTTGGTTTAAAATTCAATAAATATATGTTAGCTAATAACAAGACTTTTATGTGCAAATTTTAGTCATTTTGTATATGTACTAACTTCTTTTATTTAGTCTAATTCAAAACGTTGCATTAGTCCTAAATGATCAAAGTAAAATTATTAAATTAGTTAAGGTTCTGTTTGAGAACAAGCTGTATTTAATTTTAATTGTAGATTTCAATTAAATTTTATTTTGATTTATCGAATATCCCCTCCAATTCACCGTTAATGTCTCATTTGTTTTATACTCTCTATCCAATGCACTTATTTGATCATTAATATCTCTAATTGTGCATGATTTAAAATTATAGTAGAAAGTTTATAATGAATAATCATTGCATTGAGACGAATCAAGCAAGATCTCACTTGTTATAAATTAATATTACCTTCTATGCAGCCTAAATGTCCCATTTTCTTTTTTGACACTATTTATTCATCACTCTTACTCTGTATTTTACTCTTAATCTAGAAGTTAAAACATAGTCATGAGGGATCTTGTTTGATTCTTCTCAATACAAGAAATATAATATCAAATTTTTATAATTTTTAATTAAGAATAATTTGAGATATTATGGGTTTTAAACGTTGCCTCAACAAATGTGAAAAAATTAAATGAGACAGTTAGACTGAATAGGAGGGAGTAATAAAATACAAATAAAAAGTAGTAAATAGTGTCTAAAAAGCAAATGGGACATAAGTGCTGAATCGGAGGGAATACTATATTTGAGTTAATTTTACATTTTCAAATGAAATATCATTATTTACGAGTGAGTACATTTTGGACAATACAGGTGTCAGAAGTAGACAACATGTTGATGTGCACAAAATCCTCAAACATGGAACAACAACTGGAAAAGAAGGCAAGACCAGCAGATGAGCAAGCATTGAAATGCCCAAGATGTGATTCTTCCAACACTAAATTCTGTTACTACAACAATTACAGTCTTACCCAACCAAGGTACTTTTGCAAGTCTTGTAGAAGGTACTGGACTAAAGGTGGCACCTTGAGGAATGTTCCAGTAGGTGGAGGGTGCAGGAAGAATCGTAGACCCTCATCCTCATCTTCTAAAAGACCCACTTCATCATCATCATCATCATCATCACAAAATTTGATGATCAACTCATATGATCATCCTCATGGGAATATTTCCCTTTTTGGAAATTCATATTTTGACATATTTGGTAACCCATGTGGGAATAATTCCTCATTTTTTGATACTTTAAGAAGTGGTATGGTTGAAAATAATCAGTTGTATTATGGGGTTACTAATTTGGGAAATGTTGAGAATGGTGGTAATGGTATGATGCATTTTGATGATTATAATCATAATAATGGAGTAGAGATTTCTTCAACTCCAATTAAGCAAGAATTGGGAGAAAATAGATCAATGTTATGGGGTTTACCTTGGCAAATCAATGGTAGTGAAGGGAATTACATGAATAACATTAATGGAATGGAATCAATCAAAGAAAGTTGGAATAGTGCCATTGTGGGCCCTTCTTGGAACAATCTTCTTAATAGTCCTTTGATGTAATAGTAATAGCACCTCTTATGAGTATTAGTTCCTCCGTTCTGAAATACTTGCATTCGATTACAACATGCTGTATGATCAGAAAAATGTCACTATTTGTAGTAAGTATAATAAAACGGAACGGAGGTAGTATTATACTTGTAACAATTGTGATCTAGTGTCATAGACCATAGGAGAGACTCTAGAGAGAAGAAATTGTATTTTTGATTTCATCTCTCATTAATGCTTTTTTTTTTTCTTTTTTTTTGGGTGGGTTAAAGTGATTATATATTGGGTTCACTAAAATTACTAGGTCTTGGGTAATTTTTTCTTTTGGGATACCTTAGTTTTGTTTGGAGGTTTTTATTATAGAGGTATTATCTTGGTTTGTAAGGTCATTAATTTCAACTTTTATTTTTTTTCCAATCAATGTATTGTATTGTGTCTTCAATTAGCTTGTGTTTTAAGTTTAACAAGTACTCCCTCCTATTCAGGAGAATTGTCCCATTTGACTTTTCACGGTTTTTAAGGAGAGTCAAATGGGACCCTTGGGGTAGGAGAGAGAGTGTTATTAGGTTTTTAATTGTAGAAATTAAAAATTAATGATTCCCACCATTTTTGTGGGTTTTTTTATGAAAACTTTAAATTGATAATTTTTGTGTCCCAAAAGTCGGAATATTTTTCATTACAACCCCGATTTTACATAGTCTCGTCACTAACATACGGAAAGTACATAAAAATTCAGCCTTAAATTACAATAATTGTCCTAAAATACATAATTTTGAGCCGAGTACAAAATAAAATTACATAAATTACGGTATCTCGCCGAGCCTTCTCAATTCTTCGCCGAGCCGATTTTACATAGGGTTTTTTAGATCGATTCAAGCACTACAGTATCAAAAAGCAGCATATAATGTCACTCAATTACTTATGGCTGTAAACAATGCATTTGACAACCTAAGTCCCCAATGTCTTAGGTTTGTTTTCATAACTTTACAAGCTTGTATGGTTGAGGTAATGAAAAGACAGGGAGGTTTTGACTATCACATTCCTCATATGAACAAGTCAAAAGCAGCAAGAGAGGGCACATTGCAAGACTATTTGAGCATTGACAAACAATTGGTGCTTGATTCACTTCAATTCATATTTTCAAGAATAAGCACAGACACAATGAACCAGCTAGTGGAAATGATTGGGTATGCAGGAGACATTCACCAGGGGACTATGTTTGCATCAACAACAACTAACCAACAACAATAAATGATGAAGAACTTACTGGGCCATAAACAGAAAAATCAGAAATTTTGGGTCAAGAACAGAAACTTTTGGGAGCAGCAAAAAGTTACCAGCAAGCCAAACTCAGTAACACCAGCAAACAGCAAACAGCAAAACACCAGCAAGCACAACAACAAAGCAAAACACCAGCAAACGAACAGCAAACAGCAAGGGCAAACAGAAACCAGCAAGCAAACAGCAAAGCCAAACTTTTGGGACCTCAAATGACATTCCGTTTATTTTAGGACACACTTTTGGGATCTTAAAATGTGGGTGTTTCAGAAGTAAACAACAGTGTAAAAATTTTTGTGTTGTTTAAAATGAAACACTTGTATATTTACACAGAGATATGAAAATGGTGGGTTGTTTGCATTACTCTCAGGTACTTAATGTTTTTTAAAATCATAGAGTGATAAAATCGAACCAATCTTTGCACTTTAAAGTCAGAAATTATTCCAAACCCCAAATAGATTCGATTTTAGGTGGCTAAATAATGCTCTCACTAAAAGTTCATAGAGCAAGTTTAAAAAATGCATAAAAAACGACTCAAACAACCATCATCATCAGTCAAAAACCACATGCACCCACAAGAACAGAAACTCACTTGAGAAAGGACCAAGCTTATCAAGCCACTGTTCTTCTTCACAATCAGTATTCGAAAAAACAGCATCAACAGAGGTATATTCATGGTTCTCCCAATCATAAGGGTCAG
>CM033450.1:20745245-20955249 GCA_019425755.1 Amaranthus cruentus | reverse complement strand
TATATATATGTTCCCAAATAAAAATTACAATTTTTAGTGTCAACTTTTAACTACGATTTTTCATTGATTTATATTAAAAAACATATTCATGTAGAATCTTGATAGATTCGTCTTTGAATATACTTTCTAAATATCAACTATTTAGAATTTTTAAAAACTCACGTTTAAAAGTTTTTGAATAGTTGATCCACATATATTTCACTAATTTGAAACTTTTTTAATGTTTATGGTACGCATTTTTCATTTATTTAATTTATTATTTAATAAAATGATATATCTATTATATTATACTTATTTTTCTTATTCCCGTGAACTCTTTGAATATACTTATTATATTATACTTATTTTTCTTATTCCCGTAAACATTCATCAAACTTTTTAAGGAATAAGCGTGCAACAAAGATTATACATATAAAACAAAAGCAAATTAATTGCTAAAGGTGAAAAGCCATAGTAGCAAATCATAATGAAACGCAAATGGAAGAATGGCTTGCTATATCATATTTCCCAACTAATTTTTCTTTCTATTGACTAATATTATGCGTTTTAAAATTAATTAAGCTACTCACAAAAACTGAGTGGAGGGAAAATTTTCTATGCCCTAATGTGATACAAATTACACAAGCTAAATAGAGGAAAAAGACTGTACACAAGAATGGTAGATGCTAATGCAGGAAGAACCAAAGGATCAGCTATGGAAGAAGAGGCTCCAAACTGATGCATGGACTCCTAGAAGAAGATTGTTAAAATTAGCACTGTAACTTGTCGAATGTTCACCGATCCCACATGGCTTGGAATATGGCAGGTCGATTCTTTAACCAAACCACCATTTCGCGTTCAAGTGAAGAGTTATTTAATACAGCATCTAACATAGGACTACCAAAAAATTTAGGCGTATTCTCAAACGACCATATCCTATCCTTCGGCCACGGTCTCTGAGGCTGCTTTTCCTGGTGAAAATCAAACATCAGCCAAGTCATGTACATTACATGTTTATTAAAAGGAAGCTTCAGTGATGCGTTAATGCAGATTAACTTTGAATTTAATGCATGCAGCAGCTAGATCATTTCAATCAGCAAGAGGATAGGAAATCAAAACAGCTCCTGGATCACAGGCATCGTATACATAAAATGTTCTTAAGCAAATGGGCACAAATCCTATTTGAAAACAAAAACAATTTCAACAAGATCTTTTATACCTAGTTGTCCTCTCCCAATGACCCATCATCTCTCCAAGGAGAAAATATAGGACAAAAACTACACTAAGATCTGAGCAGAAAACTTAAAAGCAATTTCAATTATTTTTGTAAACATGTTGAGTATAAAAAAGCAACTCATAATCTTAAGCCCAAGCTTTGTCAGATCTCAATAGAGCCAAAGATTTATAATTCTTTGGGTCCATATAATGATGGAGTATAATTAGATGGCTCATTATATCATTTGCACCTTTTATTTATGTACAGATGCAAATGATATCTGCAACCATAAGTCAATCAGAAACAACCTCTTTGTCATGACTAACTAACAAGGGTATTGCATACATCTGACCACGGAAGTCCCCTTTAGTGGCACTGAAATAATGAAATGTTGTCAAGCTACTCACCATTCGTGCAAGCATAAACCTCACAGTCCTTGGACCATAAACACGCTGCTTTGACGGCTTTTGAGCCTTGGCATAAAAGGAACTAATATCAGGTAAAGATAAGCAGCCCCTGCCTGCTCGGACAAGCACACGATCTGGATCAGCATTAGCCTGGTTGTGCCAATAAATGAGCTGTCCCAAACAGTAGTTTTCACCATAAGTCTTGCAATACTCTGTCACTCCTGACAGTTTATTAGCACACTTAGGCCCAAGATCAAGAGGGCTGATGTAAACAGGAGGTGAAGTTACTCTCTTGTATTCCTGCAGAGTGGAGGCAAAAAATTGTATTCATGCTAAGTCAAGTCAATGATGCTCACTAAGGTTTTCATACAATTTCGAAAAATAGAATTGAACTCACCCTAATTTTAAACAAACTTTTTGTGTAAGCATATAAGTGGATCACATCAGCAGCAGCATCATGTCGGCTTTTATATGTACAAGGAAGATTGCGAACCTCATCCCTCAACCTTACAAATATGTTTATAAGTGAGAACACATGTAGAACGAAAAGATTCAAAAGCATTATACGTTTGCGTGAAGCTTACCATAATAGAGATTTATGGAGGTCTTTCTCAATATTCCCAGAATTAGATGGGTCATGAGTACGGATTTCCCCTCTAAGATCCTGCAGCATGTGATCAGTAATATGTGGAGCAATGCACTCAAGAAGTTGATTAACTAGTGAACCTTCACCATTCCACAAGACAGACGCCATCTCCTCAGGACTAAGCTTTTGCAGTGGAGGAGGAGCTTGCTTTGGATTTCCAAATACGCATCTCAAGACATACCTAACCTGCAAGCACATTAGATTATTAAGCCTGCCAGAAATTAAAAGATAATCCACACTAAACCTAACATAAGATAATGACAAATATTAATCAGGACGATAAAGATAATTAGTACCTCCTGAACTCTTCTAAGATTTCTAATGCACTGCTAAAAAGTTCACAAAATTAAAATTTTCCGTTAAAGATTACGATTTTCTAGACAGACACAGAGCATACATTCTAGGAAGACAGCAACATAGAATTGCCCCTTCATTGAACGTCATTGCACTTATGAGCAAAAAATTAGCCCAATCTATTTCTAGGAATCAATTAAATGCTATTCAAGAGTCATCCTATAAATGAATATAAAAAAAAATATAAGACACATTACAATATATGTCTATAAAGCACAAATCAAATATAACCTAAAAAGTGCACCGTACAGAGAAAAAAGAAAGAATAATTAAACAAAGAGGGTAGCAGAAATTTTCACAGTTTACAATATGAGCAGCAAACTGTTGCGCACACATTAAATGAATGAAACCAAAAACATTTTACTAATGCTGCATATAAAACGGCTTCATGATTCAATCTTGTAAAATCAAGATAGCAAACTTAAACACCAATGAAGTTACTTTCCCTCCACTACATACAAATACAAAAATCTAAAAAACGGTTTACAAGAAAACATTAATGGAGATGTTACGGAACAAACCTTGTCCAGTGTAAGAGCCAAATTCTGAAGCCTCTGATTGTAAACTCCTTCAGCCTGTCACATTTGAAAACATAAGCAATATGCAACCATACTGCAAACAGTGAATCCCAACTATTTTATCAAGGAAGATGTGACACATGCCAAATATAAAACAGGCTAACCTGTACTTCAGCATCAGTTTTCTCCAACTCAAGAGATATCTCTGCATAATATTTGTTCTTCTCTTCCAAATTATGCTTCAATATCTCCTCAGGGAGCTTTGTTCTCTCAAAATTTATAAATCGTACCTACATCCCGATGTAAACAAATGATGGTGGGAAAAAACAGCAGAATGACATGTTCAGGCATTAATAATTAGACAGAAACAGAATAAATACCAGCCGAGCTGCATAAGCAACCAGCCAATCAGGCAAACCACCCAACAAGCATTGTCCAAGACCAGCCCTTCCTAAATCAATATAATCCTCTTCAGAGACCCAATTCAATTCACATGCCTCCAGTAGCAACTGATGCTTATCCAACAATCCATGCCATTCCTTCAGCACCTAATAAAAATCAAGCAACAGTCAACATACATGACTAAGGGTTTCCTCAAATTAAAAAGCTCAAAAGCCATCATATGATACCATGAGGACCGAGGTTTCTACAAAAATAAGGTCATGCACAAAAGACTCCCCATTGAGTTTTGGGTAAAAGCCTACTATTAATTTAAGACAGCATATGGTGTAAATAGATTTAGATTATAATCACATTCATATATTTTTTTTGTTATATTTACTATTTGCTATGCAGTAAACACTTAGGGGTCGCTTGGATTGAGAGTAAATATTTAAGGTTGTAAAAAAAGTCAAACTAATGTAACAAAGGTAATTAGATATGCAAATGAAGTTATTGAAATAATTGTGATAGAGGTAGAATAGAAGTAGATAAAAAATGATGAATAGAAAAAGAGTTTGATTTCACTAATTTGGAGGTAAAGAATTCCCCTACCTCCCCCTAGGGTAAATTTATACTCCAAAATAAGGGAACTTATTGCTATTTTCTCTATTTTTTCATTACCTTCTGATTCATTCTTCCATTTCTCCAACAATCAAATTCCTTTAATCACCTACCTAACTAACCTTAAATTCCTACTTTGACTTGTATTACCCCTTAAATATTTACTCTCAATCCAAGCGACCCCTTAAAAGTAATTTACAAAGAAAACTTTTGTACTTCATAGAAATAGGCCGCAACGGAACATCACTGAGACAAATACGAGGTTAAGCCCCTCTGAACAATTAGATAAAATCAAATCATAATTGAATTGTTGACACAACTAAAAGTTGGTTTTGTTGCCTCAGTTGGCAGAAGTGTATCTTGCACTTTAGGTGACACCTTCTATCAACATTCTGCTGTTTTTCTTAGTCTCTCAACATCAAAATTTGGACAGCGAACTTAACCATTCCAAAATATTTGATCAAGTTTGGCCACTAGAAACAGTCAAAAATACATATCAGATTTGGGAACTCATGTCTCATTTGAAATGCCAGAATTCAATTCTGATACTCTAAAAACGGCGCATCTCAATATTAAAAGTATGCATCCTTGCAATTACATCCCTAGTTTGACACCTTCTATCTATCGACATCCTTATGTCTCTCTTGGCCTCCAACAGTAAAAGTTTGAGAGTTTAACCATTCCAAAAAAATTGGTCAATTTTGCCACTAGAAACAGATAGAAGTACACAAGGCCCAATATGGGAACTCGCGCCTCATTCAAATGCTGGTACTCAATTCTGGAAACTCTATATGGTGTCTCAATGATTCTTGGAGTTAGGGGAAAGCACTAGAATTCCAGTATTCATAAAAACATAAATATACCATGGGTTTTAACAAAAACAAATCCCACTGCATGTCACAGAGCAGAATATACAAGAGGATTCCACGCGGAATCTAGCTCAGCCAAGTCAACAAGCTCCTTTGAAATTCATCAACTCTAGGGCACAAACGTGGCAGGCAAGGAAATGAGGAAGGGCACTATGGTCTCAAACTCTTATCAACATGGAAGATAAAGATGGATTGGTGTAATGTTTTGAGAATGTAATACATGGGCAAAGCTGCAATTGTTTAAGAAATGTACTGGAATGTTTTGGGTTTTGTGATGCAGGAATTTGTATATATAGAATGTATAGTCAAGGAAAATGTATGACTGAATTTGTGAAGCTTCATTCAATCATTAATGAAAGGTGGCAGCGCTTTTAGGAGGTGATGGTTGAGAAAAGGGGTTTGGGAGATGATGGACAAAGTTAACAGAAGAAAGGATAAGCAACAGTATCAGTTCATCAAAAGTTAAAGAGAAAATCAATGACAGAGCAGAGGAATTTCATATTACAGTCCTTTCAATATCATTTCCCATTACTCACTTATAGCTTGTTTTATATTACCCTAGAAATTAGCGAATTCCTCATTTAAAAAATTTGAAAACACAGATACATACAAGCTATGATAGTAATTTAAATTTGAAAACATACAGCTAACTTCAAACTGAATTAATTCGATAACAGGTTCAGCATTATATACCTTTTGGAAAGCCCCTTCGCCTGTCAGATTCAAGTAACTTCCACGACAAACTTGGCTACCACACAAACAAACAGAGGCTTCGTACTCCTCCTTACTCTGTGAAAGAGATCATGGTCACCTCTCGATATGCCAAGATTTGAAGTAAGAAGCAGGGGCAGGAAGTGAAAAAGGAAAGAGAAAGATACCTCAGTCACCGAATTATAGTCAAAGGTGATTTCTTCTCCGAATTCAATTGGACGAAGAGAATAGATGCCAATCTGATACTGACCACTTACAGCAGTGACTCTGCAATTCAAAAATCAGACAAAATTTAGAAGCCTAGACAAACACTCTGTTGTCATTGAAACCAAACAAATGTATAAAAACATACTTCCTTCATCCCAAAATTATAGCCCCATTTGTATTTTGTTGCTGAATGTTGATTTTTGTTTGTTTGTGATAGTATAATGAATGATTTAAATTAGGAGAGAGAGGAAAAATTAAATGAATGGTCGAAATTGTGTTATAACTTCTAATGGTGGGATTCATATTCCCAAAATGGAAATGTAACTAAAATTTTTGAACAACCTAAAATGGAAAATTTAGCTAAAATTATGGGACATAAGGGAGTAATAATCATGCTACTGGGTGATAAACTGAAAACCAGAAGCACAAAGTTTCACAGAATCCCTAGTTACCAAGTAGAGGTAGAGCCGTGGTCAGTTTCAAAAGATATGGAAACATAGGATATATTCCATTCTAATACAAGCTATGGTTGTAAAGACAAATCATAATATTATTTTTTAGGGTCACTTATACAAGAACATTATTGTTGCCCAAATGGTGATTGGTTTTTGCATATTAAGCAATAAAAAAAGAAAAAAAACCAAAATTATTAAAAATTAGAAGTTAAAATAAAAAAACTTACTTGATTTTTCTTTTATATTTTTATATTTTTGATTTTTTTTATAATTTAATTTTGAATTTACTTTTTTTTATTTTTTATGCAAAATGACTTGTTGTATAGGTAAGAGGTTACCTTAATTCATTCTTAGTAAATACCCTATTAGTTGGGATTATTCATGTTTAATCAAAAATTGAAATTACTGTAGAAAAATCAATAAAGGTTGATTATTCTACATAAATTTTCCTATTTTTAAAAATCCCTCATACACATGACACATAGAAAAAACCTATGTTGCCCAGAAGGAAAAGGCTAAAAGAATAAAATATGAAACAACAAAACGTAGGAAAAATCTTCCAGAAATGATGGAAATAAAATGAAAAGGTCAAAATAAGATCATAAAAAGAATAAATAAGAAAAGGAGTATTAGTCAGAAAAAAGTTCTTGCTATAATTCTGAGTATAGCACAATCACTAATAGGCCTAGAGAAGATCCAAAATTAATAGAACGTCAAACTCTTAACAATATGATTGAAGGAGATCCAATAAAAAAAGGCAGAATACAATACAGTCACAAACCATCTATGCTGCAACTTCTTTTTCCCTCACATACAAAGAAGTTTAGACTTCTAACCCCAGTCAACCACCACCTTTTACTCGATAGAATTTTCAACCAACACTTTTTCCTCCTTGACCTTTCCTAAATCCTTGCACCACCAGGTAATGAAGTTGTTATGTTAAAACCATAGTCATCATCTCCTTAGCCAAATATGGTAACTATAGCTTAGTATATCACTTTGGAATATATAGCAGTCATTTTCGCATAAGGTGATTTGTTTATCGGAAACAGAATGTGTTCAAATCCAAATCACCATCTTTTTATAAAGATGTTTACTCATCATGTTACTCATCAGAAAAAACTAACACGAATAATTGAGACAAACAATTGGAAAAAGAATACCAAGTCAAAAAACAAAGAGACAGAGACCCTTGTAAAGTCAAAAAATTAAAACTGCACATGAACTTGCTGTATAAAAAATGAAAATACTAACTTTGCTTCACAATTAGGTCGACAAGAATGACAAATTCGACTTGCATAGTTTGCCTTATGCATCGCATCAACAACAACTAAGTCATAGCCATCAGCATCACCCTGCAAACAACCTATAATCAGCAAATACATGATACAGATTTTGTTGAAATAAAGACTACAAGAGTTATCAATCATATATAATTGAACTAAAGAAAAAACCTTTGGCCTCTCAAGATATATGTTGTAGAACTCAGGAGCAGGTTCTTTACTATCCTTCTGCAAAGAACGGATTCCATCTTGCTTCTCAAACCATTTCCAAGCAGGGTAAACCTACAAATGTTCCCAAGTACAAGATTCAAGCTCAAGTTTCACACATTTAAAACTAAAAATCTTGCAAGAAAAGAATATACAGACGTAGACAAACACAAAAACGCAAAGCAAAAGAATAACACAGCATTTCCATTACCCAATGCTACCAGGGCCGTCTCAAAAAAAGTGAAGGCCCTGTACGAATAATGTAATAAGGGCCCTTCACTCTTTATATATAAAATTTTTTAGTAACTATTAATTTCAATAAACTTATAGTTATATTAATATAAATATTCGTCTTTATTAATAAATATGTTTATTTGCCAAAAAGACAAATTTAAAAAACTTACTATCAAGAGTACTAAAAGAAATATCACCTATTTATAATAATTTGAAAAATATTTAAACTCGAAGTTAATTTTAAATCTTTTCAATTCATAAAGATGGAAATATCCCATTTAAAACGCATTTTGAAGGTAAAAATTCATATAAAATTGAATAATTCGTGATGAAAGAAACCATGTTTTTTTACAATCGAGTTTACCATAATTTGTCTCAAAATAACAAAACAAAATAGTAACAGGCCCACTATATATAAGTAACAAGCTACTCTTGTAAGGGACTATCTTTCGATGAGACGACATTACAAAAGCAGAAGTCTATGGTGAGACTGTCTCACGATGAGACTTTCTCATAAAAGAATTTGTGATAAGCATGTGGTAAAATTATAATCGGTAATAAAACAAAATTAATAAAAGACCCTAATGTACATAGAATGTAAATAAAAAAAGTTAGTAAAAAATTATTAACAACCCAACTATTAGAATAAACAATATTAGTAAGTGATAAAACAAGAAAAATAAAGGAGGATAAAACAAGAAAAGTTAGTAGTTGTATTTGCTAGGAATTGAACAAAGACCATCAATCTCACATATTGCTTGCATTACCAAAGTCCAAAGGCTAAGAATACAGCAGCTAATAATATTACGCGAGTTAAATATTTAATCTTATCAATGTTACTTGGGGCCCCATTTTCTAGAAATCTATGTGGGGCCCTGTGCTAAGGCCCTGTTAGCATAGTCACTTCACCGGCCCTGAATGCCACTAAAACGCCCCGCAAAAAAATGATAAAAAAAATTGCATTGTAAAGCATAACCAAAGAACGGATTCCATCTTGCTTCTCTGAAGTTTTACATCCACACCTTCATTATCATCAATTCATCATCATAGAGCAACGAGTGGATCATCACTATGACTGATGAAAAGAATTCATCTATGAAAAGAATTCATCTACCACATTTTACTCTCTAGGCTGTCACTACCTTGGCTAACCACCCAGCTAACACCAAGCCAACTATCACAGCTCTAGCCACGATACAACCACCAAAAATAAAATCATCACTACAATAGCACATCCACCACCACCTCCACTCAACCTCTAATGATAAAAACACCACGAACTGAAAGTGAAAAGAAAAAAGTTCACAACATATTTGGGGATACGCAACTAGAAGGATCAAAATCTAAACCACCACCAATTAAATAAATAACTAAATCCAAATCAATAACAAAACTATTCGTCAACATGTGTGGCAATGCAGATTGATTAAAAAGTATGATCGATGGTCTTGCTATAGGGGTTATGATGGTGGTAGCAGAGAAATTGATTGTCAATGGTTCGCTCAAATGAATTACATTTCTGATAAAATTACTGTAGACTTAATTCCGTAAATAGATTGGTGGAGACTATTTCGACCTTCAAAAACGTAGATTTCTTCGAAAAAACAATGATTCATACAAATGAATTACATTTCAAAAAGTTAACCTACCCTAAAAATCATAGCTATGTCACGAGGAAGTATATTGGTAGAAGACAATTTCAGTCTTCAATGACATAGATTTCCTAAAAAGATAACATATTAGAGCCAATATTCG
Organism: Amaranthus cruentus; assembly: GCA_019425755.1. NCBI lineage: Eukaryota > Viridiplantae > Streptophyta > Magnoliopsida > Caryophyllales > Amaranthaceae > Amaranthus > Amaranthus cruentus. The sequence continues at coordinate 20,945,406 of CM033450.1, read as the reverse complement.
TGATCCGCTAGATAAATATTATATTACTGTAGAAGCCAAAGTCAATAACTCCAGCAAAAACAGAAATACTATCATGTTCGCCTATTTACTGTACAATGAGGAGCACAAAGCAGTAAAATAACTAGTGGACACCCATTGAAAAATTTAACACTAGACGTTTTCTTAGACAACAAGTAGCAATAGGAAGAAGACTTAAAAATATACCTCTCCCAGAAATTCAACGACAAAATCATCCTCTGTGAAACCAGCTTGTTTGTTACAGACAACACCAAGCCCCTGACCACGAATTTGGCACAAGTACAAATGTCACAATAAATGAGAATCCAGTCATTAAAAAATTAAGAATATATAAATAAATGGTGAAGCACATAGAAACTCGTAAAAAGCACCTTTCTGTAGGCAACATAATTATCCTCAGGGCGACCATCAATGGCCTGAAAAACAACTTCACAAAGTTTCACAGTTCTTGTATCATTATCTAGCTTAGCTGACGCTAGAATTTCCTCAATGACAGGCTTTAACGGGTATGTCATGGGTGTATTTCCACTGCCAGTGAATTGTCTAACTTGTTTATTCAGAACCCTAAGGATAACATCTTCGATAAAAGCATGCCTCTCTGTGAGAGGCCAATCCACATCATCAGGCATTGAATCAAGAAGAAGGTTGTGCGTGTATGGATCAATTCCATAAACCTCTTGTTCAATGACCTCCTGTCCAAGTTGTTTTCGAGGTTTATATTCTTTGACTTCTGGAATTTCCATATCTACCTCCTCAGAGCCATTGGTCTGGGCTTTCACTTTGTCATAATCTTCAGGCAATGAAACTTTCATCTTTCGTCGCACTTCAACCTCATCAGCTACAACAACATATTCACCAATAACTTCATATTTCCGTGTCACAGGAGGTACAAGACTGGCCTTCGTCATACGAGCACCCCATTCACGGTCTTCAGGCGTCATATCGTAAGCCTCTTCTGCAGTAAAGTAATCCTCTCTTGCCTCGAAAGTAACACCAGATCGGACATCTGAATCACTATCAGCGTCTGAGACACTTCCAGTATCACTTTCATCATCCTCTGATGATAACTCGTATTCATCAGATGATTCACCTTCCAACTGTATTTTTTTATTCATTCTTGAAAGGTTCTTTCTCATTTCCCGATCAGATGAGCAATCCACATTATCAAAGCCCCCATTAATAAAAGATGAACCATTTGCCCGGCTGGGGTATTTCCTCTCTGTGGGTGTTTTAGACTTCCTGTATGCAGAAGACACGCTAGTTTCGTCTCTTTGTTTTTTCATCATGTTATTTTTATCAATAGCAGTTTTAAAGCTCTCGTCAAGACGTTCTCCAAGTTTGATAAAGTGTGGAATGACCTGCTCCATATCACCTCTATCACCTCGATTTTTCATTCTGTGTTTGGACAGCATTAGAATACTAATCAATAACACCATTAATCTACACTGTCTATGTATTAAACAAACAAAAGCAAATTGCAACAACCTAAGATGACTTATAAGAACATTGAACAATGGCAAAATTGCAACTAGCATACCAATCAACTTTAAGAGAAAAAAGTAAATGACATTCTATGGTAGTAGCGCAAAAATAGAAAGCTGGCAAGCTATAGAGCACACAAAAGACAATTGACACTTCTGTCTGAGCAGATAGGGGGGTTAGATGTAATCAGATTGCACCTTTACCCCAGTGAAAACAAAAAGGCTATTTCCAATTTAGATGACAGAAAATCAAGTGTGTGTAGACAGTTCCAAAAAGTCATCAACGAAACACATGTTTATCCCCCTCTCCTAGAAGATTTGAACGTTGCATGTGTAACAAATGAAACCAACACATTTGAAAGATTAACTAGAATGTAGAAAATCTAATTTTTTACAGCACTCCAATGCTCTGAACATGGTTCTTTCCAAAACATATACCCACCACCAATACTAGCCCTAAGACCGGAAAAAGTGAAACGTGATTAGTTACTTCACTATTAAACTTAAGGTTCACATATTGGCAGATATTAGAAACATTCATATAGGAATGATGAAATCGGGGAGCAGCAAAAGGGCATGGAACAAGAACACAGAAACAAGAGCAAAAAGAGCAGACAAAAAGAGATTACTTTATTGCCTCCCTGCACATTTTAATGATATCTTGTTTAGCAATGCTCAAGCCACGACGAGCATAATAACCATTATTGATTCTGTTCTGGATTTCTGCAACCTATATAAAGAAAGATTAATGAGTTTCCACAACACTTGTAAAATCGACTACAAATTCAGATGAAGCTCATATAAAACCTTGCGCTCAAAAAATTCTGATGTATTCCCCTTCATAATATCCTTTAAGCTAAGAACAAGACATTCCTCCATTCTTCTGTATCCATTTCCAGCTTTCTTCATTGCCAAATGCCTCATACGAGCATCACGAGCTAGGACTAAAGCAGACTTTCGAGCATCAACTAGCTTCGTACGCTTATATAAATTCTGCCTGAATGCTTGATTAGCGGCACCTCTTTTCTCCACCATGTCAAAATAATCTTTGAGTCCACTGGACTCATCCATATAACTCCCATGACTAGACTTGGCAACTGCAGAAGATTGCTCTGGCATCTGTTTCAAACACCTCCTCTTCCAATTTGACTCCTCAACACTTCTCATCCCTTGTGAACATCGTCCTTTGAACCAATTTACAAGTGGAAATTTGATCATTAACTCTTCAAACTGACTACAACCTCGAATGTCAACAAAGGATATACAACTAAAGGAGCGGAGAATATCTTCAAGCACAGCACAAGAAACATTGGTACAACCATCTAAAACCAACACCTTGATCATTTGCTTATTGTAACCACTCTACAATAAAAAGGGAAGATAGAAAAACATGTTAGGAGGGTAAAATGAGGCTTAAAACACAATAGCTAGTATGAAAACATTAGATAAACAAAAACTCACCATTACACTACCAATGACAGAGTCGGTACACTTGGATCCCATTGTTGACAAATCAACCCGTACACTAACATTTTTGTAGAAACAAGTGGCAGATCTCCAATGTTTGCAAGTTGAAGAAGCAAACACCAGGGATTTGATATCAGATCTGAGAAAATGAAAGATGCGTGCCAAAATATGGCCATCCAGTAAACCCCAGCTCCCTGAGGCATCTTTAGAAAACTCGCTCTCTCTTCCAAAAGCCATACTACCACACAAGTCTTCAAATGAGGGGTCCCTATGAGAAAGTGGTGGAAAGCCTTCGGCCACATAATAGTCTTCATCAGCTTCATCAGATAATGTGCGACCTCGTTTTTTAACATGCATGTCTTCCTCAGAAATCATAAATGCTTCATTATCTGTGTAAAGGCAAACCAGAAAACAAGGACACAGCAGTAATTAAATCACAGATGTATGTCACATAAAAAAAATTCAGAGTTTCCTGCAATATAAGAAATTTAATTGATTTATAACAATTAGTGGCTTAACGCTTTCCCAAAAATGAGACACAATAGGCCTACATCTGGAAAAATTTGTCAATGTACCAAAACTTCATAGTATCAAGTTAACAAAAAAAAACAACTTCACAAAACAACCTTATTGCAACTGAAAAATTCCCCTACCCTCTATTAGTCCATCAACAACCGCTAAAACCATTATTTAATTAGAAGATATGACAACGCGCAGCTTTTCTAAACAGCCCACAATTGCAAATGTATACATGATTCCTTGGTTTCAAAAAAAAACACTTAGCACACTAAGGCATAAGTAAACTCCAGCTCCAAAGCCTGTCCTCCAGGAAAAAAAATTCAATTAAATATGCTCAAATTGTGCCTCGAGCATATGAGTTACACGCACAGGTCAGTGTAAGCATGTATTATGAATTTCAGACCAGTCAGGACATGTTCAGATTCAATACCGAATACCGAATTTACATAGGGTCAAACCTTAATTTCTCCGGGTATTTTTGCTAATTTTTTTGGGTTTGAGGTCAAAATATTTTGTGGCAGACCCAAAAATTTCAAAAGACCTCCCATCAAGTGCTTGGAAGTTGGATCATACCAATTTTTTCGACAATTATGAATCAAACCACAAGTTAAAAATCTATTTGAAAAACCAATTGAGATCCTAATCCTGCTTTTGACATTTGACTCACGTATCTTTCTTTAAACAAAAACTATATAGTTTCTAACCTGCACACCTCGTAACTATGTGCCAACACATTAAATTGCATTGCAGAATGAATGAAAACAAGAAATACGGACACTACATGCAAAACAAGTAAACACAAAACAGTTTGTAATCTATGCAAGCGAGATCAACTCAGGTTAAAATTGAAACTTTAATGTCAGGAAGCATACCCATGGATGACTTTAGAAGATTATGAGAGCTTCTATGCTTCTCCATTTCCTTCCTCGGCTGTCTAGAAACTATCCATGGATCTAAGACCTCATTGATGGAAGCAGCAAACTCACGGCTCTTATAAGATTTCATAACAAGTTCATGAAGCTTCCCTAGGGTATACCCAATAAAATGGGGATGCAAGCTATGAAATGAACTAGAAATTGAACTCTCATCACCATCCATAACAGATGCTTCAAACAATTCACCATTAGGTGGAACAGTTTCTGTAATGAGTTTGCTACTATTCTCAGTAGCCATTATAACAGCAGAAACTGGAACCCAAAGTTTGTCAATTTTTCGGTACACAGTGCATTTATTCTTCAAAAAACCTTCTTCAACGAGTTTTGGAAGTGCCGAGCATGAAAACGGCCCATGCTCATGCCCTGTACCATCAAGATAAAACCATTCACCTAAGTGTAACTGTAAGTCATCTGCAGTACAGATCCGGTCTTTTGGTTTACTAATAATATTAGATTTCCAAGATCCTTTGGCACTTTGCTCCTTCAAGCTTTTTGAATGGCAAGCATCTTCTGATGATCTTTTCATGTCGTTGGACAAAGAATAAATCTTTGTGCTCTTTGAAGAATATTTATCTTTCCCTCTTGGTTTCGACCGAGAGTCAGAGACAGAAGAACCATGATCTTTAACAACACATGCATTGATTCTAATTACTGGCATCATACTTCCTTTGACTCCTCTCACAGCAACAGATTTTGCTTGACCCAGCTTATTGGCAACACACGAATCATTCCTCTCATCAACCCAAGAAAATGCCCAAGATGGAAGATCAAGCTTCTTGCTTTGACAAGGGTAGTACAAGTCGTCTTTTTTCTGCCATCGTGGATCCTCGAAAGCAGATTTTGGCATCAGGCAAAGAGGATAACCATCATTAAGCACTACTCTTTTTCTAAAGAATTTGTCTTGCCCAGCTTCTTCATTCCTTTTCCAGTCTCCACCTTTACAAGACCATCGACTAGAAAACCATTCAGCAAATTCACTAAAAACATAAGAACATTCTTTATCAAGACTAGCAGTAGAAGTGGATTCAGCAGCATCCTTTGATGTAGCCTCCGAAAACCTTGGCATATCCTCCTCTTGACTCTGCTCAAGAGGCTCTTGACTGCATGCATGATTCGGCATCAAACCTGTATGTTGATACCATTTTATATTAGATAAATAACATTTTGTCAAACTACAGTTAAAGAATGCTACAAGTAAAATATATTTATTGAATAAAATTTTTTGTAAATTATATACAAACACAACCTGAAAACATGATGATAAATGACAGATGAAAGGCCAATTAAAGGAAAAGGTAACACAAACGGTGTTCAAAACAGAGAGAATCTAGACCTTGGTAAAAGGATTGATCCGAACTCTAAATGTTCTAAAAGTAAACTCAAACCATATTGACATGTTAACCAGGCACCCACCCCTAAACAATCCGACCCAAAACCCCCACCAGTGACCCAAATCAACAGAACCAACAGAAAAACGACAATTGCTGGAAAACATGCAAGGACTTTCAAGAAACATACAAGATAGATAAGCACAAAAGTATAGTAGCTATGCACACGTAAATATCAATATCCTATAAGCCAAGTTGGTACTTGGTAGGATCGTGCGATTCTACAATGCTAACACAAGCAAGCAATCCAGATCATAAATAAAATCGTAATGTAGGACCTTACAATTGAGTGGTAGGATAAAAAAATCTTACAATCCTACAATCAAACAAATTTAGTCTTCATTATAATTAATTATTATTTACCATCTTTCAACAATTTATTTCACATTCAAAAAATTACATAATTACAATTAAATTAAATGAAATTCTGTATTCATATGGAGGTTTACCGTTTCATTCCTTAAAACTGAAATAAGGAAATTTTATAGGAGTATTACAATTTACATTTTGAAATGTATCGCTAGGGACTCAATATTTGAGCATGTTTAAAATTATTTGTAACTGTAGGATCGTACGATCCTACGAATCAATTCTACCCATTCGATCGATCCTAAACCCTAATTGATTCTAATAACCTTGATAAACGGTATGGAAAAATACCAAACTTGTCGGATTTTCAAGTTCAAATATTAGCTTTTAAGATATCAATTTTTCAGAAAACATGCTAATTCAGCTAAACTAAATCTTTTCAAAACATTCCAGGCATCTCTGACATTAGGTAAGCAAGCACATGAATCATTGGGGATACATGAGCTGCAATGTTAGTTTTAAAACCTGTTCCTAAGGCATGACTTGTGAGGCGTGAGGTGTGGGCTTGAGCTAAACGATGAGCCACCTCACACACCTTGGAGAGCCTTATAGAGCCTCAGAAGCCCATGTAATAAGAGCACCCAGCAAATTACGTTTTATTACTTTTTTTTTTCCAATATCTTTTCCTCTTCATCTTTATTCATTTGTTTTCAGGCTTTTGGGGTCTCTGACAACCCCAAAATCTAGCGAATAAATTTTGAGAACACTTGGTGTATTAGAACGCCTTGCGCCTTTTAAAACTGAGGCTGTATTACTTATCTCTTTTATCCATGATATCTAACACAACAGATATGATAAACTATCACCTAACACCCCTCTGAACGCTATATGCTGGCCCAATAATAAGCCTATTTTGGAAACTACACTAGCAAGTAACAGAAACAACTATCAGCCTCTGTCAATAATCATGCTGACAAGTAACAACAATCAACCAAAAACTACATCAACTGTAAATTTCCAACAAAACAAAGGGGAGCGACAAACAGAGAACAGCATTTCCAGCAGGAAAAACTCAAAAAAAAAAAAAGAAGAAGAAAAAAGAAGCAAAATGTAAAATGGAAATAGATTGTACCTTCCGCAATACCAAATCTCTCCCACTCCGACTGATCAAATGTCATCTGCAGAACTTCTGAACATTTAACAGAACCATAATAAGTATCAAGACAGAAAATTTTTTCCTTGCACAAATAACAGGATGATAACATAATAAGACAAATTGTCATAAACCACTTCAATAAGTCTGCTTCTTTCAGATACTACATTTCGTAAAAATAAGTATTTAGCTATATTAGCCATTTCCAAGTTTCAAGCAGCCTTAAAACACCTAGTTTACCTTAAACAGTTATATTTTTGTGTTAGAGGTGATCTTCTCTGGCTTTATTTCTTTTTTATAGATTTACCTCATTTGATGCTGATTTATCCCATCTCAGAAACTAAGCAATCGTTTTAGGAACATAAAGGATGCACCTGCATGTAATATGGGGATAAATTGGTATTTTCAAGGCCCATGGATATTAAGGCTATTTTGAAAATTCAAAATTAATAATTAACATTAATATTAAATTAACAATAAGAAAAACTACCTATCAAAAAAATCCTATGTTAACGTGGTTTCAAAACTTATCCATAGAAACAATTAATAAAATAATTATTATTTTCGATTTAAACAAATTGTTTTTAAGAAAAAAAATTCTTCTTTAAAAAAAACCAAGAATTATACCTACGTCACACATATAGAAGGATATTATATACACTCACGCAAGTCAAATAATTTACAAAACTTTACCTCCAACAATCTCGAGTTCCCTTCCAGGTAAAACACTAACGCCTTCTAAAAAAGCATCAACTCTCTTATCAATGTCATGCTCATCAACAGGAAGATGGTCACTTTGAGCAGACACACCTTGAATAGAAGAATCTAAAGCTTCCATACCAACCTGATCTACAGAAACATCTGCTAGTACATTTCCAGGAGCCTCAGGAGGGCTCACCAGCTGCGTATCCGTCTCTGAAAAAATTGTTGTAAAATTTGAAGTTACAGCTGGTGATGCTGCATTTTCAAGAGTCACCCACCTGTCACCATCAGAGTGCTTGACCAGATGATCAGACATAAGTAATCCTTTTTCTACAAGTGATTTCAAGTCACATAATCTAGAAGGTCCACGCTCTTCTCCAAGGTGATCAAGGAAGTACCACTTTCCTGGGTTCATAGTAGCCACGAACGGGACATGGGGTGGTGTGTTACATATATCCATGTCTACTTCCATGGACTCTCCAAAAGCTCCATCAACCAGTGAAGATTGTTCCTTGTCATCCAAGCCAGAACTTTGAGGCTCATCTTTAACCTGTGTCTCGTAAGAAATAATTTCGCCAACTACAACATTCTGAGTACCATTTGCATCGAGATGGTCAGTGGTCGAGTCTATTATATCTTTATCATTATGGACGTTCTCAGTAGGCTTTTCTTCCGGTAACCTATCATTCTGCTTTATCTCACTAGCTTCACTCCTGCTCGTTTGACAGTGATTTGATAGTTTACTGTGATCATGTGGGGAACCAGAGTAACTTGGGGATTTTTCCCTACGATCATGCATCCTTACACGGTCATTAGGAGACTTCTCCACATAGCTGGGACTTCGATTTCTTCTATCACTACGTTGACCACGAAAACATGGAGACCTCTCAAGACGGGGAGTTTGATCCCTATAATCATGATGCAATGCTCTCTCACGTGGAGACCTTTCAGAATAACTAGGGCTACGCCTCTGCCTGTCATAAGTCCCTCTTGTAGAACCAGTATCATAATGGCGCAATGCCAACCTATCAGAAACAAACCTGGATGAATTCGAATTTCTACATGATTTATTGTCATTAGACTGACGTGAGTAATGCTCTGAATTTGATATCCTTCTGCTTTTCGAACTTTTATAATCCCCATAATCATCATAAGGCCTGCGATCACTGCTTTCTGAATCAGTGCCATGTCGTTTAAATCTAGCGCCAGAATTGTACTCTCTTGCTTGGCTCCTACCATGGCCATGATCATCCTTATAAGATAAGTCATCTACAAATTTCCAGCTCGATTTCGGGTAATTACGTTCTTGGTTGGCTTCACACCTTGCAGTCCTCTTGAAATGTCGATGATTCCCACTTCTATTAAACTCCCTACCTGGAGAAACATCCTCAGCTGAATACTTGTGTGCAGACGGTGTCCAATCACGTTCATACCTTCGTTCTCTTTCTCTACTTCTATCATATCGACACCCCCTTGAGTAAACATACTCATCCTTAACATAATCTCCTTTATGCCATCTATCAGGGATAAATTCCCCTTTCTCAACTTCATCTTTGAAGTTCCTCCATGAGCATAACTCAGCTTTCTCGTAATCTCCCTTCCTATACTTCTCCAGGGATCGATCCCTCTTAAGAACAATATCACTGGTACGGAATCTCCCAGAATGCTGATCATATCTCTCTGGTTCAGGATTTCGCCATTCTCTGTCTAGTACTTCTTCTTTTCTCCACCTGTCATTAACAATACTAAACTCACCTTTTCCTTTATCAGGAGTCAATTCGCCATTCTCAACGTTTCTTTTGAAAGGTGACTTGAGAGTTCCCAATTCACCTTCTTCAACCTCGTCTTTGCCATTTTCTACTGTTACAACTTCACTACTGCTCTTAACTTTGTCTGCAACAACAACCGGTTTGGGCTCTTCCTTTTTGAAAAATGCATCTCTCTTGAGTTTCATCCTCTTAGGTGGAGCCTTCTTGATAGGTTTGTTGTCCAAATTACCATTGCTGTTGTTGTTGGTACTACAAAATGTGTCAGAACCAGGAAACTTATCCATAATTGGTTGCAAAGCCACGCATGCAACACCTCCATCACCCATGGAAGTCCAAAGCTTTCCGCTTCTATGTTTCAGAAACCCTGATTCTCCCCTTTTCCGGGGCTATTGATGCTCATACTGCAATTTCGCCAATCTTGTTCCAGTTATCAACGCCAAAAACCCTAATTACAATCAAATAACAACACAAAGTGTCAAGTCAACAATAACGAAAAAAGAAAGAATTCCAATGCAAGACTCAATTAAGTAGGGCATCATAGAATCAAGATAAAAATCAAGTTCATAAAATCAAAACCCTAAATTCCTAAATCTAGAAACCAAAATGGAAAAAACAAAAAAGCTTACAAAATCAATCAAGAACAATTGAATGCAGATCCAGAAATCTTTCCCCGAAGAATATTAAAACTCTTGGTCGCCTGAGAATTCTTTCCCTCTCTCTCTCCTATCTTCTCCGCTTGGCGCTCTTTTTTCTTTCTCTCTCTGAAACGGAGTATCTTTTTCCGTTCTGAAAGATGATGGGAGAAAAACCTTGGTGTAAGTTTACTGCCCGTATGAAATTTTAATGTTTGTTCCGATCTCAAGTCTTCTTACCAAATTTCTATTCTCCAAGTATGATTTAATCAAATCGTTTACTTGGGATATCGGTATTTTATCAACATAGTCTCTTAAAAACAGACCGTCCGTTGCAGAGATGACTGTTAGCCTCGCCCAATATAAAATATACAACAATCATTGTCTTGGATGAGATTGTTATATATGTGATAGCTCAATCAATTTAATTATAATTCTTTTTACATGCGCTCAGTTTTTGATCTATTTAAACTCATAATTAATACATTTAAGGTAAAAATTGAATTTTTTTTAAAAGTTATAATTGATCATAACTAATCACTTTAAGGTCTGAATTGATCATTCTTAGATCTAAATTGAAATTTTTTAGAAAAAATTGACATTACTAATTCAACATTTTACTCGTCTGATATAAATAATCCCACATTTTAGATTATTTTCTAATAATCCAATATTTGCCCTTAGCTCGCTATGAATAATCCAACATTTGTTTTAGTTTGCTGGCAGCATACTTTATTATTACTTACTAGTTAGTTTAGAAACACATTACTAATTCAATGAAGGTATTTTTTTTCGTTTGATAATACATAGAAAATCCTATCTATAATTTTAAGAGTATGTAATTTTGTATAAATTATTATCGTTGATATCAATCATGATTATATTTTTGAAGTTATTATTTTTCAATCAATAAAGAATTGGTTGTAGCTTGTAAAAAGGGTATTATTTAAATGTTGACTTGCTAGTTTTAAATAGAATCTATGTAGTTAATTTACTGCCTTTTATAAGCATTTGACATATCTCTTAAGGAGATGACATGTGGATTTTCACAGTTCTTTTAATAAGATTTATGATTATTAGTAACTAGTATAGAAACTCGTGCAATGCACGAATTAAGTTTCTAATAGAGATGCAATTACATATTATCATATAAAATTATAATATTTCTTATAAAATAGGTAGAGAATTTTAAAATATATAGTGCTTCTAATGAAAAATTTCGATCATTAATTAATATAAGTATTATTTAAAGCTCTCTCATACTTTTCAAGGCAAATTTGGGTTATCTTCCAACAATGTTATCGTAATATTTTTTGTCATTCTCAAAATAATTTTTGATTATCATGTATATTTTAATTCTTGTTGAAATATTTTAGAAATTAAAATTTTAAACAAAAAAACTTTATTAATTAGCAACTATTTCAACATAAAAAAACAATTATATATTCTAAGAAACTTTAAATGGAAATCTTATATGAGTAGCTTTTCAATTTAAAAATATAATATTCCAAGAAAATTTAACAGATTATATCTAATTACGATATACCACTCATATATTATAAGAATAAGTTAATGTTAAATAAGGTAAGAATTATTTCATATGGCAAATCCCTATGAGAATGCCATGTGGAATTTTACATTCTTTTTATTAGATTGTATGATATGATATAATGATTTGGTATTTTGTGGGCAAATATATGACAAAGGTTAGTTTATTAGAAAATAATCCAAAGATAGGATTATTCACAGCGGATGACTTTTCCCTAACTATTGCTTCTTCCAAAAAAATTCCCTGTATGCATGAAAGGGAAAAATAATTCCCTGACTACTGTCCACGTAGGACTGACTATTTTTTTTTAATGTCGTCAAACAAAACCACTGGATGGAAATGCGGTTTAACCATTTAAAGTAATCCGCTTTTTGGTATAGCGGTTTGAGGGTTGGTTTTTTTTAGCCTCTGGAAAATAGTTAAACCGCTATTTTAATTGGCGGTTCATGGCTAAACTAAACTGCTACTTGTTGTGGCGGTTTTACCTGAACTCTTCAACTGAACCGTCACTTCAAATGGCGGTTTTTTCTGCTGTATTTTTTTACCTTGCATAAAAGTTGTGTACAACATTAAACGTTCCATGACGTGCATTAATATAATTAAACACTCTATGTGACATAACAAATGAACCAACAAACACCTCTAATATTCAAAACCTCATCCACCATTGTTTTAAATTAAAAAAAGACGAATGTACACATTAATTATGAAAATAATGCATATATATTACTTAACGACCATAAAGGATAATACATAAGTTGAATATGTACAATAGGCATCCCAAGTCAAGTAATCTAGATTCCCCGACCCCGTTTGCTACGTGCACCAGTTGTAGAGGTCGGTGTCGACTCATCAGCCTCTATGATGACATTAAGAGCAGGAGCTCGTCGCTGACTAACACGCTGATATGTCAAGATCCGGTTTGGAGGTGATGGATGTGGAGGAGTATACACAGGCCCTGGGGGAACAAATGGCGACATAGCACCTGTAGATGATGATGGAGATCCCGAAGATCGACCTCAACTAGATGAACGACCGGATCCTCTTGAAGAACCTTTACTTGAACCTCATGAAGAACTACCTCTGTGACCAGAACCTCTAGTAGAAGGAGTGTGCAACGTGTCATCATCAATGGCAGTGGGACGGGTGGAAATTAGGTAATCATACCCCGTCTGAATTAACACCTCCGTCAACGACGCGTTGATGGAGCCCAATGTCTGAGTACACAGGCGATACCCCCCATTATCAGGCAACGCTGAGGCCCCATGTGTTGCGTCACTACATTGTAGGAGAACCGATTTTATGCACTCAGCCTGCATATGAATAATAAGTTTTATAAGACTTATATATTACTAATTAATAGTTTTCTAACGTTGAAAGATAGCATACCAATATTGTAGCAGTGGGATGATAGTGTGATGTTGGTTGTGTAAATGTTGGGTTCGTGATGCACAATATCGTGATCTGCCTATACCATGCCATGTACATACCCAAGCTTTGACCTGTGTAGTTCCCTCGTTGCATGATCGCGCTTTCTCGATCATTCCATGCATCGACGTGCGATCGATGTCGAACTAAGAAGTTCTTGTATGCACTCTTTCGATCAATGGCATGTAGTGTAGCCTGGGTGTCATAAGCATCCGGAATAGGCTGCTCCAAGCCAAACTGACGTATGACTCGATCCGGCAGATGGAAGTCCACGATGTCAAAGCAAAATAGGGGACAACAGGAACGACATGTTACTTGACTATCTCTACATATGTCAGGCAAAGCCTCCATCTTAGCTACTGTGTATGGTTGTCATGTCATCTATCAAAGAAATCAATAAGCTTAGTAACTATACACAATTGATATAAAAGCAACAAAATTATTAAATACTACATCACTTGATCGTCCCTTTGTCGATCGAGGGAGTCCCGGTAGTAGATAAGAGTATGTGGAGAGTGTGACCAGGAAAGATGTACTCGAAGCCAATTGTGAACAAATGGATTCTATGAGAACAAAGCGTGAAATTATCCAATTTGAATTAAACAATGACATGAATATTATTACCTCACTGCTAAAGGATCCCTACCACGCTGATGCTGTGAACCTAAGACGGGCTGTAAATCACTTGCCTCATCAAATTGGGGTCGAACCATCCATATTACTGGCCTCCCTATATGTATATGCTCCCACGACCATACCTGTAAGAGTAAGAGGCAACCCGCTATGTCCTTGGCACCCTGATATCGAGTTTCTAACGCGTCGTTAAACACTAGAAACCTTGGCTATGCAAACAATATTTGTAACACCCTATTACCCACTACAACGAGTGTAGTGGCAAGTCAGGGATCGAACCACAAGGACAAGGACTAAGCTAGGTTAAGGGCTATATGTAGAAAAGGTAGATGGTATGTAAGAAGGGTGTGTAAACTAAACTACGAAAGCAATAAATGAATAACGATAAGCAATAGGAAACAAACGGGGATGGTGAGGATCCACCCTAGGTTGATTCCACGTTCTCATGGAGAGCTAGGTCAAGGGAGATCGAACGTAGATCGATCGAGACACTCTAGATAGCGAGGGGAAGTTGGTGACATATAGCCATGCGAACGACCATAATCGCCCTATGTCTCTCTAGGAGTGGCAGGACAAGATTCGCATTGAATATTAATCAAGCAATCCACAACAAACCTCAACCTTAATCTAGCACATGAACAACATTCACCAAATCTAAGGTTTCACCAAACCAAAACCACTAAGAGAACTACTCTAGCATATTGAATCTAACTACAACTAAGAACAAGAAGGAAAACCTGAATGAAAGAATTAGGGCAAGATGAAAAGTAACAATAATGAAGGGCAAAGCAAGAAATCTGTCTATCAACTATACTACAAAGCAATAAGAAGAACAAGAACAAGATTGAAATGTAAATGAACAAGATTCAAAGCAATAATCAAAGCATGAAAGATGAAAGAATTAAAATGACATAAATGAAAGATAAACAAAGTAAGAAAGCAATAAAGGAAGTAAACTTACAATAAACTTGAAAGGAATTGAAGGGTACAATGCTTGGAAAGTAAAGGAAAGCAATAAACACTAATCTAGGGCAAAGGAATTGAAATGAAAGCAAGTAAATGATGTTCTAAGATGAGAGGGTTTCTCTCATAATAGGCATAAGCAATAAATCCAGAAAAATGCCTTTATATAGGCTACACAAGGTGGGGGGAAATAACCCTAAAAGATCCCACGTGTTTTAAGTTGCGAAGAAATAAGATCGCGTGTTTTTAGCCAGCATTCGACTGAATTCTCTAGGGCATTCGCCCGAATAGTAGCTCATTCGCCCGAATGAGTTCCATTCGGGGTTTCCAGTAGGTTGCAATTAATTCCTCTAAGTTTGATCGTGCATTCGTCCGAACCAAGCTTGGCATTCGCCCGAATCAGGTCATTCGACCGAATGGGAAGAAGATTCGACATTTCCAGAATGTTGTGCAGCTTTGATCTTGGGTGCAACGCCACATTCGACCGAATCCAGGTCGAGCAACCCCTATGCCTTCTTGGAATGTATCTTTGAGGTGCTGGAATGCTTTGGGACTTTGCGAGGGGCTCGGGCATGACTCGGAACACTTGGAAATGCTTCGAAATGCGTGCCTCTTCTTCGACCTTGATGTCTAAGTCTTGGACTCGATCCATTTTACATCGAAACTTTCGAAAACACCTGAAATAGCCTCAAAACACCCCGGAGACAAGAAGAAGGTAAAATTGAGCGTAAAGCGTATAAAATCAATGAAAAACAACGAGACTCGACACCAAAGTAGGGACATAAATGTGCTCTAAATCGAGCACATCACACCCTTGCGGGATGCCCTACACAAATTACGATACAAGCATGCGAGGGTCGCGCACCCCCAATGCACCATTGTATCTCTATTCGATTGCATTAACGCCTGCAAGTACCATGGAAGCTCCTTAAACGACTTGTCCCAATCCCCAAAGACTTTAGTTATTGCCTTATTTTTGGCTAACCAAGCTCTCTTATATGTTATAACAAAGCCGTATTTTGTATTAACAAAATTAACAACTGACTTCACTTTGAAAGCTGGATCAACTCTTATCATATCTACGATGATATTAGCAACAAAATCAGAAGTCAGGAGCGGATGATCATCACTATAATGCCCTGAACAATCTTGTTTATGCTCCTTGTAACGCATAATCTAAAATGCACCAGTGGCGGTCATGATTGCTCGCATCCTCCATTCACAACCTTTTTCCTCCGCATTTGTACATTGTATAACGTACTTAGTAGGGTCCAACTCAATTACCCCAAAGTTTCTACTGTTAGATATTGCCCTTGTTTTAACATTCTTCTTAAGGTGATCTAGGGAATTAAATTCTTGCCCTACCCTAAAGTCAGCATCTTCAGTCATTGAGTTGTCATTAATCCAGGTCATCCATGCATCAATCAATCTTTGATCAACCTCATCGATCCGAAGCCAGTCCTGAGATGGAGCACCATCCCTAATCGCTGCATCTAAAGCTTCTCGTTTTTCATCATCTTCTTCTGGATCAGAATCAATGTGTTCATTCTCCTGATCTAACGAGTCAACATCATTGGCATTCTGGCTATCCAAATGAGTTGGAGAAGTAAACTCATCTATATGCTCATTTAATTTGGATTTGTCAACATCTTTGTAAATGTGTCATGGCGTACACTAGGACCCGATTCTGGAAGTTCCATGCTACACATGACTCCCCTAGCATTATCCGATTTTGGTACCAATTCAACATATACCTCCATTGTCGTTCCAAGGGCTTGGTAAGTCGCATAAGCAAGAGCACTTATACTTTCATCATTCCTGATCGGAACTAACACATTATTCCCCGTGACAGGATATTTCATCTCCATTTTTAATTCATAAGAATTACGATCGCAACCAATAACATCATACACTTTGGTAAGAAACACCTCAAACGTCGTATGTTGACGATGAATTAACATAACTGAATTCAATCTACCATTATACACCACATTGAGCTCCTTATGACTAATTTCCCAACCCCAATACACTATAACAGGATAATGATCCATTTCTGCACACAGAAGCATATTACTAACATGATACCACACACTTTTTGGTAATGAATAACACTAATTGATAAAATTTAGCAAATGAGCCTGGGCAACCCAAACAAGGAGGAGAAGAAGTAGTCCACTCATAAACCGAAAGAAGGTTCACTACTAAAACCAAATGGTGATAGTAGGAGTTACTCCTTGAATTTATAAAGTGATGCATTCTTTTCTCTTTCTCCAATGTGGGACAACTCACATGTGGGTAACACATGGGCACTTCAACACTCCCCCTCACATGTGAGTGTCCTTAGAATTTTAGCTCACCAGAAGGTTTACAAACCTATTGGGAATGAACATCCAACTAAAGGCCCCTTGGTAAAATTAAATGCCCAGTATAAAGGCCCAACAACAAACCGGGCTCTGATACCATGATAGAATTTAGAAATTGGGTCTAGGCAACCCAAATAAGGAGGAGAAGAAGTAGTCCACTCATAAACCCAAAAAAGGTTCAAAACTAAAACCAATTGGTGGTAATAGGAGTTACTCCTTGAGTTTATAAAGTGATGCATTCTCTTCTCTTTCTCCGATGTGGGACAACTCACATGTGGGTAACACATGACACTTCAACACTAATTAACTTACTTGAATTACAACAAGACTAATAATATTATTCAATTCAAGTATAAAAAATTTAAGGAAATTCTACATGGTAAGCACCAAGTTAAGGAAAACGCCTGTAATAACTAATCTTATTTTCGTTTCTACATGGTAAGCACCAGGTTAAGGAAAACTAACTGCCTTAACTATATGGGTTAAAAAAACGTTTGAATGGCCGTTAAAAGGTGAAATTATCATATTGCCCTTGTTTAATTCTTCTTCATCATCTTCTTCCTTTGCTTTTCTTCTCCTTCAAAACCTTGTTTTTATTCTCTTTCAAACCTTTAACTCTTTTCTTCACCTTTCCCTCTTCCTTCTTTCTCTTTTTGCTAATAATTAAATGAAATAAATAAAATGTCCTTTTAGTTCATGCTAGTAGATGCTTATTCCAAAAAAATAAACACAATAAAGGACATCGACAACTCATAACTCATAAAACACAACAACTACAAATATATTAAGAAGAAAAGTTAAAATAAATCAATTTAATAAAATAACAATTACGTCACATCTATGGTCTCTTTGCTCATAGCATAATCAAGTACCATCAACTCAATCTCCTTAATGCTTTTCAGATAATGCATGCTAATAGTAGAAATTTTAGATGTAGGGATGAATTTGATTTCAGCTTAACACCCAATTTAACACTGCGTATCTCCTTAATAACTGGTCGAATAAGAGTTTCATGATCGTCAGTTTGTGTAGGAATTGAAGGTGTGTTTTGAACAACAATAACTACCTCTTCTACTATTGGAGCTCCTTCACGAGCATCCTTATTGCAAACACCTTATTGAGTATCCTCATTCAAACCTCCTTGTTGAGCTTCCTTGTTTAAACCTTCTTCATAAGCAAATGTTTTTTTTTATTGTCACAAAATGCATCAACAGACGCCAACCAAGTTTTGTTATAAAAAATTCCTTTGTTTTGGGACATGGCAATGTCCTAAATAACCTTATCACCAACATTAACTTTTCTTGCCTTGGAGGCATTTACTCTCTTACAATAGGCGAGTTAATTATGACTTTCACATTCCTCTTCAAAATAAACTCAGTCAACAGACTCAACACCAAATCCAGATTATGAAATCAACTATATTTTTTTTAATTCTAGAAATCAACTATATTACTAAAACATATAACACCAATAAACTCTTAACACCTACTAAGTATAATTTAAACACTTATCACACATAATATTTACACCAATCTAATAATGTAATAATAGCTATTGATCAACTATATTTAAAATACTTACTACAAAAACTAAAAAAACAACTTCAAGAACACCAACAACAAGAATATCTATTCCACATATTAAAAACGCCTACTACAAAGATTTAAATCCGTACTTCTATGATATTATATACCTACTTTATAATATTAAAAAAAAACTACTACACAAACTAAAATCACCAACTACAAATAACTCATTAACCTACTTTAATTACCATAATAACCCAAGTAATGCATACAAAATACCTACTTTTAGAAATTAACAAACATCTATAATAAAAAAAAAAAACAAAAATAAACTTACATCATTTGCCTTAGACAATCGCTGGCATTGTTGTTAAAATCGCGATTCTAGTTTACGATTCTACGATTTTACGATTCAAAAACAAGTGAGCGATTTGAATCGTAGGTAGAATCTTAAAGATGTAAAATCTTACGATTCAAGTTGGAATAAAATTTTTAGAGGTAGAATCATAACACGATTCTACAATCCTACGATTTAACGATCTGATTATACTAATTTAGTATTAATTATTATTATTATTATTAATTTTTCTTATGTACCATCTTTCACTAACCTCTTTCATTTATATAAATAAATTTCAAATGTTCCACCATGAAAATATTTAAAAAATAAATTATTTAATCTGAAATGTAATTTGAAATGGTGATTTGGAAGAAAGATGGTGAGTCGCATAAATAGGTGTACAATAGCCGTTGAGATTTGAAATTAATTTTTGCTAACATTTTATGTGCAAAAAGGTCACAGTGGAAAAATTTGGTAATTACCTTAGGGTTACCACGTGGATTTTTTTATAAACTTTAGGGCAACCGTGTAGATTTTTTATAAGTTTTGGTTACCATGTAGAAAACCCAAAATCTCAGGTTGCCATGTGAAATTTCTGAAAATACATTTATAAAATTAGTGAGAAACATGTGGGGACCATAAAAATATAAAAATAAAGTTGTGGGAAATATGTGGGGATCATAAGCATATCAAAATATTTAAATGAGGATGATTGTGATATAAATAGAAAATTCTTTATAAGAACAACAAATTGAGAACTTCTTAAAAAATGAGGAAGTATGTGAAAATTTGAACAAGTAAGAAAAAAATATAAAAAATTCATACAACTATGGTTTGGGGCTGTTCGCTGTTAATAACAACGAATAAAGACTAGAGGAAAAAAAGGTCAAAGAGTTTGTTCTCTGTTACTGACAGCGAACAAAGACTTTGACTATTTTTGACCTCCAGTCTTTGTTCGCTGTTAGTAAAAACGAACACATGTGAGCTAAAAACAGCGAACAGACCCTTTGCTTTTTTTAAATCCTTTGCCTTTGTTCGTTGTTAGTCTGTTACTAAGTGCGGACAGTCTCAAACCTCAGGTTTTGGAAAAAACTATTTATCTAGGGAAATAGTTTCAAAAGTTGATATAATGTGATTTTTTTATATATTTTTGCCTATTTAATTCAATATTAAAGATAATTTTATTTTAAAATATTTTTTTTATTATAGGATTGGCTTGGAAAAAACCAAAGGTTGATATCAAATTCGATCATCAAACTTTTACTTTAAAAAAACGGACGAAAATCGGATTTCCTATATCTCTAATTTCTGTCGTACGTTCCTTGTTTTTAAAAAATTCTCGTTTGAGAATTTGTCTTGTGAGTTACAGTTAATTATATGAAATGCTTTTCTGAGCTGCTACAGAATAAACAGATACCTTCCATGTGCTATCTCGTCTTGTGACTTGCTTGCTTTGCTGCCCTAAACTAATTCTTGTAATCTCAACTCCAAGTGGATGTCAATGGTGAGGCTCTTTTAATGGTCGATTAGGTGAATGTAATTGCCCTCTCTTTTTTTTGGCATTTAATCATTGTTTCTACATACTTCTTTCTTAATTTCATGATGTAGCTTTTAGGGTTTGATTCAAAATTTCTCAATTTCCTTCAGAAAAGAGTCGTCATCATCACAACATATATTCCATTCGAGTATTTCCTTAGAAATTGGTAAGATAAATTTTTTATATTTAATTGTTCATTATATATATATAAATTATGAACTTCACGAAAAATTAAGGAAAATTTACTAGAATAATCAACCTTTTCATGATTTTGTACAATAATTCCACCTATTTGGTTGATCATGAATAATCCCAACTTTAATGATATTTGTTCAGAGTAAACTTGATTCACTTTTTAAAAAGGTAAACCGAAAATTAATGTAAATTTTAGAAAATTTTTGAAAATATACTTCAAATATTGTGACTAATAAAAAAATCAGAATGTTTTTTCAAAATTTTTTAACATTTTTTTTTAATTTAATTAATTTTTTTTAAAAAAATAAAACTTGTGATAAAGTTATCGGGTTTTCTCTAGGAAAATACCATTTAAAATTGAGATTATTCGTGATTAGTCAATAGGTTGGAGTATTATAGGAAAATCATGAAAATATTAGATTATTCGAGATAATTTTTGCTTAATTTAACTAGATATTTTTGAAATCATCATACACTATATTAATTTTGTTGTATAGTAAAGAAAATTAGATTGAATAAGAGAGTGTCATGTGTAATTTTCTATTGGCCAGCATTATCAGAATATTTATGTCAGAGATATTAATTGAATGATTTTCAATTCAGTCAATTTTAATCATTTACGGAAATAAAATGTTGCATTCATATTAATGACAAGAATACATTTCAAAAAAAATGACAAGAATAATTGCAGGAATTTCAATTCAGTCAAGTTTATTCTATACAAAAATATAAATTTGGATTTATATTAATGGCATAAATATTTATGGCAGGAATATTAATTGCAGGATTTTCAATTCAGTCAATTTTATTCTTTTACAAAAATGAAACGTTGGATTCATAATAATGGCAGGAGTAATAATTGCAAGAATTTTAATTCAGACAATTTTATTCTTTTACGAAAATAAAAAAATTATTATTTATATTAATGGCAGGAATATTAATTGAAGAAATTTCAATTCAGTCAATTTTATAAGTTGACAAAAATAGAAATTGTCTTTCAATACAATGGCATGAACTACAATATAAATACACCATTTAACCAACTTAATTATTTGCTCATATCATTTCTCTTTTCTCAAACTTCAGTGTTGGATTACTATATATGTATGTAAATACTTTGTTACGCACCTTCATATAATATTTTCGTTCGTCTAAAATTTCATTAAGATATAAACGTATTTAAAAATCCTTTAATTGCACGGATTTCTATCCTAGTATGTTATAGTAGAGGAAACAATTTGAAATGATAAAGTTGTAGCAATAATAAAGGATTCTCCAAATAAATAATAAAGGAAATTAACTGTTGCTATGCTTTGTCCCAATTAAGATGATGTGAATTCTTTGAGTTATGGAATCCTCCCTTTTATTATATCGTATGGTTTTAGGATGATATCTCCTTCGATTGTGCGCCTCATGTTTTTAGAATATACGTTGACATTCACACTTAGTCCAGTTCAATTTAACATGGTATTAGAGTTGAAAGTTTGATTATAAATTAAATAGTAGATCTGAGAAGAATAGTGTAACTATCCTAATTGATTACTCCCACATGCAAATTTGAAGAGGATTCGTACTGTAAGGGGTGCTGGAATGGCTTGTGTACACTTTATAAGTTATCGAAGCCCTTCCTCCTCGTATTGTCTAGACGACTATACCCATTAAGTGCAGGAATATACTGCTGGGAAGAGGGAACAGGAATATAGGATTTAATGCTACTGCTTGACGCTTGTAATACATTTCGCTTTCAGTTTTGGCATATAGGCTGTCTGCCTGTACATCATTTAATAAGAGTAGGACTGTAGGAGTATGCATCAGTATGGCAGAATTGTGGGGTCTTAGTATTATTCCCTTCTGTTAGGTAGTTTTCGCATTTTGGGTGGTCTAAAAGCGAAAATTATAGCAACCCATTACTCCACTTTAGACTTTTATTTGTGCTATGATTAAAGCCTTAAATGTTCATGCCTTTGCCTGTTCCTTTCATTACTTTTTCAGAGGGTAAATCCGTTTTGCTAAAGCTTGTACTCAATACATTCTTTAGTTTAGTCTTTATGGGATACTGGAATAGCATTATCATATCATCAACACTCAACAGACACCTTCTTTTGAGTAACTACAAGATTTATTGTCTATAAACACCTTTCACCACTCTTAAACGGCTATTTTTCTTGTGCTTGCAGATCTTCTCTATTATAAGTACTTGTGATTATTTTTCCGCGTTTAGTACCAAAACCAGGTATCTGATAGAGTATATAACGTATCTTGGGTCTACAACCATCAGCATAAGATTTTGGTTGAATCGGTTCCTTGGCTGTATTTGTACAAGTTGTCATCAATATAAGTTTTTTGTTGAATTGGTCCACGATTGTATTGGAACGCAAGTTGCTACCAAGTTTTGTTGATATTGTTTAATAGAGTATTTGTTTCCATGTCATCAACTAAGTAGGTCATGCTGCTTTATTTGTAAATCTTGTAGCTTACGATTCTTTTCTTGGACTAATAATATTGTTTTTGGGTTTTGATCCTTTTGCTAATCAATTGTTTTCGTGTTGCAGAAACTTGTAATGTCCTACTCAGATAGATTAGCTCATTTTTTTTGGTAATTCTCTAGACTTTGATATATGGATATGAGGAAATCTGTGTCTGAGACTGAGGATCTGATAGAGCAGACAGAAACGTCGCTTGAAGAGATGAGCGATTGGACTTGGTCTGATCTTCTGTCAGCTCTGAAGCAAAATCAAGATTTGAGTGCTGATGCCTTTAGCTCTGGTTTAGTTCAAAGATGCTTAAACACTCTTGTGGGGAAGTTAACACTGCCTGCTGAAACCAGCCCGTGCACATCTACTTCATCACCCGACAGCTTTGGTTTTCGGCTTTCATGTGATTCTCGGAGCACAGAGAGCTTGCGAACAAACAGCTCCCGAGCAAATTGGTGGTTCGACGATCTATTGGTTCTGAACGAGAATTTTATCGACATGGCTGTTAAATCTATGGTGTCTTTAAAGTTAGACCATGGGACCATAAGCAGGTTCCTCTTTCATTACCAGAAATCAAAATTTGTTCATGCACAATCAGATGAAAAGTGCAGAATACTTGAGATGGTGGTCGACAATTTATGTTCTCTTGATCAGTGTTCAGTACCAATCAAAAATTTGATGGGGATTCTAAGAACTTCACTAATCTACAACATAAATGAAGTCACCAGAAGTAGATTAGAAACTATGATTGGTTCGAGACTCGATGAAGCAACGTTGGATAATCTCCTTGTTCCATCTCAACCAGGGTTGAACTATCTCTATGATGTGAACCTTATTCTAAGGTTCCTAAAATCATTTCTTAGTGAAGGGGTAGCTAAACTTTCAAAAGATAGAATTATAAGAGTTGCCCAACTATTGGATTTGTATTTGGCCGAAGTAGCTCCAGACCCGCGTTTAAAACCATCCAAGTTCATTGCACTCGCCACTGCATTACCCGACTCTTTCAGAGACTCGTACGATGAAATGTACCATGCCATGGATATGTACTTGGAGGTACTTCTTTATATTCAATATGCTTATGAAATGAACATTAAATTGTTATAACTTGACTAGAGAATTGATCTTATGTAGGTCCATACAGATCTATCCGAGGAAGAGATTTTTAATATCTGTTCTGCCTTGAACTATGAGAAACTCTCGCAAGAAGCCTGTTTCGACCTTTCAAAGAATGCAAAATTCCCGTCAAGATCGACTGTTCAAGCACTTTTATCTCAACAAAAGAAGCTTAAAAGTTTGGTCGATGATGCAAGTCATCCAATATCGCGCTCTTCTTCACCTTATTACAGTTACGGTGGAAATGGAGCCAAAAGTCGAAATGATGAACAAGGTGAGCAGCTTGTACTTTATGCTGAAAAAATTGATAATGTGAGTGATGATGACATGATTAGAGCACAGTTACAAGGAATGCAATGCAAAGTGACAGAATGGAAGAAAATATGTCAGAGAATGCAAAATCATGTGGCAAGAATGATGAGATCAAAATCATCTAGCAATATTAATGGCAGATCATTGCATAGACTATGCTCATAAACTCACATGTAGAATAGATGTTGTACCTGTAGTCATGTTTTTTTGCTCAATTATTGGCATTTCTTGTACATCATAGCTTTAATTGAGTGTCGATGATATTATCGCCTAATCACTGCAATCCTTCTTTTGATCTATTCTATAAATCGAGACGCTAGATGTAAATAGAACTAGAACGCAGTTTGTTGAAGTTTTGGGTGCTTTGAGTCCACTTTGGGTCTTATTTGAGCATGTTGATACATTTGAGAAGATGTTGGGTGTATTGGTGGGACCATAAGTCTAAAAGCGAAGTTGGTTTTGAAAGTTGGGTTTTGGATAGGAGATAAAGCCGAGTCTGCTTTGTCATCAAGGGTCCAAATGTCGACTCGATTTTATATGATAAGCTAAAGGAGTTGAGTCAGCACTTAAAGCGAGTCGCTTTCTTGGCTTTTATCTCTCGAGTTTTTTTTTTGTCTTACTTTTGCTTGATGTTTTATTGTAAGTATATTAAGTTGTGCTATAAATAGCTAAATTACATATTAGATTTGTGTATCTCTGTTTTATCCTTTATTTTTAATCCTATACTTTAGCCCTCTCTTGTCTCTTCCTCTCTAGAACACGTACAACTATCGTAAATTATTTTGAAAGCTTCAAGAAAGCTTTGTTCTCATCGATACAACATTTAGGCTAAATGTGGTTGTAGTCAGGGCCGACCCTAAGCAAAGGCAAGACGTGTCTACGCCCAGGGCCCCCATAAATTTTAGTTTTTAATTAGTGTCAAGGTTCGAACTTTTCTATATATATAATAGTTTAAGGGCCCATAAATACTCTTTCGCCCCGGGGCTCTAAAAACCTAGGGCCGACCCTGGTTGTACTCGAGGTTGTGTGAATCACAATAATTTCTTTATGTTGCTTCATTGTTGATTAATTTTGCATAATTGTTAGTTCTTCAATCAGAGATTCCGATCATATTTTTTGCAATTCAATTGAAAGCTCTGATTATTGATTTTATGGTAAATTAGATGTTTAAAACTAGTTGGATTATCTTGCTAACAACACAGTTAAATCTACAAGTAATTATGTGTATATATCTTTGTTGCTTTTTTTAATATTTAATCCATTGTCGGATGATTTTCCATAGTTGATTTAGCCTAAGTACATGGGGATAAGGAGTGTACTCATGGGCGGATCTATATAAGAAGCTTGGGGTAGTACGTGTTACCCTTAAAATTATTTTTTCATTTTTTTATATTTTTTTTGGCCAGTTTGTTGTGTTATTGCAATTGTAGTTATTGTTGTTGCAATTGATGCTCTTGTTGATTCAAAACTACTCTATGAGATTGAAATTTAAACTTTTCTTGAGAAATGAAGTGAAAACTAGAGATGAGTATATCAACTCATTTGCATAGGCTAATGGTTGTCATGTTGATGGTAATATTGTTCTTTAATTGTGAGGAGTGGAAGAAAAATGTGAATTTTAGAGTGAAAAAACTAGTGGAAAATATGATCAACTCAAATCTTTTCCAGCCACTAAATATGATTGATTTTTTGTCGATGATAATGATGTTTGTTAGGGTGATGAAGAGGTGAAAAAAATGGTACATGGTGGACTTATACTCCTTACCCCAAATCAGATTCGTTTCCACTAAGGTTGATAGAGATCGCATTTAAACACAATAGTCAAATCCAAGATTCTTTTTAGCATCTTTGTCAGAGAACTCATCAACTTTCTTCAAAGATGAACTCATACTTCAAGCTTAAAGGGGAAAACCAAGTAGGTCTCAAATACAAAAGATAGAAACTTTATGCACAAACAGAACTTCGATCAATACTAAGAAAACAGATTTGAGAAACAAGATTAGGGATTTAAGTAAGTCAAAGAAAGAAACAATATCTATATTCACATGGCATGAAAAGGTTGTTGATTGTTGTCGGAATTCGTAAAAAAGTGTAAAAGAAGTCGCGGAAGAAGTGAAGACTTGTTAAATGTCAATTACATACGTCTTTTAATATAGATTTATGTACTCTAATTTTATGCTTTTTGAATTTATGAATGTTTAGACTTGTTAAATTGTAATGGAGGCAAATTTCCTCCCCATGAGCGGTTCTGGGTCCATTCCGGGTGCCCAACCGCACAGGGCCCCGAAAATATGAGGCCTCATATATTAATCGCATGCTGTAAATTTCAATGAGTAAAATTGTTTCAATTGGCTAGACATTGTCCTACTACCCCCGTTGCCCGTGTTCAATACTTGTTGCATCCAAAATTTTTGTGACAAATTAATTTTTGAGTGGGCCCCAAGCACTCTACTCTCTCCTCACATGCACTCCAACTTTCCAAGCACACAACAATAATTGTCATTTCTGATTTTTATTTCAACTTTCTCTCATCAACTTTATTTTTCATCCTTCCCAAAATTATCTTTTATCTTCTCTAATCTCTTTCTCAAGGTTTCCATCTCAAATTTTTTATCCGAAACGTTTTTTTATACGGATAATCTTTGAAAAGTTTTGTACTTTAATTTTAGAGTGTAATTTATCAATTTATTTTGTATTAGGAATTATTGTAAGTTGAAACTATTTTTTCCAATTATTTATGAAGGGTCCCATTTTGTTCAAAATTACAAATATAAACAGGACATCGGAAATCTTTGCTCCGCCCCTGTTGCTCCCAAATGAACTTTTTTTTTTTTTTTAAACACCTCCCAAATGAACTTCCCTTTTTTGGTTTAATAGAAAAAATGGACGGAAAGATTAAATTTAATCCACTCGCTTAAAGTTTCAACTTGTACATGTAGACTATATAGCCTGGCTTTTGAGTATGGTCCTGCATTTTCTTAATGTCAATTCCAAATGGAATATTCGTTATGACGAGAAGGTCTTAGTAAATAACGGTTATTTGTGAGGTTTATAAATTACTCTTATGTGGTAGGATGTGATAGGATGAGTGTTTTGTTATTTTAATTTATTTTTTTTAATTTTGTTTATTTTAATATTATTCTTTTTGTCTTTTTGTGGTGATTTACAAATCATGGTTATTGATTAGCAATTTTTGCATTATGAATCGGAGGATATCCACTAACTTTCATTAAATTCATTTTCATA
Source organism: Amaranthus cruentus (assembly GCA_019425755.1). Lineage (NCBI taxonomy): Eukaryota > Viridiplantae > Streptophyta > Magnoliopsida > Caryophyllales > Amaranthaceae > Amaranthus > Amaranthus cruentus. Next base: position 20,917,354 of record CM033450.1, on the reverse strand, counting down.
TTCATTTCAAATAGCACACATGTAGTGTGAAAAAATTAAATAAAAGTTTTTAGAGCTGGAATCCTACCTAAGGATGAATAAGGGAAAGATCGAAATCGGTAGGATCGGATCATGAGATCGTAAGATTTTACAAATATTTTTTTATATGCTATTAAATAAATAATTATCAATTATATTTCTTCATTTTCAAAGTTTGAGCCGTAGATAAAGATTTATTTGACTTTATTTTTCATTAATTAAAATGAATTTAATAATTACTTATAACTTTCAAATTAGTAAATGCACTAGATAGTAACCGTGCGATGTACAGTTTTATCAAATTTTCTAACATATTTGTATAATTTAATCATCATCATCATCATCATCATCATACCCAGTATAACTTTTATCAAATTTGTATAACTTATTAACAAATTAAATTAAAAATAAATTGATTATAGTTATAATTCGTTTTACTCTGAACAATTGTATACATTACGTACATTATATCATATTTTGCGTTGTGCACAATAATTATATTTATACTTTTATTTTTTTTAATAAAAGAGCAAATGGTTCATACCCTGTGTACAATACAAAATTATGAGTTTTTTTAATAAAAAATATCATACCAATTTTTGCTAACAAAAATAACAATTACATTAATTTATAGAAGTATTAAATATTATTATTATTAATAACACACTTTTAAATCAAATATAAATACATAGAAATAGGTAAAATTATTTTGTTAGTTTAAACAACAAAGATAATTTATTCTCATAAAAAATATAAATATAAGTGACTTATATAAAGATAGTCACAACCTAAAACATATTACAATTAATCGTTGCATTTAAGTATCAAGAGTATAAATAACAAAATCAAATTCTAATAAGAGTACATTATGTTTTAACCATCTCAAAATATCCAATACACTAAATAATATTTAGAAAATATTTTATAAATAGTTGAAATAAATGAGATATAATAATTTAGTTTTCTAATGCATTAAATGCGATTTGACCTAAAAAGTAGAAAAACAATTAATAAGAATAATAATATACTCAAAATAAGAAAGTAGTAAGTCAAAGATGATCATAATAACAATGACATCATCATTAAATTTTAAAGCGAAAATTTTTAATGTGAAAGCCACACATAAGCAATTTTTAAAGCTCATGAAATCAGCAGTGTATCTCAAAAAAAAAAAACTTATATTTATATGCAAGTAAAAATGAGGATAAAGATTTTTAAGATAAATTAAGTTATGATCTTATCATCTATATTCTTGATCTTGGTAGGATTGTAGGATTCTACCATTATTAAGATCTTACTTAAGCTTTGTATTTCTTGCTTGTTTTTGAGTTGTATTGTGGATTTGTTGTAGAATCGAAATTCTTAACCATGGTGTGAATGTGAAATCCTAAAAGTTACATGATACATGTCATTCTTAATCATGTATGTGGTGGATAATTGTATAAATAATAAATAATACTCCCTCCGTTTTCATATGTTCTTCTCACTTTTCCCATTTGGAAATTTTTAAAAGTTCTTTCCATTTAGAATCTTTCTATTTTGGTAACCAATAAAATAGAAGGAAATTATTACACTCTAATCTATAGAAATTAACTTACATTTTAATTCCCAATGTATTTACTTTACATGCACCCAATGAAATTTAATGATATTATTACACTTACACTTTAATCAATAGAATCTTTATTTTTAATATTATTTTACTCAACTCTCATAGTAATTATTGTGTAATTATAGTTTATCTTGATATCTTCCCATATTCCAAATGGAAAGAACAAAAGGAAACGGAGGGAGTAGTATACAATCTAAGTTATCTAACTACCATAACTCACAAAAAAAAAAGTTATCTAACTACCAAAAAATTTCTTTCAGACAAAAAACTACCAAAAAATTAGGTAACCATTAAATTCAATATACCTATATTAGATAAGATTATCAAGTATCAAATAAACCAAAAAACAATTATCGTGTACTCCTTCTGTAACTGCATATTATTTTACGATAATTTAATGTGTATTTTGATATTAAATATCTTTATTTTGATTAAATAAAAAATAATTTTAAATTTATTTTAAATTCGAGTTCGATTACAAAGTCGGATAAATATCAGATCGGGGATACAATTTTAAACACCTCTAAAATAATAACAATGATGGATTAAATAAAATGTCATTTGTTTAATCGTTTATAATAATATATCGTGCTTAGAAGTAGAACTAGAAGTTAGAAGTCGCTAGACTTGTATAAGTTGCAACATTATCCGTTGTATTATTATTGTTGTTCCATTTCCAATTTCCATCAAAAGTCAAACATAAAATCAACATCTCCTGCGTCCTGTCTCTGTTCAGATCACCCTTAACTTAACCATAACCATCTCTTTCTGAATCATATTCATCCCCATCTTTTTCCTTCAACAATGACTTCTCCTACAAAATCAAAGCCCAATTTAGACCGCCCCATTGCCATTGAAATCCAACCTTCATCTCCTCGTTACCCCACCAATACTGACACTTCTCATCGCAAAATCGCTATACCCGTTGATCTTAGCGATGAGAGTGCATTTGCTGTTAAATGGGCTGTCCAGAACTACCTCCGACCCGGAGATTCGGTTACTTTGGTCCATGTCCGACCCACTTCTGTCCTTTATGGGGCCGATTGGGGATCCACCCATTTCTCTACTTCCAGTGAAGACCCTAATGATGATTCTGAACAGCGGAAGAAAAAGCTTGAAGATGATTTTGATAGCTTTACTTCTGGGAAGATTAGCGAGATTGCGCAACCATTGGTTGATGGGAAAATCCCATTTAAGGTTCATATTGTAAAAGATCATGATATGAAGGAAAGATTGTGTTTGGAAATTGAAAGATTAGGGATGAGTGTTGTCATAATGGGGAGTAGAGGATTTGGGGCTTCTAGAAGAACTAGTAAAGGAAGGCTTGGAAGTGTTAGTGATTATTGTGTTCATCATTGTGTTTGTCCTGTTGTGGTTGTTAGGTATCCTGAAGAGAAAGATGTTCAAGGGGATGTTGGATCTTTGCATCCTGTTCCTGAAGAAGATTCTGGATTACATGATGATCACCAAGAACACTTGCACAAAGGTTTTTTTTTTCCTTATTTTTTATTCTAAGGATTTTGTTTATTTGTTCATTTCTGCTGTTTAGTCATTAAGAAATTGTGGTTTGAGATATTTTGTTTGGGTGTTCCCTTGATAGGAGGGAAACTGTGGGACTTCAACTCTTGTTTTGCACCCCTAGGATATTTGCTTGCTCTATAAAATAGAGGAGATGTGCTATTATGGCCCGTTTGGTTATCAGTACTAATTGTTGTTGGTAATGAGAATGGTTTGTTGTGTGTCATTCCCACGGTAATGATAGTTTGATAAAAAAAATTTTTAATAATTTCTCATTACCGCCTAATACCGCATGTTCTTCAAATGGGTATTACATTGGAATGAACTTTGCGAAGAAAATGAGATTGTTGAGGGAGAATAAGCATGGCTATTTAATTTGTCAAGAGATATTCTTATCAAAATTACACTAACTTTCCATTATTATTCTCACCATTGAGTACCAATTACCAAACGAGCCGTTAATTCTATGAATTGTAGGTGTATCAAGAAGTAAAAATGTTTGTTTGACACGAAACCTGGTTTTTATGTCTAGTTTAGCCTACTTTTTCCTAATATTTAGTATTAAAGCAAAATTGAGGGGGAAACAAGTAAAGATATATTTTAGCATGGGATTTTTCTTGCAAAGTAGATGTAATCCGTTGCTAACAATATAATGTTTGTTATCATCTATGAAAATGAGTCGCGGTTGTTTTCAAGGAATGTAGTGTTTGCTCTAGATGATTTTTTTAGATCTCATATAGTTTTAGACCCTTAAGATATTTCATGCTCTTTAAAATTGAGGAAATGGGATATTTATTCAATAAATTGTAGGTGTATCTAAAACACTAAACTTGTTTGTTCAACCAGAAAGCTGGTATCAATGCAAAACTAAGAGGAGAAATATATTAGCAATGGATTTTCCTAGCAAATAGATGTAATCTGTTGCTAACAATATGATGTTTGTCATCGTCTATGAACTCTTTGGTTGTGTTTCTTTGATGGTATATTGTTTTCCAGGAATACATTGTTTACTTTTTAATTTGTTTTGGGGTTTCAAACTTACTTCGAGAGTATTTTAGCGAATAGAATTAAGGCCTTGTGTTGGCCAAAAAGCATTTTCAATGGAAAATGAATGTCTATGGAAAACACCTTTGTACATCTTTTTCCTTTGTTTTGTTTCTTTGCTGAAAAAGTATGACGAGAAAGGGAATTGAAAATATGGAGAAGAGGAAGACGAAGGAAAGGAGTAGGGAGAACATTTGGGATTTGGCTTCCCTCAGCTGCAAAAATATATTCGTTTCAACCTTTTGGAAAACTTTTTTACATCCCTCAGAAAAAGTGTTCCCATCCTTATTACTCCAAAGCATTTCGTTTTGAACTAAGCACACTTTCAATTGTTCTAGCGCACTTGTTCAAAATACTTTGGTGGTTAAGATGCTGCCCTACTTTAGAATTAGACAGAACTATAAAGAAGGTACTACCGTACTAGTAGTACATTGCATTGCAAGTGTGTTCCTGATGAAATAAGTTTTAATTTTCCCTTGGTTTTCCGTTGGACATTGTCATTTTATGTTTGTGGTGAGCATGAAACCAACAATTTGAAGCACCTTGCTTGATTCTAAAATGAATGATGCTCCTTTGCATGCACTTGTGTATCCGCCCTGCTGTTGTCTTGTTAATCTAGAATTTCATCAGCATTGGTGTACTTGCTTAAAAGATACTGCACAAGATATTTGGCTAAAAGGGGGTGTTTTGCAAGTGAAGAATAGGACATTGACGATAATTTGACTTTTGTGGGAATTTTTAAAATAGTTTTTAATCATTTCGCAAGATTGTGGGTGTAAGCAGACAATTGTGATGTCCTACATTTGTTAACCCCCTCGATTTTATGGCAACTTGGATTGACGGTGCTAGGCTGCTAGCAAGGTATTTAGTCAAAGTCCCATTCCTCTCCACGTCCCACAAAATAAATTTCCCTAGAAATGGTGGACTCATGAAGGATTATGTAATTGTAATGGAAATTTTTTTAAAGAACTGTTATATCAGTCTGTAAGCATGTTTTTGTAGAATCAAGTGTAGGAATTTGATAGAATTCTTAAAGCCTACTAATATGGTTAGCGTGTCAGATTTTTTATTAGCTGTCAAGGCTTCTATAGATTAAACAAGTGATACAGATGCGGAGAGCTCAACATTGTCATTTGGGATTGTCTTATTCATTGATAGAAGTAACGTTTGACGCATCGTGAAAATACAATTTAACTAGTCATAAAAACCTATCTTCATATACTAAAGACACACATGAGCCTATTTCCCAAGGATTCTTCAGGCCCCAGGGCATCCTGTTATAATCTACTTAGGAAAAGTTGTAATTTCATGTCAGCCTAATTACGGAAAATTTTTGTTGCAATTTTTTGTTTATCATAATAACATTATTATGTGAATTCGAGGGAATAGATGAAAATCCTAGATTGTTAAGTTGTATTGTGGTAGTTATGTGAGGTGATGTACAATAGCAAAGGAGAATTGTAATTTTTAATTCCTTATCAATTTTGCTAAAGCCATGTCGCCTTTGAAATCTCCAACATGAGGGTTTCGCAACTTTCACATGATTTGTTGCTTCGTGTTTTAATTAATGTTGGCTGCTGTCCTAACTCGGATGTTATCATTTATGTAACGCTGGTGTGTGATTTTTGTTTATGCGTTGCACATTGACTCTGGTACCTTATAAACAATTATATAATATGTACGTAGATTGTTGCGTGAAATAATTGAAAGTGATTTGGAATTTTGTGAATTGTGATGATTTGGGTCTTTTGTTTTATTTATAAACTTATGGATCTCTCACACTTCTAATACTTGTCCATGATAATGACTGTTGTTGTCTACTTGAACAACTGTTGTTTCTTGTGATTGCGCAACTGATATGAAGTATGAACTGCTTTTTCATTTCTCCGAATGTTGCTGCCGTTATTGTAGTCATTATATTCATTATATACCGAGTTCAATCCAGGTTTACTATGGTTAAGCTTGAAAGACATAGTTACAATTTTATTCATACATTTTCATTTGTCTGAATTGAAGTGTAACTACAATTAGATATACCAGAGCATTTTGTTGGTTCTCCGTTGTAGCATCCTCACCTATTTGTAAATCATGTTAGAAAATCCAGTTTTATACACCATTTACTCTTTTTCGTTTTATGCAGATTAAGTGAACGTTTCGTATTGCGGTGGAAAATCTGTAATGAGGTAAGCTGCATCATCCCTTCTATTTTTTATGAGAACGAGTTAATGGAAAGAACATAGAACATGTGTACATGTCTTACGAACTTTCAGATTTCTCAAGCACACCAAAATATGCACTTAAGTTTCACAAATGGAACATTGGCCTCACTGATTTCAAGTTTCACTAATGAGACAGATGTATCTCATGCGGGTGCTTTGCACCTGCGTTATCCTTTAGGACAGCCTATCGCCTTAGTGCATTGTTACCTGGAACGACATTCCGTTTGGAACGGGGAACGGAAACACAGAACGCAACCTAGATTGACTCAGGAGCGATTGGGTACAAGATACATTATGCATAAATTATATATTTGCATACAAAATTAAACTAAAATGATTAATTTGCTTTAAGAAATTATTTTCAAGCGGAATTTTTTAGATTTCTAGATCTCATCTCGTTTTTTCTCCCATCTTTTTTCTTTAATTTGTAAATGAAGGCTAAAAATACATTTTAATTAAGGTTTTCTACACCCGGACGTCACCTTGAGCGATTTGGGTCACGTTTCGTGATAATATGCCTTTTTATATATCTTTCTTGAGCGTACATTTTGGTTAATTTGTTGCGACAACTTTGCTAACACAAGCTTTGTACCTTTTGACATTGGTCCTTGATTTTGCATATGTAATACTCTCAATGTCCCCATGAATTGGCAATGCTTTCTACTTTGTCCGCCATAACTTTCTTGAACTCTCCCTTTATGAAAAATAATACAAGACTCAGTTTGAAAACTTTTAAATACCCCTCACAATTAATGAGAACTCTCACTAATCTCACAAGGCTATTTCTCAATTTTTTTGAGATATAATAATAATATGAGCAAACTAGGTCCTAACACCTCTATTATAGGAGCTCACCAAAAACCCTAAACTTATACATTTAAGAAACTAACTATTGCTAGAACACTTTGAGAAAACTTATATAATTAAGAAAATACTTTTTTTTTTTAATTATATATGACCTCTAATTTAACTATTATCTAATTATAATAATAAGAAATCTGTCAAATAAGATTGATATCCCTATTTGAGGTTACTTCTCAATAATCCTTTCCTTAAATCCCGTATGGCTATCAACTCAAATTAATGAGTCAACAAAGCTTCATGTTGACGAACTTGTCTCAACGTGTCTTCCCTTGAGCATAAATCTCTCTACCTTGCTCATAAACATAACCATAATCACCGAGAGTCCACTACTAATCATGAACCATACAACTATCATGTAAATATGATATCCTAATTTCTTCGCTCTTTCTAAAGAGATTAGATTTCTTCCTAAACTAGGCACCTACCTCTCCGATACACCGATGAAAAACTTTCCTTCCTCCCACCTAGGGGATTAGAACAATTAGCTCATCTTTCACCAACTCTTGTATTAGAAGAAGTTCTTTACCTTCATCTTGCATAGTAGCAACAATTCTGTTCTCTTTAGTCACTTTTAACTCCTTCATCTCCTCTTTTGCTTTTTGACAAGTATATTAAATATGACCAATTTTCTTACAGTCAATAGTGACACTTTACGTTGGAATTGTTTTTGCCACCTTTTTTCTTCTTGTTGTGTGCCTTAGCCACCACTAATACCCTATGAGATGTTTCAGCTCTCGATTCTTGCACCATAGCTCTCGGCTTCTAAAACACACACGATAGTTGCATCCAAAGCTAGCTTTGTTTATTCTACCAATAAAAAGATCATTTATTATACTTCTTTGGTTCAGACACTAAGAGGAGAAGATGTTTGTCTTCATCCTTGAACTTCTCATCAAAATAGTTTAGCTGGGTGATATTAGAGTGATTGAGATGATCTCTTAAGTCTCCATCTTCTTCCATAGAAAGCCCAAAAGCCCTTCTTTCAGAACAACTTACAAGCTAAAGGCTTTGACTGATAAGTCTTTGCTATCGCTCCCCTAAAACATTAGGATTATTCACTTCAAGAGCGTCATACTTGATCTCCAGTGCAAGTGTTACTCTGATAGAAGGTGACGCACGCAACTTCATATTAACTCACTTTGATTCCTCTACGTCTACAGGCTTTTTCTCCTTAAGAGTTACATATAACCCTTGTTGGATCAACAGATTTTTCACCGTTCTCGACCATAATGTAATATTGGTGAACTTTAAACTTTTACAATTTGGTCGTGATTAGGGAATGTGGTCTTGTTTTTGCACTATGGCTTATTCTGCAAGTTAAATAGACTTTTAGTTGTCTCAGATTCGGTTTCTATTTTGCAGTCAAAGCATGTTCATCCAGCTGAAGCTCGGTCGTTCGTCCTTAAAACTTAAAATGACTGAAGCTTGAATGTAATTTGTGATGATTCCCTTGCGTTTTGGATTGAATTTGAATTTGGTTTAAAGTTGTGAAGTTTTTGTTATGTTGGTGTGCATCTTGTTCAAGTTTGAAATCTTTCCAAATTGCTCTCTTTGGAACTTGTCCTGTTTCATTTCTTTGTTGTCAAATTCGGTTTATGGACTGGCAATTCAGATTCAGATTCTCAGTTACTTTTTTTTTTTTTTTTTTTTGAAATTTTAGTGTAAGGGTTGATGTAATTAATTAATAATAATTGAAAGTTGTTGATGCATAATGAAATCAAGAACATACATATTGTTGTTCAAGGATTAAAAATGTGTAAAATAAAAAAATATTCCTCTGATTATTTTTGTTCGTTGATTTTTTCATTATTCAATCAAAGTACATGAGATAAATTTGATTGAATAGGTTTACATTTAAAGGTTTGTTTAGGGTGGCATAGTACTTATTTAAACTTTTATAAATTAATGGTTTTTTCCTTAATCACAAAATGGATGTAACATTATTGGCGATTTTTTTTTTATTAAAAATAGATGTCATTATATTCTTTTATGCATCTTTTAATAATTAAATATTATTCGTGATTTTCCTACAATAATCTCACCTATTGATTAACCATGAATAATTCCTCCCAATTAATTTATGATTTTTTTTATTATTTAGAATTTTTAATGTAAAATTTTAAAATTTTTCTCTAATTTTAAATTAATTTTCAGTATACGTTTTTTGGTGAATTACCTACTATAGCAGGTCATTGGGTTACCCAACTATAGACAAATACCCCTTAAAGTTGATTATTCATGGTTAAGTAATATGTGAGATTATTGTAGGAAAATCATAAATAGGTTAGATTATTCTATGTATTTTTCCTATTTCTAATAATAGTTAATCTAAGAAAATTATTGTCAATAATTAAATATAATATTTCTAATAATAATACCAAATTGCCATAAAAATGGCATTTAAATATTTATTTGGTAATCAAAACAATTTAGGCTTTTATCTCAAAAAAAAATATATAAAAACAATTTAGGCTTTTAGCATGAAGATATACAAGGTGATATAAATAGATATACTCCATAGATCTAATTAGTAATTAGTATCATGCACATAAAGAGGGTTTAGAAGTACGGCCCCATGGACGCAACAATCAAAGATCACAAGACGCAACCTTTACCTTTCCCTCAAGGGTTTAGCGTGCAACCGAGAAGGGACAACGGATAAGTACAGGCCTATTTCCATTAGCCAAGAGACTTGTTGCTCACAGCGGACGAGCTAGTCTTGGTTGTGAACGACGAATTCGAATAAATGTTGTGTGTTTGAGAGCTCCGAGAAGAGGATGACTCGGTGTAAAACTGAATACTTTCGTGGCGATCAACGAAAACCTGGAGGGACCTCGGCATGGGAGGCATATTCACATCCAAAACGCCTTCGAGTATTTGAACCACTTGCCCCATTGACGGCCGTTGAGTTTCATTGTCTTGAATGCACCAACATGCAATCTTACACAGCTTCATAACTTCTTGTTCATCACCATTTCCTTCCAATCTCGGGTCCAACACACTCAAGATCTCGGTAGCTTCAGCGACTTTGCTAGCAGCCCAAGTTGGGAAGAATTTCAGTTTGCCATCCGGGGACTGTTCTGTGTTTCTGTGGCCCGATATCAGCTCAAAAAGCATCATACCGAAGCTGAAAACATCGGCTTTCACAGTTATTGGCACTCCTGAAATCCACTCAGGGGCAAGGTACCCTCTGGTTCCTCTCATTGTGGTCAGGACCCTGCTAAAATCGCGGCCAACAAGCTTTGCTAACCCGAAATCAGCAACTTTCGGGCAGAAATCTGCATCCAAAAGTATGTTTTCAGGCTTAATATCACAATGAATGATGCAATCTCTACATTTTTCATGTAGATAACACAAGCCTCGTGCTGTCCCGAGTGCAATTTGATATCTCTTATTCCAGTCCAAGTGTTTCGATATGTCGTCATGGAAGAGATGGTTGTCCAAAGAACCGTTTGGCATGTAATTATAAACCAATAGCTTTTTCGTCCCTTCAGAACAGAACCCACGAAGATGAACAAGATTTACGTGCTGAATAGTCCCAATCGTGCTTACTTCTGATCGGAATTGCTTCTCTCCTTGGCTGAAACTTTCTAGCTTCTTCACAGCAATTACTGATGAATCCGGCAAAGTCCCCTTGAAAACAGACCCAAATCCACCTTCTCCCAATTTATCAGAAAATTTCTTTGTGGCGGTTTGCAAGTCTTTATAACTAAACGAAATCAGAGAACCTTCAACTGTTTTCGTTGAACTAGTAGCTCGTCTTTTGATCTTCCGAAAGACCCAAAATCCCAAGCCTAAAAGGACTGAAATCGCAATAACCAAACCTACTACAACTCCGATAATCAACTTCTTGTCGCTCTTGTTTGGGAACTCGGAGGCTGCGAGCCTAAGATAGAGAGTTTTACCACTGCTATCGCCATCCGAAACCTGCTGGAAGTTCAACAGATCCTCAAACCAAACAGAACACCCATTACTACTATCATATGCATAAGCACTGCAAGAACAATTCTTCAAGCAAGCCGATTCACATTCCTCAATGCTTATACCACTCAAAGTATGCTCATTTTGAGGTAAAATCGAGTTGGGATACTCATAAAACCCGTCTTCCTTTTCCCCAGAACCCGATTTTTCACACTGTAAATGGGTTTCCCTTACGCATCCACTCGAGTAATCATTCAACTCCCAATCATCCCGAATCTTAGGCTTAAACCCTTTTAAGCAATCACAATATGGCATGTTTTGATTGCAACTCCCATAAGCACCACAATAAGCATGAACTTCACATTGCTGCTTAGGATTAGTCCAAAATAAATTCCACTCTTTGCTATTTTCCAGCCATGTAAACTGCCTAACCTGACCAGAAGTATCCATTACAAACCTCGAAATAAGCGACCGATCTCTAACACTATAAGTAAAATAACTTTCATTTTCATTATCAATATAACTAAAATTGTATATATAATTCAATCTCATTTCAGGTACAGAACTAAAAATTTGATCTTCTGAATTCCATGGCCCACTACTCCAATACTGTTTTGTGTTATTCCACATTATGACATATTCTTTAGTCTTGGGTTTAAGCTCAATAGAGAAAAGACCAGGGGCAGGATCATCTAGATTCTTCCATGAAGTAAGTTTTTGAGGTTTATTACTCTTTTTATCAAAACTAAGCTTCCCCCCAGAAAGCCAAGTATTGGTAAGATGATCAAAACTCTGCCAAATTGGGGGTTTATCAGTTCCATCCATAAGAACAAGATTTCCTGAATCTAACAAAACTGCTTGAACAGATTTAGAGGAAATGGGATTCAGTTTTGTGGACCAAATCGATGGAGAATTCGACCCATTTGTAAGAATCAAATTACCATTCAAGATTTTAAGCTCAAAGGAATGTTTATCTAAGATTGGGGTTTCTCTATTTGCTACCCAAACAACGGTTTGTAATGACACTTTTTTATACCAAATGCCTATGTAAAAGTTGGGGGATTTACCTGATGGGCTGAAAAAACCCAACTCAAAATTTCCATCGGGTTGTGAAATTATTGTTTGATCACCTGAGATTGAGTTGTTTTGTGTAATTCTATCTACTCCATATGAAAAAGAAGGTAAAAGAGTGGAACAAATATAGAGGAAATAAAGCTTCAAAGGTAATTTTTTGTTGTCTTTCATGGCTTCCTAATGTAGAAGAAATAAGACAAAGAAAGAAAAACAACAGGATTTCTGCAGTAATGTACTAAGTCTACCACAGTGGAATACTGGTAGCTTAGGTGCAGATATTTTAGAGAGAACTGAAAATGATGCTCTATTAGACTATATCATGATGAGAAAATACAATAACGGTCGTTGTTGCAGTAACGTACACGGTAATACGGTAACGGGTATTGTTAAATTTCGGCTTAAACCATGAAATATCGCTTGAAACAGCTTAAAACGCGGTTTTTTACCCATTACTATACGGGTAATATCGGTGATGCAAGTTTGATCAACAAAAAGTTTGTTTTCATAATTTTTCGTTACCAACTAATACCACATTTTTAAATAATAATGCATTAGAATGAATTTTATAAAGAAAATAATAATTTGACAAGAAATATTTATACTAAAATTATACTAATTTTCTATTACTATTCTCATTATTTCGGGTAGTTTGGGCGTTGCATTTATTGACAACAAAAATAGTTCAACGACTTTAATGTTGTAATGGGTGGTGGAGAATTCACAACATCTGTTTGAGTGGAAGGAGACCATTTTGCAAGCACCCAACTCACAATGAATAGTCTTACCCTCTTATCCCATCTTAAAAATTAATCCTAGGATGATTTATTTTTATTTGACTAAGTCTAATTGTTTGAACTTTATATTTTGGTTTTTTTAAACTCTTTATGTCCGTCAATTAAGAAAGGTGAACGTTTAGAAAAATCTTAAAATAATTATATGGCACAATAGTATATAGTTCAAATTTCAATTCACCAATAAAGAATATTAATTTTATCACTTTAACTTATACTAAAAGTAAATAAAAATATAATTTAATTTGAGAGGTGATTTCTATTAAGGGAGGGTATGATTGCTTCCAAGCCCTATATCAACATATGTGGAAGGGTATAAGCCTATAATATTGTTCAAAAAAATGTTACACAATAAGCTATACATGCATGTGTTTGTTTAGTTATTGTCAATGAAAAACGATCATTGCAATAGTATTCAAAAGAAAGATTTACTGGATCTTTATTTTTGTTTGCTTGATGTTTGTTGTTCAAAATAGCAAGAAGAGTCACGTTGCCTAATAAAACACTTATCGTTTTATAGTGATCGTTGATCAGTTTTAATCTTACGAGTTTGTTTAGTAATCGGTACTAAAAAGTAAAAATGACGTAGAAAGTGTAATTTATGTAAGAATATTTCATGCTTATTTATTCTCTTTCACAAAATTTCATTTTTTTTACAAAATTTATTGCAATGCTCTCATTTGAAAATTGTGAACAGAAACTTTTATGATCAAACTCTCATTACCATGGGAATGACATGATACAAATCATTAAAATTTACACTACAAATCAATCTCACTCCTACAATTTAATACCAATTACCAAACAAGTCGTTAATAAATCACTTACAATTTTGAAGTGACCACTTTGTTTAGTTATAAGGTGATCACCTATAACTTCAAATCTTAAAAATAATTAATTAGAGAAATAGGCTAATTATATGTATTCATCTTTATAGGAGGTATCCAATAAGACATCCTGTTACACTAATACATTCCTCGTATTACCACACTGGGCATGGCCTATCGTTTTAGGTCATGTTAATTAGGGCCTAATGGCCAAGTTTTATTCGTTTTATAATAAGACGGTTTTATAGGAGATTTTTTATTTGCATTTAATCATACAGAAAGTCAGAAACCATCCAGCTCAACTAGTAACCAAAGGAAAACTGCAATCCCCTCTTTTGTTTTGGATTACAAGGGACGCCAAGGGAAAAAAGGGCTAAATCAAAACCGAACCTGAAAAGTAGTACTTGCTTCAACAGAGACAAAAAAACCCAAATGTCCAATCCTGTATTTTCTGAGACGGAGTAGAGTAGAGAAAACTGTCAATGGAAGGGTGAAGAAGCATGAGAGCTATGAAACATACCAGGAATATTATCTGATAGACATAGCAGTATAAGATTATATTACAATAATCTTAATCATACGTTTATAAAATTTGTATTAAAGATAGCAAACCTATCCATTCAGAAATGATCAGCAAACTTTGAGTTGAGCATCTATAAATCTGCTTTTTCATAAACTAAAGTGCTTCAGAAACGTTGTGTTTTTGGGTCTGTCATGTCAATTTCTCTATAAATGTCGCATGCCATATTTTCTCAATAATTTCTGTACTTTATTTACAGTAAACGACCCAAAGGCCAGCACTGCCCAGAATCAGTCAGGATAATCGCATTCCACAATTTTTACACCACAGCGTGTCCGCCTCAATACAGACACCCTACGAATACGAACCCCCAAAAAGCTAACCTCACTGGAAGCGTCTTTCTTGCTTATACCTGTGAACTCTTCACCTTTTCGTTTTCCCTTTCTTTGAAGCTTTTCAATGTCCTTGCTCACTTCAGGATTCACACAAGTTTTGTCATAAGTTGAACTGAGCAAGTCGCTAAGATAGTAAAGTGGATTAACATAACAGGAAGACATTGACACAATTCCCTTCACATTACGGGGCTTAACGAGTTGGACAAAATGTTTAATTTCAGGAAAGCAGGAATGATCAGAGTAGGGAACTGAGAAGATGTATTCATGAACCTTCTCAACGGACCTCATGTTCCAGTGAGCTGGGTTCCCATCACTTGCCTGTCTCCTGTTAGTGGAAGTAACTGGAAGAGATTCACCATCTCTCCATTTTCCCTTAAAGGGCTTCACTACCCATGGAAGACCAGAAGGCATGATTCCAATAGTTGGCCTTTGTTTATTTAATCCCTGCAAGGTGGCATTGCTAAAACTGTAACGAGGAACAGCTCGCACCCTTGTCAGGGAAGTCCTGGTTGTGAATATATCAGGGTAGCCAAGCAGATGCATGGTCTGCAACCGTTCTGGCCACACCCAGATCTTTTATGCAAAGGAACAAGCAAGCAAATTACAAGAATGAAGTCAGAATCAAAGACAAAACATTCGTAAGACAAGAAGAAACTTTTAGTTTTAGCTGTTTGTGTTCAATTTCAGTTGGTAAATGACACAATAGACAGATGGAAACCAAAAGGATTGACATCTGCATCTCAATAATGATCAAAAATTACGTAGAAAGAGTATTTGTTCGATGTTAGATGCTCATTAAGGCATGTTTTTAGAGATTACACTAAAATTTTACTATCCATTTCATCATATTGCAAGAAAGAATGTCACCCTTCCCTCCCAAATTCAATATTCATTTTAGAGTTACCATATGATTACTCCTTCCAAACTTAGTTTATGTCTCGCCAGGAGTATAACAATAACAACGGATATTCGAATCTAAACATTAAAGTATTAGCACCCATCTATACATTATGAAATTGAAAAGACATTAAAAATACTACCACGAGGAAGAATTTAGGGAGTTGCACAACCAGCATAGGCAAGAAATGCTAAAAATGATCAGGTTTACACAATGAAGCATTTTTCGCATGAAACAGATCAAGTAACATCTTAAATACAAGTTATTCAGACAATTCAAACCTTAATATTTAGGCTATGTGAAACTTGGAGCAACATATCTTCTTTACCCAGTGAGTCAATCCCAATGATGATGTCATGATCTGGGTGTGAGGAGATGATCTCTATAACCTGCAGAACAACCACTGAGAATTATGCACCTCGTAACAACAAATTAAAGAATTTCACTTATTAGTTACTGTCAAACAATTTATTCAATCAGCTTTCAGTAGAGAGGCAATATATATAGATGATGTAATGAACATGAACATGTTCAGAATGTGCAATTATTTTACTTCTGGTGTTTGCTAGACAAAGCTGTCTTAACCAAAAGGAGATACACTTAGAACTTAGCAACATCCGCAATTCTGTTAATAATGTTGCAATGGAACAGTTTCTGAAGAAGAAAAGAAAGAAACAGAGAGAAAAAGAAAGAAACGAAATAAAACTTGTAATTCTTATTGATAAACAAAGTTTACACCACGGTATATATATGTGTGCGCGTGCACGTGCTCGTGCGTACATGTGCGTGTGCGTGTTTACAAGGACGAAAGAAATAGCATAAGGAATACAAAAACAGAAAAGATCCTAACTAACAATACTGAGCTGTCTAACAAACTATAACTAACAGAATATGTTACAACTGATTGCTTGCTGCCACGTAGTCTTCAGCTTGTTGTCACATGCTATTCTGTAGTCCTCCTTGAATACATCCTAGCTACTAAGGACAACAATTTAATAAGGCTTATATGTCTAGCCACTGCCTGCTGCATACTGCTAATAAGCTGTGTGTACATGTGTCTTGCATAACTGTACAAAAGCACCTTTACCCCTCTACTCAACAAATTCTAAACATAGTCCTTTGTAAATACACTCATTTCTATGAGATACTCTCCATAACTTGCTAATAATGTTATACATCTTGCTCTCCACTATGCTGTTAAACCACCACAAGTGTTCTTAAAGGTTGGAACATGATTCCCAAGTTGAAATCAGACTAAATTGATTCATCAAAGCACCAGTAAAGCAAGAGACAAAATCATCACTAACAGGCTCATATCGATTGCCCCTTTATACAAGCTATAAGATATGATAATGGAAGAGATTAAAACTACAATAGATAAAGCAAACACAGACACAGAACACGAAAAGTACCTGTTGAGCAGCAACTTCACGTGTAGGAAAACAAAATGCAGGATTACAATAGGTATTGTCTAGGTAAAGAAAGTCGAGTTTAGCACCATCAAGTGCATCAAGAAGCATATTCCTTGCTTTCATAGCCCTCTCCCCATTTACTTCCCAACGGAAATCACCAGTGTAAAGCGCATGTCCAAATACTCCTCTAAACAAGAACATAACAGCACCTGATCATACAATCAAAATCAGGTAAAACCCCAAACTCAAATTCGAAATTCAAATTTTCAAAAATTCGACAATCATTTGGAAAATTAGGGTTTGAAGTAGTACCAGGGCAGTGAACAGCATCAATAGGCATAAATTGAACAGTTGCAGGAGATCCAGTAGAAGGAGAAAGAAGAGATAGACGATGCCATGAACCGATTTCAACAAGACGAAGTAAGGAGAAGTTGAAATCAGGGAATTTGAGAGGAAAAAGCTTGGCGGTAATGCGAGAGCAAAAGAGAGGGGCATAAGACCATGATGATGAGAGGCCATTGGTGTGATCTGAGTGGAGATGAGTAAGGAAGTAAGCTTGGCTTCCTTTACTCCATCGATCCACTGATATCATCCCACCTTCCATTCTTGTTTCTGAACTCGTCTTCTTTTGATTTCAATATCAAATCAACATTGGAAAAACAACTTTGTTTGGCGCCTCTTTTTGAAAAATATTCGGGGATTATCATATCCGGGGTATTCCGCTAATAGCAAACTATGATCAGTGTCTAGGGAAGAAAGAACGACGGCAACTCATACAATAAAGGAGAGTGCGAGCAAAGAGTCTCCAACTCGAGAATGGCCTTCCAAGAGAGAAGTCTGCAATTTATTGTAATCATTTTGTGTTCTTATATGTGTGATTCCTAAAACATCATTTTGTTTGTTATAAAATTTGGACATAATTAATATTGTTTCTTATTTTAATATTTTATTAATATTTATAATTTTCACATATTTTTTATTAACTTCATTTTAACATTTTTATGTATTATTGTTTATCGTCCTAATATGTTTTTTTAGTAATTTTATTTAAATATTTTCATAATAATTGTGGTCCTTATATTTTTTTTACTACTTTTTGTTTAAATATTGTTGGCCCAATTAAGTTTTGATGATGACTTTATTATTTATAAACAAACAAGTTTTAGAGATTGTTTTGTAGGTCGTATATCCGATTTTGTCAAAGTCGTCGATGGCACCTAAAAGACTTGTTTAAAGAATATTGTACATGTCAAAGTCAAAGTCAAGAGTCAAAAGTCAAAATAGTCAGCCTTGAAGTTCATGTGGACAGTCAAAAGAGAAATTGATCTCTATTGTTCCAAGAATTGATAAACTGAAATAAGTACTGATGGAGACAGTGCAGTGTTCCCAATGAAACAGGTCTGGAGAAATTAGTCAACTAAAGAAACGTAGGAAACTAGCTTTTCTAATTTTTAGTTGATTGTACGGTTAAATACTAGATTATTGCATATTATTGCATAAGATATTAATTGGTAATTAATTAAATAACTACCACATAAATCTAATGGTTGAGAATAAGTCTCCTTATTTCTCTCCACAAAAATAGGGAAGAAGTTAGGGTTTAGTTGAATTAGTCTTCAATTAACTATTATTAGCTAATTAATTTTAAAAAGTAACTGTATGATTTTGAGTAACCTCCAAGGTAATTCTCCACTTTCCCACATCTTAGAATAAGGGAATTATGGTTTGAATTATACGGTTAATCTCATATAAAAGAGATTTTTAAAAACCGGCTAATAGTGTGGTATTGTGCCCTAACCGAAATAATCTTGAGAGATCACCCAAGTGAGAAAAATATTCATCCTTTCATTTGCCAATTAATTCTTAATATTTTTCTTATACAATATCTTAATCTTTATCCATTCTAGAAATTTATTTGTAAAGGTTTTTTTTGAGTGTTTGTAAATTAGACTTAAGGGAAGTCTAAGGGGGAACGAGAGAAAGAGAAGGAGAAAGAGAAAAGAATTGTTTTATGTAATTGTATTGATTGCCTAAAACATATTAAGAGAAGCTTAAAATCCCGAGTGGTCGTGGTTTTCTTTCTATTAGGCCTAGAAAGTTTCCACGTAAAAATCCTTATCTCCATTTTACTTTCTTGCTTTTTGTTTAAATATTTTTATTAAGTTTAAATTCCGCAAAAACAGGACAAAAATACTTAAAAGAGCAATACAACAATTTACCCCCCTCTTGTTGCATTCATAATCTCTAAGCGTTTCTACAAATATTTTTAATGTTTATTACCTCCGGTTTTTCTCAATTAAATTTATTCAATAAAATAATATATCCATCATTTAAAAGATCTTATTTTGATATATATTTTACTTGATTTATCCTAACAGCACATTGTTAAATTTTACTTTTTAAATTTAAAAAAGTTTGAAGATTACATAAAAATAGAAAAATAAATAAGAATAATATTAAACTTTTCAATATCTTATCAATACAATGTTTTACTTCATTTTGAGTAATTGCTATTAATTTTTCTAAGTTCTAATGAATTGTAGTAGCATATAGTCCGTCCAATGCTATAAGTTTTGTTAATCACCAATTTGAGAGATAGTGAGATCTTCTTTAATTAGACCAATTTATTATATATTTTTTAAAAAACTGTGAGTAGGTATAAGAATGATGTACGTAGACATTTAAGATATTGAAAGTACACATTAAAAATACAATAAGTAAGCATTGATCTTTAATGGTTGAACTTGAGATATGTCTCTTAAAAAGACGGTCTTTCAAGAGACTAGCTTTTGTGAATTGTGATGAATTATGAAAACGTAGAGGTGTTCATTCGGGTCATTGGGTAGATTTTGGGTTAGGTGTTTCAGGTCGGTTTGAAATCGATTTTGTGTCCAAATTGTTTTTTAAAAGTTGGGTCAAATCGAGTTTGATTACAAGTAGGGATGACAATTCAGTCCGAATCCTATCCTAGTCCGCGATTCGAGGAAAATAATCCGATTCGAGTCCGAGGAAAAAGTCATCCGATTAACTTTATGCTCGAGTCTGAGTTAGAGACGGACCAGAGTTGGACCTCATTAAAAATCCGACACTCCGACCCTAAAGGAAATCCGACTTTGAACTTGACTTTTACACCAATATTTTGTTTCCTTTAAAACTCTAAACGTGACTAATTCAAGCTCTCCCTCATACTAATTGTAATTTTTAATTTTGAAAAAACTACTTGTTATTTTTATTTAGATTAATCAATCAGAATACGACAAATCAGATCAAGAGAAATATAATACGCCAAATCAAAATGCGAGAAAATTTAGTTGCATTGTAGTTGTAAAACTATTGCTCTCGTTGAACTTGAATTCAAAGTACATATTTTTTTGTTAAATTATATTTGAAAAATATATTTTGTTAATTTTGTACGCTTTAAAATCATAAGTATAATATCACAATGATACTGTTTGATATTAATCAGAATCCGTTGGAGGTCCGAGAGTCCGAGTCGGGGCAAACTTGGAGTATGCATAATCCGACTCCGAGTGGAGGTGGAGTGAAAAAAAGTCTAACTCTTATCTGGAGCAAAGTCAGAGTATGTATAATACGAGCCGAGATTGCTATCCCTAATTACAAGGCCAGGTAAATTTTAAATAATCGGATCTGTTTTGAACGTGAAAACGTGTGGGTGTGGGTGCGGCTCGATGAAATCAAACAAGGGCATTATCTGGTCTCTCTCTCCCAACCATCGACTACCTTATCCACACATCGTGGCAGAATCCAAACCCACCTCACAAATTTCCCAAATTACTTCAATTATTAATCAACCAATGACCTTCTCCATTTATCTTCTTCATCCCTTCAACAAAAATCAACAAAAATGGCTTCCTCTACACTTTCACCCCCAACCTTATCTCAGGTACGTACTTCTACTTCTCCCCCAAATTCTCCAATTTCCCAAATTAGTACTCTAATTTCTATTGTTTGTTTGTTTGTTGATTCAGCTATGCTCAAGCAAGAGCGGAATGTTCGCGCCATCACTGGCTTTAGCGAAATCAGGAAAAGTGAATGTGATGATGGGTAAAGGAAGACTAGGAGGAATGAAGGTGAGTTGCCAAGCTACAAGTATGGCAGATGACAGGGTACCTGACATGGGGAAACGCCAACTTATGAATCTTTTGTTGTTGGGTGCTATTTCTCTTCCTACGGGTTTCATGTTGGTTCCTTATACTTACTTCTTTGTTCCTCCTGGGTAAGCTTCTTTATCTTCCATTTTCTATATTGATGCTCAATTCAAATCATGTTATATATATATATATATATATATATATATATATATATATTTTTTCAATTGCTTTTTAACGAGTTATTATTCTTCAATATGCTGTTTTGTATCTGTTAAATTTGTTTCAGCTTGTTCTTGTCACGAGACGACCTATATAATTAGCCCATTTTTATGATTAATCGCTCTTTAAGATTATAAGTGATTATTATAAGTTTGTAAATGCTCATTGGGTCAGTCACAGTCTCACCATGAGAAATTGAGAATGTCTCATTTGAGATTTTGTGAATTTGTTATGGGCTTGTATACACTAAAACTCGTACGACTATACACAAACTTGATGAGGTTTCATTCTAAAACCAATTGGTATTACGAGGAACATCCCAACAAGCATATATATTAGTCAACCTCTCTCGATTTCTTAGAGATGGGATTACATGTGAGTTATTTTTCAACCGTATATGAGTTGATGACAATTATGTTACAAATTGAATGTGCCTATTTATATTTTATTGTGTATTGATATGCTTTTTATCTGTTTTTTTGTATATATCAATCTATTATTTGTAAGTAGAGGTAGAGGTTATGATACTGGCTTAAGAACTTTAAAGTCAGATTTTTGAGTATGGTAGATGTTTTGTGAGTCCAAGATATTCATTGAATTTCATGTACGCTTCTTGATTAATATGCCCTAATACGGGGTTGTTGTCGTAAAACAATCAATAACAGTGGAGGAGGTGGTTCTGGTGGCACCGTCGCCAAGGATGCTCTAGGAAATGATGTTATTGCTGCGGAATGGCTTAAGAACCATGGACCAAATGATCGTACTCTTACCCAAGGGCTTAAGGTACTTCTGCCATCCTTCAAATTCCGCCTTTTATTTTTCGTTTTAGCGTAAATTCTTAGAAGCAAGTATATTGTTATGTTATATACTCTAACATATACTACATAAATAATGGTTCGATAGTACTTCAACAAATAAGGATCAATTGCCCTGTTTGAACTGATTTTATACTTTTCAGGATTCTTAACTGCACTAAGCATATCAGACAGGAATGTTGTTTCATTCCTGTTGGTATTGCTGTTTACCACCTATGAATGCTTACCTCCTAGCAAAATCATTGTCACATGATTCACTAATTTCTTTCAAATCGTGAAATAAAAAAATGAATTTTAGTCGGTTGTGGGCTATTTCAGGGTCATTTTGAGCAAATCGCGAATTCAAAAAGCGAATTAACTGGCGAATTATGTTACACTGGAATTTGGTTTCTAATTGAGCAAGAAAACATATATTATCTATGTTATTTATACGATATAACTGAACTGTTTATTTGTTATTCTTCATAACGCTTATATATCTACATAGAGTTGAGTTTGTTCTTATAATTTGACGATGTTCTATCAGGGAGATCCAACATACTTAGTCGTGGAGAGCGACAGAACTCTTGCAACATATGGAATCAATGCTGTGTGCACGCATCTTGGATGTGTGGTTCCATGGAATGCTGCTGAGAACAAATTCATCTGTCCATGCCATGGATCACAATACAACAACCAAGGCAGGGTTGTTAGAGGACCTGCACCTCTTGTAAGTCATCAGCACTTTTTAGTCTTTGTTCTTGCTTGTCTTTTTCTTTCTGCAACCGAGAATTGTTCGCCTTAGTCTTAGACATAGTTACATGGAACGTGGAATGTAGCCACGTTCTGGGATTCGGGAATGTTCGTCCTCAATCACCACAATACGCAACCCAAATTGCTCTAGGTAATGTCCCGGTGTAGAAGACTTGTTCCAAAAGATAAAAGGAGGAAAAAACGAGATGAAAGCTACAAAACTAAAAAAAATTCCAATTAAAAACAATTTATTGAAGCAAAAATTTCATTTTAATTTAATTTTGTTTCCAAATATATTTTTTTATTATATATATATAATGTATCTCGTACCCAATCGTCCCCGAGTCAATCTTAGTTACTTTCCTTTTTTCGTTCCCGTTCCACTTTCCGAACTGAATTGTCGTTCCAGATAACAATTGTCTTAAACCACCAATTTTTTTTTCCTTTTCTAAAAACCAACAGTTTTGTAGTTGTATTACTTTAAGAAAAAAATTTCTCTATCAATGCCATCAAAGGGTCAACCAAACAATTTTTTTGTTAGCACTAACTAGCGTAAGGTACGTGAGTCCGACCCCCGAACCCCATACTAGGTGGGAACCACTTGACGGCATTAGAGTAACCACTACTCTTGTGAGAGACCGTCTCTCAGAGAAATGACCTCAAAATATGAAGTCTGTATTCTTATTTCCTCTTTAATTAACCATATACGTAATGTATCTCTTGGAGAGACCGTCTCTCACAACAATTTGAGTTGAGGTAATGGAATGTTGTAGTGCCTTTTACTGACGTGCACTGTACTGTTTCGGTGTTACAGTCATTGGCATTGGCGCACTGTGATGTAGATGACGGAAAGGTGGTTTTCGTGCCATGGACCGAAACAGATTTCAGAACCGGTGATGAGCCATGGTGGTCTTAAAACTAGGCCATAACTATCAGTTGCTGCACTGTATTCATTACACTAGAGTAAGTATTGTAAAATGTTGAGTCACCAGGGACAGTAATATTGGAATTTTTATCCTGGTAGATTCATTTCCTTGTTCATGAAGGTACATGCTTGCTTGTAACTTACTATATCTATTCACATGGTCTCGATTGTAATACTTTGGAGTAACACTCATTTGATCATTTATATATTTGCGTCTTACAATTAAAATGATTGTGAGAACTTGAAAGTGTGAAAATGAATGGTATTGTTTGCTGTTTACGGAGACACAAACAAAAGCTCGAATTCATCAATGGTGGAAAATGGAAGTGATATGAAAATAAAAACTTATGTGGTCGAATTGATGAAGGAAAGCTTGGGAAATTAAGGGAGGACTGCCTTCAGACTAACCCTCCTTCAAATCGTTCAAACTACTTGATATGCGTTAATGACAGCCTAGGAGAGGCAGGGGCGGATGCAGAGTGATGTCACTGAGATCAGTTGACATCATTTATATTTAAAATAAAATTATGTAATATTAAAGAGATTCTCATAGATCACTTGATAAGCTCCTTATCTTTCAAAGTGGGCAAGATTCAAAATGCCTTACAAGTTACAAGCACTCGCTAATTTAAGCTAATTTAGACCAACACCATGTTAATTAAATTATTATTTTATTCTTCAATATCTTAATCATATTAGTAGTTATTGTATATCCATAATTAATTGAAAATTTGAAATGAATAAGATTATTTATTAAAAAAAAGCATACTATAAGATCATAATTAAACTTATTCCAAAATTAAGCGTATAATTCCCAAACCTGAGGTTTGGGTTGTTCATAGATCTTGAAGGGAGTTGAAAACAAGCGGTCAAGATTCTTAGTAAGTGCTACATGTTGTCGTTTTCAACCGTTCACTTAATAAGTCGCTAACAGATACTTGATTTTTACCGAGCATTCTCATTCGCACTTAATAACTGCGAACTGACTCGAACCTGTGTTATGGGGTATTAGGCACTTATATTTGGAATAAGTTTGATTATGATCTTATTGTATGCTTTTTTTGATAAATAATCTTATTGATTTCAAATTTTCTAATTTTTTTTTGAGTCAAATCTGTCATTAGCAAAGATCAAGATCTGCCAAGGACCAAAGGCCTTGGGAAAACGGTTCCATACAAATTTTCTCATTAGCTTAAGCCCGTATCCCATCTAGCCACTAAATGTGCAAGAGAGTTTCCATCTCTTCTAACAAAACTACAAACAAAATCATTTACATGCAAGCACAAAGCAAAAATACTATCATAAAGTAGGTGTATTGGAGATCGGCCTTCCTCTTTATGATTAATAGCTGACACAACTGAAAGAGAGTCGCCTTCGAGATGGATATACTGACATCCCAACCTGAGCGCTACTTGGAGGCCGAAGAGAGCAGCTGCTGCTTCGCTTACATCTACTGGCCAAAAGGATTTGATTCTTCGAACAGCCTACATTAGGAGTTTGCCACGGCTATCATGCACAACAACACCAAGACCCTGCAAGGCAGTGTCCGCTACATAGGCATCAAAATTTACTTTTACCCACCCATTTAAAGGGGGCCGCCAGGTTTGGTGGTGGATGAAGAGGGGCTGCTGCACGACTGAAGTTGACCCATTGTAGCACTTGTACTCTTCTACCATGTTGTTGAAGCTGCGGGCTAAACTCACTTGATCCCCATCAAAGCCTTCAAAGATCTGCTTATTTCGAAAATACCAAGCAGCCCACATAGTTGCAAGAATGGAGCATAAGTTGTCCTTTGTGACATGTCCAAGGACCTACATGATGAATTCAGCGAAAGACAGACGGGGGGCATCCTGGAGCAGATTGTGATCTGGGTGAGGTGTCCACATGTGTTGAACCTTCGGGCAATCAAATATGGCATGTATAACAGTTTCAGGTTCATTGAGGCATCTATCACGTGAAGAGGAAGGAACACAGTACATTTGGAATAAGCTATGTTTCGTGGCAAGCGAACCCTTACACGCACGCCACAGGAAATGTCTGAGCTTTGGAGGACCATCAATATTCCACATTGTAGACCAGAATCGAGCAAGCGGCGTTTGAATTATCATCATCGCTTGTGTAACCAAGGAGACCAAGCATATACCCACTCTTCACTGAATAACACCCGTTCTTCTCATTCCACCAAAATAAAATATCGCTTGGCCACCTATACGAAAGAGGAACCGTGAGAATACCTACTACATTAGCTTCATCAAAATGGCTGTCCAGAGCACTCCTGTCCCAATTCCCAGAATCAAAATCAATCAAATCAGATACACGCAAATCAGGTTGGTTATTGGACTAGGAGATTGGAACAGCTAGGCCACAGTCTTTGGGAACCCATTTGTCAGACCACACCCTAACGTTCGTACCATTTCCAACTCTCCAACCAAGGCCCTCAAGAAGTAATGATTTTGTCCCCCAAATGCTTCGCTATGTAAAACTGGGGTCATAGCCTCGATGAGCTTCTAAGAAAGAGGAGTGCTTGAAGTAGCGAGCTTGGAGGACACTCAACAGCAGGGGATTTGCACTTACTAATAAGCGCCATGATTACTTTGCAAGTAAGGCTGTGTTGAAGCATTTTAGATCACGAAACCCCATTCCCCATTTGCATTTTGGAAGCCACATATGAGACCAATTATGCCAATGAATTTTGCGTTACTCGTTTCTCGAACCCCACCAAAACTTCGCAAACATGGAGTGAAGTGCCTCAATAATACCACAAGGTAATCTGAATATACTCATCATGTAAACCGGGATTGACTGGATAACTGATTTGATAAGGACCTCCTTCCCTGCTCTGGATAAGTACTTCTCCTTCCACCCCTGTAGTTTTTTTCCATATGCGATCAGTCAATCAAGCGAAGATCTCCTTCTTTGAGCGCCCAATGATAGTAGGAAGACCTAAGTATTGCATGCTGGTCCACCTCTTTAACCCCAAGAGTATCTACAATAGCTTTTCGCACTTGATGATGAACCCCTTTGCTAAAAGAAATCTCGGTCTTATCATAATTCACTTTTTGACCAGAAGCTCTCTCGTACGTGCTAATGATATTAGCTACCTCTGAGCATTCCTGCACCGAAGCCTTAGCAAAAAGAAAACTGTCATCTGCAAAAAACAAATGAGATAAAACAGGGGCTCCTCTACAGATACGTATGCCATAAATACTCCTCCTCTCAACACCAAGAGAAATCAGTTTCGAGAACGCCTTAGCACAGATGATAAAGAGGTAGGGAGATATGGGGTCACCTTGGCGTAAACCTCTCGAAGGAACAACCTCACCACTAACCAAACCATTGATCTTAAAAGAGTATGGCACACTCGAGATACAACTCATTATGCGATGAACCCAAGAGTCGCTAAATCCCATTTTAAACATGACTTTTTCCAAGAAAATTTACTCTACTCTATTGTAGGCTTTACTCATATCCAATTTCAAAGCAAAAGCCTCCCTTCCCCTATGTCCCCATCTTTTCATAACATGGAAAGCCTCGAAAGCCAGGAGCGCATTGTCCGTGATCAACCTCTTAGGAATAAAAGCATTTTGGTGAATAAAGATGATATCCCCCCAAACCCTTTAAGTTTATTAGCCATGACTTTAGATATGATCTTGTAAATAACATTGCAACAACTAATGGGAAAGGATTCAGTCATGTTTTTCGATTCGTTACATTTAGGGACAAGTGAGATGCATATTTTATTAATAGGCTTTAAATCAAACTCACCCCTCCACCACAACCGGACCAGACCAACAACATCATCACAGATAATATCCCAGAATTTTTGAAAAAATAAGGCATGAAAACCATTTGTACCTGGCGCTTTTGTAGGGTGCATTTGGAAAAGAGCCAAACGAATCTCCTCGCGAGTTGGCTCCATATCAAGAATCTGGTTCATTTCCCTAGTTACCATTGTATCGATACCCTCGAGAGCTTCTGGGAAACCCGACGGCGAACTAGAAGCAAATGTACTCTCAAAGTACGCCACAACTAATCTTTCAATGTCCGTTTTTGAAGACTTCCAATTCCCATTCTCATCGTTTAACCCACGGATCATGTTGCGCTTCAGCCTCGAATTTGCCTTGTGATGGAAGTACTTGGTGTTCTTGTCGCCATCCTTCAGCTAATTAACCCTGGAACGCATATGCCAGTAGGCTTCCTCCACTCTGTGCAATCCATCAAGGTCACTGGTCATCTTCGAACAGGAGGCAAGAGTGTGAGCATCAGGGGACTGCTTCTGGACTTTTACAAGCTTCTTTTTAGTGGTTTTGATCAAGCTTTCTAATTTCTCCAAACTCCTTTGCTGCCCATTCTTTGAGTGAGTAGCCACATTCTTCTAATTTTACATGAACTGGGCTATCTAGTCTCGCATTCCATATATCAGAGACAATTTGCCTGCACCCTTCCTTCGACAACCAAAAGGACTCAAACCGGAACAGTTTCTCGTTGCAATCTGACATTCTCCTTTTTTCCGTGCAAAGCAAGATGGGTGCGTGATCCGACCTGTATACCGGGAAGTGTCGATCATCAATTACCGAGAAAAAGTCAACCCATCTTGGAGAGGCAAGGAACCGCTCTAGGCGTTCATGAACATAAGTTGACGGCAAATTCCCACGATGCCAAGTAAACCAGCTGCCACGATAACCCAAGTCAACCACATTGCAATTATGAACACAGTTTCTAAATGCATCAATATCTCTGGCACATCTTTGGGCTCCCCCCTCCTTTTCCTCCACCTTGAGTATCTCATTGAAATCACCAAAGAACACGTACGGGATTTGAACCCCATTCAATAAAGACTGCATGAGCTCCCAAGTTTTGAACTTGTTGGTTTTATCCGCCCACCCGTAGATACCATTTGCAAGCCACGATTTGCCATATTCATCCATCTCCACCATTACTGAAATATGTTTGTCCGAAAAGGACTTAAGACTGACCTTGAAATCTTTCCACCAAAGACCCAGCCCTCCAGAGTTACCTTGGCTACTAACACAAATTCCATTTTGGTAGCCACATTTATTTCAAACACGTTCTAATTTACTACTATCAATCATAGTCTCCATAATGAAAACAATATTGGAACGCTCTCTCCAGCACACCAAGTGCGTAGAGCTTGAACTGTCTCGGGGTTATTAATCCCGCGACAGTTCCAACTCAAAATTTTCATTGCTCTTCGCGGGGCTGGTCAATGCCAGCGCCCGCTACTAACACACCTGAGATCACAGCAGCAACATCAGAGTCCACAGCAGTAACACCAGAGTCCACGCAGGCTCTCTTCAGTTCAGTATCCCTTTCTTCCATCTCTACATCAAAATCTCCAGACTTTCTTTTATCAACTGACTCCCTCTCTTGAAATGGGGCCTCAAGAATCACATGTTGTGGAGGATAGTTGGCATTCACACTTTTTTTATTCCCACTCACATGCTTTTGCCTTCTAGCTTTAATAAACTTCTTCTCCTTATTGTTAAAAGTACCCATATGGAAAGTATTACCCACATGCATAATAGATGGCCTACCCTCCACGTTTACACTTATTTCACCACACGTGTCTATCAAGGGTGTTGTCTCTTTGTAAGAAGAGAGGTCATCATGCAGCATTGAATTTTTACCCTTATTTGTTAAGGGCATGTCAGACATATTTTCCATATCAAAAGTCTTCACAACTACTTCAATAGAACCAAAACCCACATTCCCATCAACATTTGCATTAAATGACTGCACCCCTAGAGTATGTTCACTAGTTGATGGTAGGGCAACAATATCCCCAACATTTATGGTCTTCTGAACCGACATACCCACCTCCAGTCCACACGCCTTGTCGCTTACTGTGCATGGGGAAGTTTGCCTTTCTACACCATTAAACTCCAAGGAACTGCATGATGTTTGTGGTTTTGGAATAAACAATTTTCTACGAACCCTCAGCGTCTCAATCTCCTCTTTATCTTTATTAAAACCCTTTCTAGGGGAAGCTTTATCAAGACCCATCCATACCCCTTTTCCTTATCATCCTTATCTACCACAGTACAATTCTTCTCGGTGTGAGACAACAAACCACAAAGAAAGCAAAAATACGGGAGTCTCTCATACTTTAAGTGTATTTTAACAGTGGTATCGCCTTTAGCCCTAATCAACCGGTAGCGTTTCAGGGGTTTTGTCACATTAATATTAATTCTAACCCTACGAAAAGGACTTAAATCAAGAAGGTCCTCCTCAAATTCTATCACCTCCCCAACCGCTGCAGCAATAGATTTAATTTTGTTCTCAGATCTACAAGCATAAGGAAGATTATAGAATCTTACCCAAAAAGGAGAGGAATCAAGCGCCATCTCTGTCGGTTGCACGTTTGTGTCGATTTCTTGCAGCACAAGCAATCTCTGTTCGAAACTCCATGGGCGACCATTAAGAACCTTTGCCTTATCCCTCCAATGAAAGAATTGAAACATGAAAGTATTTGATCCCATGGATCTGATAATGACTCTTTCTTTGAGACACCAGATAAGTAGCATCGTACGCTTGAAAGCTTCCACGTTTAAGGGTTTTTCAGTAAGAACCTTTCCATTCAACCTCAATGATATCTTCTCATCCTGTGCATCGTCAAATTCACCAGCCACATCAACTATATCTTCTTCACCATTCATGATGGACAGTTTAGAGCATTGCTCGACTAATTCATCCGCCATGAGAAAACGGGACAAAAGTCTCACAGGAAAACCCTAGAGAGAAGAAACCCTAACTCAGGAGAGGATGGACTTTTTCTAATTAATTCATTAGCTCTTGTATATAAGGTGATTATAACCCAAAAAGAAAATTAATACTCCACAAACCAACTATTAAACCCCCAAAATACTCAAAGCCAATGGTAGTTTCCGTTGACAGGTAAAATCCACTTTCCCGATGATCATCATCTACCAAAATAAAATCTAAGAAGATCGGAAAGCTTTTTTTCGAAATTTAATCTAAAAGATTAAACGACAAACATTTGGTTCAAATAACCAAAATTTAATCTAAATTTTAATCAATTCAATCACCCAACGCCAACACAAATTTGGCCATATTGACAAAACGACCAAATCAAATGCAAATCCTAAAAATTTTGTGTTTTCTCAATGGTACAAATTTCAACATGAGGACGCTCAAAATCACCATTGCCTCCTTAGCAACCGTTGAATTACAGCCCACAACAAAGAAATCCATAAAAAAAGAGAAGAAGAGAACACCTTTGAGCGGTGAAAATAAATTTTGGGGAGGTGAAAAGAAAATTTTTAATTCAGCCAAAGTATAGTCAATCAATACAACCAAAATTCATAACGTAAATTTTGAATCAAAGTAAAACTCGATGTTCTTTTAGCACTTTAAAATCATTTATAATTTCAGTACAATTTATGTCTTTACTATTTGTCTTTCAATGTATTAAAACTAAACTATTAGCAAGAAATTGTCGCTCATTTTATTATGAAGTTTAGTCTTCACTATCTTCATTATGGAAAAGGCTCTCCAAAAGAGTTAGAATCAATCGTATTAATATGTCAACAATAAATATGTCTTTGCATCTCCTGTCTCCATCAACTGTTGGCAAAGTTCTGATAAAGACGAAAATGTATCCAGATTAGGAATTAGGATTTGTTAATAATTCAATTAGGGATTATGGTTTTCTTTAATTGTTGATAATATGATACGTTTCTAAAAAAATTAGGGATTAGGGTTTGTTAATAGTTGTTTTTTTTTTGAGTTTAGTGTTTGTTAATAGTTGAGTGTCTTATTGTATGGGTTTTCAGTAATTCAAGTATTTACTTACTCAAACTCCCTTAGTTTTCATATGTTCTTCTCAGATATAATTTTTGAATTTTAGTGCCAATCCTTGACTATGGTTTCTCATCCATCTATACGAAGAAATATATTCATGTGGAATTTAAGTAGATTCATCTTAAAATATATATACTTTCTAAATATCAAGTTTTTAGAATTTTTAAAAAATTACAATTATTTTACTTCAAAAAAAAAATTACAATTAAAATTATTTAATTTTTAAGTTTACATTAGGATCTGTGATAAAAGTGAATGGAATTTGCAATTTAGTGAAAATTTCATTTCAAATTTGATATTATAACTTATAAGATAAAAAAAAATATTTAAAATTTTTTTGAACATTTTTTTTGAAAGTAATATAAAACTTTAACATGATATGATATGATCAAGCCATCTTTGGATATTGATCGATTTAGCGAACGGGTAAATTTTTTTCTCTTTTCGTATCATAAAATAAAAAAATCAACATTAAAAAAATTAATTTTCTATATAAATTGTATTACAATCGCTTTCAATGATGAAATAAGGAATTATTAACTCACAATAATTAATTGGTAATTTGAGAGACGAATCTCAAGTCTTGCCCATTAAGGATTAATGTCTACTTACTGTATTCATAACGCCTACTTACACTATTCTAATGCTTACGTACCGTATTCTTAATGCCTACTTTTAATATCTTAAATGTCTACTTACATTACTTTTAATGCCTATTAATAATATTACCTCTTATTCATAGAGAATGAGACATTTGTTTTTTCACTCTATGCACTTATTACTCTTAGTCTGTATTTTATAAATAATCTATGGATTAGAACATAGTCAAGTGAGATCTTATTTAATTCGTCCCAATGCAAAGATTATTAATGTTCACTTTTTATAATATTTCATTATGTATAATAAGATATATTAAACATTAAATAAGTGCATTGAATAGTATGAAAAAACAAATGTCCCATTCTCTATGAATATGAGGGAGTAGTTTAAAAAATATATAATATCTCACAAGAATTTGGGTTGGTAAAATTATTTGTGTTATTTAGAGTAATCACCCGCTAATCTTGAGATTCAGTGTTGGGCTAATTGATTCAAAATTGACAAGTCTTCTTCAAGACCTTGGTCAAGTGTTATGTATTTTAAATATCATGCCCCAAAGTTGACCTTCATTGGCTAGTTGCCTACTAGAAATCAATCCACTTTAAATTTGATTTTCATAGTTTAATCAAAATTATTTTGATAGTTTAATCAAAAGTATTTTGATAATCATAAAAAAAATTTAGATTGATATTTTTTTTAAAAAAAATTGATAATTAATTATACATCTATTTCTAGTTTTTGGCTTTTAGGTAATGGGTGGACAGACTATATGAACCTCTAAGTATCCCGCTTATACAACTATGATCAAACTATGATAATCAAGGTCTTAAATGAGACGGTCTCATCGTAAGACACGCATTTAAATATGCTAATAATACAAATTATTAATTCCTTCGTTTTCATATGTTTTTCTCAAATTTAATTTACGAATTTTAGTGTTAAACTTTTCTTATGATTTCTCATCGATCTATATGAAAAAATATATTCATGTGGATCTTGATACATTTGTTTCAATATATATTTTCTAAATATCATCTTTTAGAATTTTTGAAACCTCACAATTAGAATTATTTGACTTTTCAGATTACATTGAGATCTGTGAAAAAATAAAAAGAACAAATGAAACAGAGAGAATAACATATTGACTTTTTGTTTTGACGTCGTCTTACCGAAGGCTAATTGTCAAGGCCTCATGATGTCTTATACTTCTTTCATTTCATTATACTTGCTACATTTCACTTTTTACATTTTCCAATGCGTTATTTTATTTATTTATATGTTAAATTATACAAATCTAAAAATTATAAAAAGTTAATATTATGAAAGTATGCGATTAAACGATTCAAACAAGATCCCACTTGACTATATTTTTACTTATACATTAGTCACAACATATAAAATAAATTTGAATGATGAATAGTGCACATGATCGAAATGCAACGAGTATTTCATAACAGAGAAAGTATAATATCATTCATGAAAATAGCTAGGAGGATTGGGTGGCCCACTATGCATTAGCATATTGTGATTAGTTGGTTGTTCCTTCTCTCTTAGCCACCAAGCAGAAAAAGGATCAAAACGCGGGGAAGGAAAAGGATACCTAACTTTTACATTTAGTTTATTGAACTCAAATCATACAAGTATATACTTTCACATTGTTGACCCTTGATATTCCAAAAAAAACTCTTTTATGGATTGGATGAGAATCCTAAAAGCCGCCATTGTTAAACTGCTGCTGCTACACTATTATTATTAATTAATATTAAATTAATATAAAAGTCTGATCTGAAATTCAAACGCAAAAGAATCACAGAGATATTAATCCAGCAGAATTCCATAGATCAAGAATTGTATTCCAGCCGATGCGATCAAAATCGCACAAAATCCTACATCAATCAGATCAGGTAACATTATTTCTTACAATTTTCCGTCTCTCTCTCTGTTTAATCTAGCTTCGAACTGGAATTTCCGTTTTTGTTGAGCATTTTAAATTTAATCAGATAATTTAATACTAGTACTTGATTAATTTTTGTTGTTTGTCATATCTTGATCCGATTCTAATTAAAACCATCATTTCTTGTTGGATGAAGAATCTGGCATTTCCTGTTCTTGAATACCTAATTATAAAGTTGAGCATTGATTTTTGATTTTTGCATATAAAAGTTTTAATATTATAAGTTGAAAGATAAATTAAAATTATGCTATACTTTTATCACACATTCATACCTAAGCTATTGGTTAGAAATTTAGTACAAGTACATACTCTCTCCATTTCACCCAAATATTTAATTTGTATAAGTCTTTTCATTTCTAAACTTGTACATAATTTTTCATGATATTTTAAAGTTAAAATATATTAATGTTATATTTTGTCTATTTGCTTTGTTGTATGTTCTTTTATTATGTATTTTTTCTAATTTATTCTTCCCATTTGGAATATTTTATATTAAGGAGGGAGAAATTTGATTAATGTTTTTGACATATATTTAGAAGATAAAATATATCAATGTGAGATCTCATTAGATTTGTCTTAATGTATATTTTTTTATTATGTATTTTTTATTATGTGCATTTAGAGATATTGAAGTTTAAATTTTGCTATGAAAACTGTGCTTAAAGTAAACGAGAAGAACAAAAAGAAATGGAGGAAGTGCAAAATGCATTTATAAACATGAAGTGTGGAACATATGTTGTGAAAATTGCGTAAAATTAAATAAAAACAAAAGAGATTATTAACTACCAAATGTTACTTTATTTTGTTTCTGTGAGTTTTTGTAGAACATATGGTGTAAACTAATAAAAAGGCGTCAGTGAGTTTTTGTTGGTTGTTACTTGTATATTGATGTTGTGATTGAGCATAAGATTAATATTATAACACTTATTTGAAATAATATGGACTATATGAAACTAATGCTTGATGATAGAATATTTAGATGCAAAGCTTGTATGTAAAAAAGCTAAGGTAACTTTACATCATTGGATATGGATGAATAGGTTCAATTGAAGAGAAAGTAACTAAAAGCATCCACTTGCAACCCTTATCGAAGGAACAGGAACACAATCAAATAATACGCAACAATAAAGGACGTACATAATTTTTGCAATCATCAGATGCGCGGATCAAGAGAATCCGTTAAGCACTTTTTCAGAAAGCATAAAGTACGTCTTCTCGACTCTTTATTACCTCTTACAAATACAAATACTAATCTTCTTGCTTAGTTCTTTCCATCAAATATCTTTTACTCATGAAATTGATAGAAAGTACTCTCTTCATTTCTTTTTGTTCTTCCCATTTACTTTTTACATAGTTTTTAATGCAAATTTTAAACATCAATATCTCTAAATATAATAATAAAAAATTATAAAAAATATATAATAAAATAGCGTATATTAAGATGAATTTAACGAGATCTTACATAAGTATATTTTATCTTCTAAATATGTGTCATAAACATTAATTAAGTTTCTCTCTCCTTCAGTTAGAATATTCCAAATGGGAAAAACATTAGAGAATAGAGGGAGTAGTTTATACATACGGGTGTTGGTATTGAATTTCGTTTTGTTTGAAGTTGAATTATTCAACTTATTTTCTTAATTATGTGAAGATTAATATGAGGCGCCATCTTAGCATATTGTATTGGTTTCTAAACAACGAAAAAAAGAAAGCAAAAATAAATGTAGGTTTTTTTTATCTATGATTATATAGGAGATATGATTATAGGAGTCCTTTTTTCAAGTACGTTAAAATAAAGAGAGAGCTGGGGGAGAGAGCAGTGAGAATTAATTTTAAGAATGTACTTGAATAAATGGTATATATTTCAATTAAGATAAAATTTGATTTTTAGAAATGTTTTAACCTTATTTGTTTTCTTTCATTCTGTATTTTTACTCTTAATACCAGACACCCACTTAAAATATTAACTTCAATCAATATATATATACTATTGGAAAAATTACCTATTATAATCCAAACTTTTTATGATTTTCCTACAAATTCCACCTATTGATTAACCATAAATAATCTCAATTTTAAGGGGTATTTGCCTAGAGTGAACTTGGGTAACCTGATGACCTGCTATAGTAGGTCATTCACCAAAAACGTAAG
The DNA here is from genome assembly GCA_019425755.1 of Amaranthus cruentus. Classification (NCBI taxonomy): domain Eukaryota; kingdom Viridiplantae; phylum Streptophyta; class Magnoliopsida; order Caryophyllales; family Amaranthaceae; genus Amaranthus; species Amaranthus cruentus. The sequence goes on along the minus strand of CM033450.1, from coordinate 20,880,891 downwards.
CTGAAAATGAATTTAAAATTAATGAAAAATTTTGAAAATTTACAATGAAAAATTCTAAATGACAAAAAAAATCATAAATTTTTTTTGAGCATTTTTCTAATATTTTTTCGACATTTTAATTAATTTATCTTTTTTTAAAAAAATAAAACTTGCTATAGCAAGTCATCCAGTCACCGGGTTTACTCTAGGAAAATACCCCTCAAAGTTGAGATTATTCATGGTTAACAATAGGTAAAATTATTATAGGAAAATCATGAATGATTTGAATTATTCTAGGTAATTTTTCCTAGGATCATTTACCAACTACAGCCTCTAAGTTTACTCAATTTCAAATAAACAGCCGCGAACTTCGTTTATTACCAACTACAGCCTCCAACTTACCAAACATGACATCGAGACAACCAAAACAGCCAAATGTAGTTGGTAATAAACAAAGTTCGCGGCTGTTTATTTGAAATTGAGTAAACTTAGAGGCTGTAGTTGATAAATGATCATTTTTCCTATACTAATTTATACATTCTGAATTATACATTCCAAAACAATTAGTAAAAACTCAAACTATAACAATTACAATATTTGATTTGTAATCCTATAGTGAAAGAATATAAAATATTAATGTAAAATGTTGCTTCCTTTATCTTCTGATTTTGGAGTATTTCTATCTTTCTCCGTTCAACATTTACTTTTTCACAGACTCTAATGCACTAATTCAATTCTTAATATCTCTAATTATGTATAATAAAGTATTATGAAAATTTGATATTAATAATTTTTGCAATGAGATGAATCAAACAAGATCTCACTTGACTATATTTTAACCTATAGATTAAAAACTAATCACAAATTATGAGTGATGAATGAATAATGTCGTTTTTATCAATGTTGCAACTAATATAAAACGAAGGAAGTACAATCTAGCAAAATGAGTGGAACAAAAATAAACGGAGGCTGGGAAGCATCATTATAAGCTTTTCAAACGGAAATAAAAAAGAGTAACGGTCACTACATTTTATTGGACACATTACTTTCATTTTCAAACATTATGATTTATTTATGACCGAAGAAATAGCCCAGCAATTTCCTTGAGATTTCTGTTATTTGGCTCTATCCTATCCCTTTTTCATACTTCACCATCACTTAGTTTTGGCACTATTCAAGACTACTGCAAAATTGATAAAATTTAATAGAAATGAAATCGAGTTGGAAAATGAGACAAAAAAATTTTAGAACAAGTTAAGTATGGAGAGAAAATATAAATTTGCAAATGAATTAAAAAAAAGTAGTATAAAATAAAAGAAATGACAATTGACAACATAGTCCGAGTTTGATTCGATTTGAATGCCAAAACAAAAGTCCTGACTCCAAATATTTATAGAATCATTGGCTGGTTCTTTAAGTGGCATGAGTGCTCATGGTTCATGTTGAAGTGCCCATGTGTTAGCCACATGTGAGTTGTTCTACATCGGAGAAAGAAAAAGAAGAGAGTATGCATCACTTTATAAACTTAAGGAGTAACTCCTACTATCACCAATTGGTTTTAGTAGTGAACCTTCTTAGGGTTTATGAGTGGACTACTTCTACACCCCCTTGTTTGAGTTGTCTATGCCCATTTTCTAAATTCTATCAGTTCACCATAAGTTATAAATTAAAAATCGTTAAAAATATTGAATATCTTTAGTAAAATATGTCATGATTTTGCTTTTGTCAAATAACCACATAATTAAAAACTTAAATTTGTTATTAGACATTTTTGTATTAAATGTAAATATTTAGAGGGAAATAAAAGTTAAATTATCCGAATGAAGGTAAAATAGATGTGAATATAAAAAAAGAGACGAAAGATAAAAAATATAATGGTTTTAAAAAAATGAACTAAAAGAAAATTGATCAAACTTATTGGGGGAAGGAGTGAAATGTTCTCCTTTATCCCACTAGAATAAGCATTATCACACTTTGAGAGAGTCACTAAAGAATTAGTGTATTTAATTTCTTCCTTTCTATCACTTTATAACCGACAATAACAATATTTTGTTATTTTTCTACACTAACAAGTTTTTTTAATTTGACTTTTATTCATCTCATAAATAATTGCGTCCAATGATCTAAATAATCATTAATCATCTTTAATTGTTTAATACTTCATCCGTTTTAAAATACTTGCAATATTTACCTTTTTACGCAGTCCAATACACTAATTTAATACTTTTTTTTTGAATAATACCTGATTCATTAATAAAGAGTCATATGACATCTAAATCAGAGATAAATTAGCAAATACATAACAACTAAAACCAAAGATAATTCAAAAATAACAAAACTACGATCGTTGTGTATGAGATCTGACAATTCTGAATATCCTCTTCCACATCGCTGTTTGATACAGCCTTCTACGAGGGGGTCTTTCGATCTGTTGTAGTCTTGAGATATAATTAAATTTGATGTAGTTGATGATAATTGCAATTTTGGTGTCTGCTGCATCATCGCATTATTCTCTACCAAAAAATCAACTAAAGACCAAAATTCATAACTCCAAACTCTCATAAGGAGAGACTTTAAAACCCAATATATGGGTAGAATCAACCCAATGAATGGATAGAACAACTCTCTTACAGGGAGAGGACAAAAATGTATTCTAATCATATTAAAAAAAAACTTTAAAAGGAGAAATTAGGGGCTTACCATCAATCTTTAAAGATTGATGATAAAGATTGATGATAGCCCCAAACTATCTATAGATATTAGGGTTTTTTTTAGAGAGAAAAGAGAGAAAAAGAATTGGGGCGGCTAGGGTTTGTCTTGCTCTAGGATTTTGTTATCTTGGGAAGACTAAGAGTCGTTCATGATAATTAAATAAGATTTCACTTAATTATGTTTTAACTTATAGATTAAAAATTAATCACAAACTAAGAGGGGTGAATGGATAATGTCATATATTCTAATATGAAACGGAGTATACTAACTCGAGGTAAAAAGTTTGGATATTTATTATATATTAATATTAATATTAATATTAATATCAATATCAGACCACTAGTACACTACAGTATATTCCCATCTCATGGGTTAAATAAATTCCATGTTAGGAAAGAATTCAGCTGAATCTCAATTATTGCCATTGGAGTGACACATGCAAATTACAAATAGGAGAGTCAACGCCAACGCCAACGCCAACGCCAACGCCAAACCAAAAACACAAAAAGCGCGGAGGCTGTTATTGGGTGTGTCTACTTTCTCTTTGTTTCTCCTCCTCTCTCACATCTCTTGATCATCTTATTCTCATTCATAAGAACATTCTATCTCCCTTTATATCTATCTCCCCCTTATACCTCGTTTCTCTCTCTTCTTTCAGGTAATTCTCTCTTTCTTCTTTTTCTCTCTCCACCTCCTTCTCTTCCTCAAACTTCATATCCATGATGGCGATTGGCGAAGCTAGATCTTCTCTAGCTTTATCGCCGGTATCTGATTCGAATTTTTGTTGATTATGGGTCGTAATTTGAAACTTAGTAAATCCTTCATAAATTGCTTTTGCATTGGTGGTTTGGTAACATTCTCGCATTTACATCATAATTTTTCTTAATTCTGCGTTTTTCTATAGGAAATGATCGTCGATCTTGGAGCTGTATTTGTTGCTTTTGAAAATTTTCATGTGCTTTATTTTGTTACCTTGATTTGATTGTGATATTCAATTGACGAGTTTGAAAATTGTGCAGCTGAGTCATAGTATGGGAGATCCGACATTAGATCCAGATGGACAATTAAAGGAGTTTTGGATTCCGGATTTTATATTAAATCCGGAATCGGAGGAAGAGGATTATGCGGATGTTCCTGAGTGTCCTGTAATTGTCTTTGTCAACTCAAAAAGTGGTGGACAACTTGGTGGAAATCTCCTTGAAACATATCGTTCACTGCTTAATAAAAATCAGGTGCCTCCTCTGCAAACATTATTTTAGTAGAAATGATTTTAATTCAGTAACTTCTAAGTAGTCAGCAGATTCTTATCTCCTCAAAACATAATATAGGTTGTTGATTTGTTGGAACAAGCTCCTGATAAGTTTCTAAGTACATTGTATCTTAATTTGGAAATGCTTAAACAAAAGGAAAATGATTTGGCTTTGAAGATCCAGGAGAAACTCAGACTAATTGTATGTCTTTTGTTTTGATGATCTCTCATCTATGTCACTTGGAATTTTCATTTTACTTTCATTTTTGATCATTTTACAACAATTGAAGCCGACCACAAGCTTTCCAAGTTAAGGCTTTTGGTAAAAATCGAAAACTTGCTATTTTCTAGATTACGCCTGAGTGACAGTGACACTTTACAGTTTACTAATGTATGGTTGCTCATTAGGTGGCTGGTGGTGATGGTACAGCTGGATGGATTCTTGGAGTTGTTTGTGACTTGAAGCTGTCTCATCCTCCTCCTATTGCTACTGTACCTCTTGGCACAGGAAACAACCTCCCTTTTGCATTTGGTTGGGTAAAGAATATGTTCTTTACTTCATAACTGTTCCATTTTGTACAAACAGTGTTTTGTAAATTGTAAAGCATGCTGCGCTTTTCTTTTTAAACTGCATTTTCTATCATTTGGATTAAGGTTTTGGTGGTGTCTCTATTTTGTTCATATTGATTTATTTTTTAACACAAATAGGAAGTCCTATATGGTAAGTCTTAACATACTATTTGACTTGTAGGGTAAGAAGAACCCAGGGACAGATCAACAATCTGTGAAGTCATTCTTGTATCAAGTCTTGAAAGCAAAAGAAATGAAAATAGACAAGTAATGGTTCTGTTTTATTTTGATATTGCTGACATTGCCATTTTACTATTTTAGTTGTTGTTTTGGACTTTTAGTTATTATACGACTCAAATCAACTATTATGTGCGTCCTCTTTCCCTTGCTTTCTTTTGTATTTTTCCTTCAATTTAGGCATCAATCCACTAGTTCATCCAAAAATACCTTTGTATATATATCCTAGCATTCTTTCATAATTCTGCTTCTCTATTCACTACCAAACTCACATTTAGTAAATATTCTTTGATATTTATGTCAACTCAAAAATCAAAATGTATGAGATAATAACATCTTGATGCATCAATCTGGAAGAAATCTAGGTATTCTCATAGTTCATAGTTGTTGGTTAGGAGTTGATGCATCTTAATCCCAAAAGATTGGTGTCGGCTACATTAACCAATATATCAGTTTCAATGGTCGTCCACATGGATTCTTCTCTTCCATTCATTTTGATTTTCTACTATCTTAATTTGTAAGTCTAGATCCTTCTTATCTTTTCCACTCCTCTCTTCCAAGTCATCTTTAGTCTTTGTCGCCTTTTTTTTAAGTACCATGAGCTCCAACTTTCTATCTTTTTAATTGGTTCGCTAATACCCTGTCTCTGCACATGCTCAAACCCTCTTAAACGATTTTTTCATCTTTTGCTCAATATTTGGAACTCTAAATCCTTTCTTATATTTTCGTTTTGATTTCTATCCTATAAGGTATGCCCACTCATCTATCGAACCATTTGCTTTCTCCCTAATCTCATTTTTCTACTATGATCCTATCTAACCCATTAGGTATGACCGCATTCCATTTTTGTCACCCACACTTAATTTTATGGGTCACATCTTGTTGTATAGTGTCTTTCATTGTCTCGTTTGAGCTAAAACTACACTTCAAGTTCTCTGTCTTGCTATGACTTAATTTGGACCTCGTGAATTCAACTCTTGGTTCCATCGTTCTAGCGTAGCATTTATCCCCTCCCTGGTCTCATACCAAAATAGTGTCATCAGCAAACAACATGCATCAAGGCACATTTTTTTTATATCGATTATCGATTGAGATAACTCATCTAGGACCATTCCAAAAAGAAAGGGGTTTAGGGTCGAGCATTGTTGAAGGATAATTGTGGTTGGAAAATCCTCTATTGCTCTTCAACATGTCCTAATATTTGTCTTTATTTCTCGATATTTATCTTGCAATATATTTATGCATTTCAAGGGAATGCCCTTCTTTGTTGTTGCCCACCTAAGTACTTCTCTTGGTACCTTGTCATAGGCTTTTTCCAAGTCAATAAAATCCTCTATTGCTCTTCAACATGTCCTAATATTTGTCTTTATTTCTCGATATATATCTTGCAATATATTTATGCATTTCAAGGGAATGCCCTTCTTTGTTGTTGTCCACCTAAGTACTTCTCTTGGTACCTTGTCATAGGCTTTTTCCAAGTCAATAAAAATCGTGTGCAAGTCTCTTTTTCTAGGCCTATAGTACTCCATTATTTGTGTCATAATAGGAATTGCTTCCATTGCAGGTTTCCCTAAGCATAATCAAATTTGGTTCTCTGATGTGGGAGTACTTCTCTTCATATATATATATATATATATATATATATATATATATATATATATATATATATAGGGTCAAGTTCCAGTGAGAACCAAGCTTATATGAGAACCGTGAGAACCAATCGCCTTGATAAAAATGTGTTACTTTTTTATAGAAAATGTGTTACTTTTGAACAAAAAAATGTTACTTTTGTTTTAAAAAAAAGTTGTTACTTTTTAGCATAAAAAGTGTTACTTTCAGAAAAAAATATTTTTTTCAAAAAAATAAAGTAACACGTTTTTTTCAAAATGTAACACATTTTTATGTAAAAAGTAACACCTTTTCAGTGTTTTTTCAGAAAATCTATCAAATAATGTATCCACTTTTATATTATATATATATATATATATATATCACTCTTTCCATAACTTCATAGTATAGCTTAGGCATTTTGTTATTTCAGAAAATCTATCAAATAATGTATCCACTTTTACCCATATGGTTGCTAGAATGGATAATCTAGGGAGGCATTGATGGGGCTTTATCAATAGCTTCTTAGTTCTTTTACCCTTTTACTCATATTCCTCAGAACTAACTTATTTTCCCATTAGATCTGTTCATTCCCTTCAAGAATGTCCATATCATAAATTTAGTCATGAAGTAAAATGATGTTCTATTTACAAAGATTTTGCGACTTATATCATACTTCTCACTAGACCAATGGATTTATCTGGATAACATTTTAGTAAAGAATCCTCTACTGCATATCTCACGGACACCACCATCATTCTAATGAATATTGGCTTGAATTGTTCTCATCCACGCTCTCCTATCAATGTGAAACAATAATATAATTTTAATAATATACTTTTTGAACTTTTATCTATTTCTTCATGTTATCTACTTAACTCATTGTTGACAAGTCCTCTTTCCTTCTCTCTCCAAACAATTTATAGTACAAATAGTAATATTTATGATATTTTTAATTATCTTTTTTTTTTTTTTTACTATTAGCTGGCATATCCTGATGAGGATGAAGAACCCAACTAATGGAAATTGTGATCCCATTGCACCACTTGAGTTGCCACATTCACTACATGCTTTTCATCGTGTATCCTCAACAGATTCTTCGAACATGGTACCATTATCTCTCTCCAGCTGCTTTTCATCCCTAAATTTATCATGGAAAAGTCTTCTAATTGCCGCTATATTGCATTACTTAGTTATTTATTTGAGAAGGAAGAAGCTTGCATTTGAATACATTAGGAAATGGAACTTACATACACTTTATAAGTATAATTTGTTACTGATCAAAGTCACGGTAATTGAGAGACTATTTTCGCATCTTTGATTTTCAAAAGAGCTTAATCAAGCATGTTCTGAGAACCAGGAAGGAGACTTATGATTTTCGTGTTTTAGAATCATGCTTCCTCTATGTATGTTAAAGTATTAAGATCTATTAGAAAAACACTAAGCAATAATTAGTCATGGTGACATTGATGCATAGTTCAAAAATCGGGCTTCATCACATCGTACCGATAAATCCGAACCATAATGATGTAAATGATAATGTGACAAAAACACAATTTAGGCTGGTATAAAGGATATATCATAGGCTTGGTCAATATTTAGAGGTATGACAACCTCATCCTTGAAATATCATATTTGCACTTTGCATTGATGACCTTAAGTAGCTTTATGTGTAACAACTAACGTGTAATTATCTGTTTACTTTTATAGGAAGGCTACATTACATTCCGTGGTGGATTTTGGAACTACTTCAGTATGGGTATGACATATGATGGCCATTCTCTCTCTTAACTAATTGCAATTGTTATTTGAGATTTGTTTTTCAAAGTACTTTTTAGGGTTTTATCAACTTCAATCACTTTTGTAAATGGCGAAATGATTGGTAGCTTGATGCTGAGGTGTATCTTATGCAATTGTTATCTAATCTTATTTTGATTTTATTGAATCTGTAGGGATGGATGCTCAAGTATCTTATGCATTTCACTCTGAACGGAAGTTACATCCTGAAAAGTTCAAAAACCAGCTCGTCAATCAGGTAAATAGTCTTCTTTTATCATTTTGGTGTTATAAACGTATTGGATAATGTTACTTTTGCATTTAACATTGAACTTTTTCATAAGGGGAATCTGATCATTTTCAGTATTAGTCTTAATTGCTACCAATTTTTTTGGGTACATTAAGGATGGGTAGTAGGCCATGATGCTAAAATAACTACTGTGTAATTATATTTGCACATCTTCACCCATGATATTTCTTATACTGCATTTCTCGCGTAACAATGAGCATTATAAATATCTTGAATTGCAAGAAGTCAAGAACTAAGAGTGCTATTAGAAGCCTGATTATGTTTAGAATACCAAGTTTTTCCTATTACAGTAAGTTTAGCATGTCTTATATTGTTGCAGTGTCATGAATGGCATAAGCGATTACGTCCTATATTGAGAATTTGAATATTCTGATTTCTTTTTTTTACCCTTCTTTTGTTGAAATTCTGGCTGCTTTTTGTCAACCAATCTACCCTAAATAATGCGCATCTCCCTAATAAATAGAATGAACATTTGAACCGTATATTTCTATCTTAATGTCCTTGAGAAATCATTGTGGATTAGTCTTACGGGAATCTAGAAGCAATTGTGCATTCTAGTTTAAATTTTTTATTAACCCATGTTACTCAAATTTAAATAAAGTGTCAAAATGTTTTACTGATTTCTAAGTGTCGAGGTACTGATACGGGTATTTGTCTATTTGAGGTAGAATGAATGGTCCAAGAAACAAAGGTTGAAACACTAGATGATTCTTGAATATGTTTATTAGCATTTGGCCAATGCCATCAAATGGCTCCCACCTTGGCGGAATTCAAGGGGTCGAATATAGGCAACTTTACCCTTGTGATAACAAAATGATTGTTTTTGTTTCTTCCTTGATTACAAGAATCATCTACAACTTCACATATATAAAAAATGTACATGATTTAACGAATACTTGTTTGCACATCTATATTGTTGCACTAGTTGTATTTTACTTGCATTGAGATTTAATTTGTAGTGCCACTAGATAATTTTGATAGCTATAGCAGAGTAAAAGCCCTAGTTTCTTGGTAATTGAAAACCGAAATTATTATATTTTATTGTTAAAATTTTAATTTATTATGTTTGGTAAATTTATTTTGTTTTACCCTTCGATTGACTTCCTTGTACTTTAAATTGCAGAGTACATATGCTAAACTTGGGTGCTCACAAGGCTGGTTTTTTGCTTCTTTATTCCATCCTGCAGACAAGTGAGTATATTCATTCCCTTGTGAGGCCAAATAATAGTATTATTGTACTTGATGTCTGTTAATTTGATTATTTTACTATTTTAGCTTCTAGTAACTCGAGTATTTTTCTCTTCTTTTGATTAGGAATATTGCACAGCTAGCTAAAGTGAAGATCATGAAGAAACCTGGTGGTCAATGGGAAGAACTTCCTATTCCTCACAGGTAAAATGATATTCTAATAAAGCAAAGTCATGATAAGACGTACCTGAGTGGTAAATGCAGGCATTGTATCTGTTACACAAGTAGTTACCTCTTAGCTCTTAGCTCTGCAGGAAACTGGTATCTCTTTGATGTTCACAGCATGATTGAACAGAGGGAAGCTATTGAAGAATCATTATGTGACAGTTCCTATTGTGATTCAAAGCTTGCTGGTTTATTTACTAAGGTGTTTGATTTGCTTTATAAATTGGATATAGTGGAATAAAACAGTGTCTCTTATAGATTTATCTCTATTGCCTTAGATGATTGAGAAATCCATAAGCAACCATCTTCCAATTTAGAGTACAACATTCAATTATACCATTGTTGTTAAGTGGCTCTCATCTTGAGGTTGTTTCGAAAATAGAGGGTACGTTTAAAATTGCTTTTAGTCTGGTTTGTGAGTCATTGGGGCTTTTGATTCATGTGATAATGTAACAGCAGTTAGTGAGGATGAAGTATATTGTATTTGACGGAAAACATTTTAAGTTTAAAATGCATTTCCTGGTAAAAAAGTTTTGTTGAAAATACAGACTACAGACTACTTTTTCTTTTGTTGGTTTTATTTATGAAGAGTTGAAAAAAATGTGGAAACGGAGAGGCAAGGATGGATTACAAGAACGAAATAGGAAGGTCAAGGAGTAAGCTGGAAAATGTGGTTTCCCATCCTTATAAAAGGAAACTGTCTTCCAACCTTTAAAAAAAAACCATTTTCATAAGAAAAGGTATTATCAACCCCGTAAAATATTGATTTGGGAAGGAGAAGAGTTGTTTACTTCTACAAAACATAAAGTGGGAAAACAGTTTTCATTAAAGCATTCTTTGAATACAACAAGCTTGGAAGTGATTGATGAAATTAAGACATGGTTTTACTCTTTATTATAATATCATCATTGCATTGGACATCAAAACAATTATGCATTATTTTATCATCATCATTGTCATATTGACAGAATAATGGTTAAGTTTAGCCCTTTTGCAAATGACTTGCCAGGCTACTAATGTTTTATCTTTTTTTTGTTTTTCGATTTACAGTATCAGGTCAATAGTATGCCTTAACTTGCCAAGTTTTTCTGGTGGATTAAATCCTTGGGGCACCCCAAACAAGAACAAAATACAAGATGTTAGTTCATACATGCTTTAAATTTTATCTTGTATTTTTATTGTGTTGCTGTAATGCTTCTATATGGGAATCTCCCGCACATGATTTCTCAAGGATTCTAATGAATGTAACCCTGATTTGCAGAGACATTTGACTCCTCCGTTTGTAGATGATGGCCTCATAGAAGTTGTTGGTTTTAGAGATGCTTGGCATGGGCTTGTTCTCCTAGCTCCGAATGGCCATGGGACTCGTCTTGCACAGGTAAATCATTTCTTATTGCCTGATATACATATTTAATGAGTATTCAATGGTTGTTTGAATAATATGCGATAACTGCACTGTAAAAATATACCCAATCACTCTTTCATCGTCTTCCAAGTGCTGTACTCTGCAGTTTTCTGCTTGGCATGTGTATAGACATGACTAAGTTTGGTATTTGTCAAGTTTTTCATTTCAAATCAAAGATGGAATATTGATATTTACAAATGATATAGAAGCTTATTTAATAAAATGTTACCAATGCCTCAAGGAGGATTCTATTATATATTCAAGGTTGGGAGATTAGCAAATTTTAAAGACCACACTTGTTGCAACATCCTTTTTATAAGACGAACTTTGATCTCTTATTGCCTTTTTAGGTTATTTAATCCAATAATCAATAGGAGTACTTTATTTGTTTGTACTGTCTTTTCTTTTAAGATTTGTCCAAGTACAAAGTTGGACTGCCATGTCTTAGCCAAAGCCTCTAATTTTAGAAGATTAAATCTTAAAATCATGCTTCTCGCTTCTAGTATAACTTTGTGAGCAACCTATATTAATCTCATTAATTACATTGGCAAGTTTGAGAGTAATGTTTGTTCAGATGAGAACCCTATATAGTTGGACTTAGCATTGTGATCCCAGTGGACAGTCTTACATTTATATGTTTGTTTATCGTAGTGCTATTATTTTTACCCTTTCAGGCAAACCGAATCCGTTTCGAGTTTCACAAAGGTGCTACGAATCATACCTTTATGAGGATAGATGGGGAACCATGGAAACAACCTCTACCAGTTGATGATGATACTGTTATGGTCGAAATCTCGCACCACGGTCAGGTAAACATGCTTGCCACTGAGGGCTGCCGTTCAAGAAGTATTCGCGATCCCTCTTCTAATATGGGCGGATATGAGGAAGAAGATAATGAAGATGATTCTACAACTGTAGAAGGTGAAGAGTGGAGCAAATTTGGTGCTGCTGAGACATTCAGAATCCCAGATGGAGTTGACATATCACATCTGAGTTAAGCTATTCCTATTCCACCTTCAGTTTGAGCTACATATTGTGACAATTGAGCAAACCCTCAGGATGCAACTATACAAATTGATGATTACATGTAAATTATATGTCCATAGATTGTTATATAAATAGAAGTATAATCACGTATTTGAAGGCACGATTGTTTTGCACAACCAACTTTGGTATTAGTATGATTTGTGAAGTTTCAAAGTCAAAAGAGTACAAACTAGATTCTTTCTTGTAAATTAGATTTCTGCTATGCTTCTGATGTGAATAGTGAATTTCATGATTTCTTTATTTATTTGTTTTATTGAATTTTGCTACATTCTTCATTCACACAATTTAAATAGTTTTTCTTAATTCCAATACAAATTCACAAATTAAAAAAGGTAACGTTTTATACATGTAGCAAAGTATAGGAGTATTAATTACTACGAAATGAGTCATAAAATGAATTCGATCCTAATATAGTAATCCTCTAGAAGCCATTGCAAGTGAAAAACCTTTCAGAAGTGAAATAACTAGTTACAATTATTGCAACCTCATATAGCAGAGGAAAATTTCCACCCAAGGAACAACATAGCAGGTGATTATATGGACATGAATATTACATAAGAACAAAAAATATTGGGACTACAGGTAATGAGAGATATATTGGTATATATTGTCATCAATATCATAACACTTAGTATGCTCCCAAGCATTGTGCAACTGTCTCGTTAGCTTTCTGTACGCCTGATCTCTCTTCTCTTTTCTTCTTCTCTCTGCAATACCACGAGAAAATAAGTAAAAGCTTGCTTGAATAAACGTTTAAAGTCACATAGGTGGCTGACTCTTACCTTTCCACATATTCTTTCAACAGTTCTTTAGCTTGCACAAGCTTTGAGAGGAGGTTGCGGTATACATCAAGATCACGGTCCACACTTTTCTTGTTTACATTCAAGGCTGAGCAAAGCTGTTGTGAGCAACGAGTCAGAATATTGAAGGACTTATACGGTTTTATCATCATAAACTTTTAAGGCATCAAAAAACCAGCATGTACACAAAGATTGATGGTTGCAACAAAAGGTAACATCAAATTTCAAAACCAATATTTACCACTCAAGAACATTACATTTTCCTCATGCAAATAGTGTCTCCAGCCTCGGTAGAGTATGAAGGCTAGTGCGAGTGTTTCCCTTGTAATAACAAAGAGCCTGTCCTTACTCTATTTCACATAATATGAGAAGTGCACTTGGTTTATTGAGCCATTTTCCGTTCAATTTGAAACCTTTCATCACTATGACAAAACAAAACTAGCTCACTAGCTATATATTACTCCAACGACAGTGTATCACACATTCCAAACAGAGATAGGAAATAAAATCAAAGCAATATTTCATAACCCATTTGTCAATTTGTCATTTGATGACTCCCACCACTTTATGTGAGAGACATGTCATGCTATATTTTCAGCTAGTCATATAAAAGGGAGGACATGAAATTGCATGCATACGTGCTGTTTTAGGTCATGCAATAGTCATTTTTAGTAAGTTAAAATACTGACCTTCTCTAAGATGGTGGGTTCAGAAGCATTAGCCAATTCAAGGAGACGAAATAAGCCAACAGCAAAAAATCGGCTGTAGCTGAACCTCCCATCACCAGCTCTTCCAGCTATGTCCTTTAAGATTCCCTCAATTTCACCTTCTCTTGATGAGAACTCAACCAATGAAGCAGGTGTTTGGGCGCGAGCCCATTCCTCTAGTTTCTGTGTATCATTTCTGATGAACAGAAGATTTGATCATCAATATTTGAATAACATTCAAATGTAAAAATTCACACAAGGAGTAAACTTAGCTAGAGCATTAATTTGACATGGTCACGTTAGCTCAAATTCCAAGTAGGTTATATGAAACCCAGGGAAAAGGATACGATAATAACATACAGTATGCCAGTAAAGTAATTCATTCACTAGGCTAGGATCCAATTCACTCAACCGCCCTGCCTCAAAACTGTTACCTCCTTGAGAAGACATGGAGAAAGATGAAAATATACGAAGGTTCATAGATTTGGTTGGATAAATGGAAAAAAAGATGCACATGTATAATAATGCACTGAAATTACCTCAATCAAAAGAAGGGAGAGGCAAGAGAAACTAAAACAGTAAAGACAAACTTAAATCTTGATGGTAGTTAATAGATGTTCTCAGATTTATCTTTTTAGAAATATAGGCAATTGAAGGCATGGGTTGAAGATCAAACTCCTAGACTGATAAATATATTTTTTTTACTTTAGTTAACAGTATGAAATTAAAAAAAGTCAGACCAATTCTTTTTGCTTAAGAGAACTTTCTTTGCCCAATTTCAATAGAATTTAAAAATATTTTAACCAACAACCTATACTGCTCCGGTTCCTCTTTAAGTGCCTCAATGTAAGCTTTAAAGATGGCATTTCGATCTTCTTCACTGGGATAACCCTCCATCAGCTGATCATAAACAGTAACAAAACCAAGAGCAAATACAGGATCATATCTATATGTCTTTTTGTATCTCATCAAGTGTTGTTGAACAATCAACTCTTGTAGCACATTGTTGTAGATGCTAGGGATTGGCCGTTTATAGGCCTTAAGAAAATTTAACTTTGTCTCTGACACCGGTGGGGCCTCTGCAAGCAAATCACAACTAAACATATTATAATACTGTTAAAAACAACATGCCAAGTTTTCTTTGCTTTTACTTTGCTAAAGATAACAAAACAGTCCTTTTATCAAACTTCCTTAAGAATTAGAAGAATAGATGAAGTGGGAATGATCTTGGATCCTCCAATGTTGAGAATAGGTGTAGAAGGATGAAGAAAAACAGAGTATGGACACACACACAAGAAATGATCAATGCTTTAATGACCAAACCACAAGCAATAACATAAATGGTGTCTTGGACACTTCCCCTCAAGTGGGATTATATTTCATTAACTATTCAAAAATAAATCAATGAATTATCACTCACAATGCTTGATCACACACTACTAAGCTCAAAATTTCCACCTTTAATGGAAACACTCACACCAATACATGAAGACACCCTAAAGAGCTCTCAAACCCTATTTCCTTCATATCTATTAGTCCTCCCCTTATTCTAATACTAACTTTAGGCCTTATATATTGCTCACAATATCAGTAAAAGAACCCCTAGCTACACCACTGATTGGACGTTGCCTTGTTCAAAACACTCAACGTCTTGTTCAAGGTGGCCATGTTGCAAGCCACCTTTTGCTTCCTTGATGCATCAATTTCATGTTACTCCTTCCCTCTTGCATGTACATCAGCATCAATGATGTATGCTACGGAATAAGCAACGATGTGATCAAAATGACCTCTAACATTGGGTAATTTGTCACTTGCATCAACAATAGGAAAAAAACCTATAATTGAATTCTTACAATTTTGACAACGAGCAACGAAAAAAAATACAATTTGATCAAAGACAAGAAATAAATACTACTCCCTCTGTTCCTTAAAGATGTTCCCATTTGACATTTTGGGTCGTTTTATTTGTTGTTCCCATAAAAAATCTTTCTATTTATTTCACAAATTTTAGACAAAATTAAACTTATTCATCCTCATTTTAATATTCTAATAATGCTTATGATTCCCACATATCTTCCACTAACTTCAGTTTAACATTTTTATATTACTTATAATCCCCACATGTTTCCCACTAACTTTATTAAAATATTTTTTAATAGTTGTAGTCTCTATATTTTTTCCACTAACTTTCTTAAAATATTTTTTTATTGTTTATGGTCTCCAGTTTCTTCCATCAATTTATTAATTCAATAAAAAAATATATTCCCCATCTAAAAGATTTTATTTTTCTTTATTCCCGTGAACATTCCTTGTGGAAACTTCTTTATTGAAAGGAGGGACTATATAATAACCAAATAGAGTCAAATTATAAAATTGTTTTATACGCATTACTGATTTTCTACCAACTAGCAATGCAACTACTCCTGATAAATACTCAAACTGAACCTATAATGACCTCCCAGTTTTTTAATTGCAACATATGTATTCCAATGTTCAAATTCAATCTTTATATTTGACTGAGAATAATCACTAATGCAAAAGAAAAAACTAGAGTTAAATACATTTCAATGCATATTCTTAATGTAAAAATTATTTTTTAACTTTATTAATACTAATATGTAAATTGAATTAGTAATGATAGGCGATGATTGCATGTAATTTATAAAGCAATACAAAAGTCGGTTGTTTTGCTATAAGCTATATTTGTTTGGCAGTGATAGTTAATGAACCAATTCTGGTTCATGGAAGCTCATCAAGTAATCTCCACATTGTTTCCCTTAACTCACTACTATCCCTACCACTACCCAACCTACTTCAAGAGGCTCCACATATGCCTACCTACTTTACCCACCATTGAGGATATACCATTTCACAACAAATGACTACTTGTGCTCAACACGAAATCCATAAAACCCAAAAAATCCTAAACCTCAACACCACTTCTATCCCAACTATTTATTGCCTTCCCACCCATTCTGTTTGTGTTTAGTAACGCCACAACACAAATTTGATGTTTTTATTGATAATAAGACGTGAGATTTAATTTATGTCCTCTATAATATTGACATTACTCGGAGTGTGTGCATTTATAGGCCTAAAATCAATTTAGACGGCTCATTTGCTCATCATAGAAGTTTTTTCATTGATGATAAAAATTCAATAGATAGTATTTGGTTTTGAGGAAACTTTCAGCACAGCAATCCTCACGATACGTAGCATTGCTATGTCTCTGTTTTGGTTTCTCTATCAACTAAATGTAAAAAATGCATTCTTACCTACAATCTAGAAGAAATTGTTTATATGTATCATACACTGGAATTTTGAGATTCAAAACACCTTGATCATGTATGCAAGCTCAATAAGTTTATTTATGATTTAAATAAACATCACATGCTTGGTCTCCAAGGTTTATGGGTTATTTAACTACCATGGGATTTAGTCACATCATTTCTAATCACCTAGTTCTTATTTAGCGTAATGGTCATCTAATAGCCTACATTCTCCTCTATGTTAGTAATATCATTCTTGTTGACCAAGCTTAGCTTGAATTTGTCACGAAAAATCTTGATCCATTTACCTATTTTTTGGGACCTGCAACAATTTTGTTTGTTTATGCGACTATCACACTCGCCACATTGCACTGAAGTATATTACAAAAGACATCATATTATGGCCTATATGTTTATTCCACCTCTCTTAACAAATTTAATTCTTATACCGATTAGGTATTTTGTCCTAATACCTGTCATTCTACTTGTGGCTGCTCAATACGTATTTAAGCGAAAATTTAATCTTTTTTTTTCAAAGTGACAACCAACTATCATGCTTCGGTGCTGAAGATGTAAGAAAATCTTGTTGGCTTTGTAATTTACTTTTTGAGCTATGTTGTGCAAAGTTACGAGGGTTCATTTGGACAACTTAAGTGCAGTGTCACTTTGGTAACCTAGTCCAACATCAACACAATCATATGTAGATAGACATTCACTTTGTACGCAAAAAAAGTTGATTGGGGATAAATTCATGTTGTTTATGATCCTTCACGATTTCGGTAGTTGTTATATATGTTAAAGGACTTGCACTAGCGCTTTTTGATGACTTTTGAGACAATCACCGTGTCCAATAATCTTGTGTTCGACTATGAGGTTGTAATACTAATACATGGCCAATGAATCAGATTGATAACAATCTTTGTCAGATCATAATCTTGTAA
The DNA here is from genome assembly GCA_019425755.1 of Amaranthus cruentus. Taxonomy (NCBI): domain Eukaryota; kingdom Viridiplantae; phylum Streptophyta; class Magnoliopsida; order Caryophyllales; family Amaranthaceae; genus Amaranthus; species Amaranthus cruentus. The sequence goes on along the minus strand of CM033450.1, from coordinate 20,862,868 downwards.
ATATGGCTAGTACATATAGAAACAACCCATGTAAGACGCTATAACTTCAAGGAAGTAAAAGAAGAGGGACAGGAGGTGAACTTTAACTAGCAACAGGATTAGAGTGACCATTACCATCAATGATAAAGTGATTTTCGCAGCGTTCTTAAATGAGATAGCTCGATTGATACAAGGACGTATAACTTTATGCACGTTGTTTAATGATGACATTGTTTTGATAAATTAGACCAAGATAAGTTAGAATGCTGAAGACAAGAGTTAGAGTCACAAGGTTTCAAATTAAGTCCTAGCAAGACAAAGCACATGGAGTCTAATTTTATTACAAATGCGATAACGAGAGATACTATAAAGCTGCAGAGAAAAAAATCTCTTCAAGTGGATGCTTCAAAAACCTTGGGTCTATATTTCAATGTAGTGAAGACATCTAACAAGATGTGACCCATAGAATTAAGAACGGGTAGATGGCTAAATTAAAACGGCTACTGGAATATTATGTGATTCAGGTGCGACCTTAAAGTTAAAGGGAAAGTTTTATCGAACGACCATTAGATCGAGAATACTATATGGATCAGAATATTAGGCTTTTAGAAAGATCTTAATAGAAAGCTAGGGGTAGCAGTAATGCAACTTCGATAGATGAATGGGCATACCTTGAGGGATAAAATTCGAATAGAAGATATCAAAAAGGATTGAGATGTACATATTGAGGAAAAGATGAAAGAGAATCATTTAAGATGGTTCGATGGTTCGACCATGAGCAAAGACAGGGTATTAATTAATCAGTAAGGAAAATAAAAACATTAGAGCTTAGAAGATCTAAATGAATGGAGAAGAAGAATCTATGTGTACAACCATTGAAACAGATTTATTGGTTCATATAGTTAACCTCAATGTTTTAGGATTAAGGCTCTGCATTGTTGTTGTTGTTGTTAATTAATTGAACATCTGTGGGAGAGAGAGTAAGCATATGCATTACACTCGAGTATAAGTTGGATAATGGGCTAGTATTAAATGTTGTTGAATATAAGTTGTGAGCAATGTAACATAATTTGCTAGGTAATTCAAAAACCATCTAAAACGACCATAATTTGCTTCTTTTGATCAGCGATTTGCAAGAAGATTAGCGAATCATGCTTGGATATGTAGAAGGTTGCAATTCGAGTCACTTAGTGGTAGAAGGACATTAGAGTCACAGGGTGGAGTCCACAATTTCCATGGAACTCTATGGAAATAACCAAAATGAATATGAATCGGCCCACTCAAGGAATCTAGCATCTAAGATTAGCGAGATGATGGTGGATGGTTTTGTTTAGGATGTTGACCATTCCTAATACCATTATAGATTCAAACGCACCCTTTACCGGCCACCACGGTCCACATTGAAGCTTTTATGAGGACACTTTTCACATAAGTCAATCAACTGATGGTTTAAGAAGAGTCCTTATGGAATGTACATAGGGTACTAGTATTGGTTATTACAGCTCATTTGACTTTGTAGTCTCTTCTAAAAAGAAAAACAAGATTTATTAAATAGAGGTAAGACCTTCATTTGTGGGGTTTGAGAGTCCATTCATTGATTTTTTTTTTTTGCCTTTGTTAAATTAATCCCAATGTGGAGAGCTAACATTAACAAATAAGGTATAGGTAATATGGGGAGATGTCACCAAATGTTCAATGCAAAGTTTACATGTAATAGGTGGACACAGAAATGTACCATGCCAATCTCAGTTACCAGCATAACAATTCTTATTATCAAGGAATATTTCTTGTAATCGAGACCACGCTAAGGCGATTGTGGAGTCATGTTCAATGATGATCTCTAGAAAATCATAGGAAATGATGTAGTGTCAATTTGATGCCATTTCTTTGAAAGAGTGTGGTTTAGATGTGTGGATGAAAAGGAGGATGAAAAGGTGGTAGAGGAAGAAGGAAGAATGAGCATTTGCTTTTTGCTATCAAGAAAATTAGTAATCCAATAATCGTCATAAAAAAATTAAGGGACGCACATTCGTTAGGGCCCATTTTGCTTAGGGCCTCTGAAATATCTAAGACGGTCATGTGTTCATCGATGAAGTCGTATTAGTGGACCAAATAACGGATGAGGTTAATGCTAAATTAGAAATTGGAGCCAATTTTAACAAAACTAGGTCATGTTATGACGAAGTATACGAAATGAAATTTTGGCTAAGATGATGAATAACATTGGTGTTGTAAAAGTAGATACAAGGGCGCACTAATTGAGTATTTGAGTGTTTCGAGTAGCTTCGATCTATTCCTCACATGAACAACATTTTAATCGAGATATAGAGTGGCTCAAATTGAGAATTGAGCAACAATAATATTATGCAAGTGAAAACCTGAAAAATGTCTTTAACTCTTCCATTGTCCTTGAAATGATACCAAAATCTAACCAACGGCTCCTAGTGTATGTGTATCTAATTCTTATCAGCAACAGCAAATCCAAAGAAATCACAATCAATTCCTAACTACACAGTACAGGTATACAGAATAGTCTTGCGGGCTGCAGCAATCACAGAATTCACCAAGTTCATAGTAGGAGTAGCCATAAATGTGAAGCACCAAATCAAACACGCTAACTGGATAAGTGTAGTGTAGTACCTGAGGTAGAAGACATGCACCGAATAACCAAAGTATTAGATGAATTTGAAGCTCTGACAATGGCGGAGAAATCACAGGAGAAATTCGAACGCAGACGAACAGAAACGAAAGTAGATGCAAAAGTTGAGGCTGAAGCAACACTCTGTTTTCTGTCAAAAGTATGGGACAATGCCGAAAAGGACAATGAAGTCACAGCCGCCATTGTTAGAGACAAAATAAAGTAGCTAGAACTCAAAAATGGAATATTCGTGTTGATAAGGAAAAGAAAATGGATAAAGGTAGAAAAAAAGTAAAATTTATGGATTCAAAAATCAAAGCATCGCCATAGAAATTTGTTCTTGAGTTTCTCTCTCCTAAGTCGTAATGCTAAAGGGCTGTAGTTTTCTCAGATTATTTGGGATTGAAAGAGAGGCTGAAAATCGAGATTTGTTTATTATTTTATTATCCGTTCCAAGTTTTTCTATCAAATCAAATATTTCTAATTTATCAAGTAATCCATAACCAGTTTGACGCGTGGGTAAATGATTTAGACCTTTCAATATCCTAGGTTTTTAATTCTATTTGTTTTATTAATTTTTGTTGGAGAGCAACAAATATAACTAAATTTCCGGAAAAAAACTTAGATAATTCGATGTGTAAATTACTCATTATATATAAAATATTAATTATTATTTTTGGGGAAAATTGTCAAAAAGTAGCTAATAAATTTTTTTTTCTAAAAGTACTTAATAAAAAAAGTTTTGGCAAAAAGTACCTAACAAAAAACTTTCTTTTCCAAATAGTATCAAGTAACGTTTTTCTTCAGTTGACCGTTAAATATATAACGGTTCATCATCATCATAGATAACTATGAACAGAGTCCGGGGAGGGAAGGACGGCGGCAACTCATACCTATAAAGGAGAGCGCGGCCAAAGGAGTACCCTGACTTGAGTATGATTAAGAGAAGTTTTCTGCATGGAAAAGATATATTAAATGCATAATAAGTATTAACAATTAAATAAATGAAAGCAATAATACTACTACTAATAATAGAAAAGAGAAAAGCAAGAGGACACGGACACCAATAAATAATCTAAGAGGAAATCAGTAATCTAAAACATGGATATGGCGCTTCCATTCCAACTACCCCTATCCCTAGTCAGGTCCTGAGAGGGTTTAACTCATGCAAGTCAACTTTTATTTGCTTATCCCAAGTTCTCATGAGTCTTCCTCGATTCCTCTTACCCTCTACAATAATGCTTTTCACCCTCCTCACATGGGCGTCGAAAATCTTTCTCTACACATGTCCAAACCACCTCAATCTATTTTTGCGCATTTTTCCAGATTTAGAGACTACTCCTAGTTTGTCTCTAAACTCTTGGTTTCTAATTGGAGAAGAAATTGAAGATAAGGAAGAAGAATTTTAGATTTTGACCGGTCAACCGTATATTTGACGGTCAATCGAAGGAAAACGTTAATTGGTACTATTTGGAAAAGAAAAAATTTTGTTAGGTATTTTTTAACAAAACTTTTTTTATTAAGTACTTTTTGGGAAAAAAATTATTGAGTACTTTTTGACATTTTTTCACTTACTTATTAGTGTGTTGGATTTTAATACTTTTTGATATCCATTAGTAACTGGTAGATGTAGCTAAGAGCTTAATTTTCTATTGTCCTACCACCTAAGAAAAATTGAAATGGATAAGAGTTTAAAACAAAAAAAATAATGAAATAAGATTGAAATCCAACTATTTCCAAAAGTAAGCGTCCAGGAGTCCAAAGCATAGGTTCGGATATGTTCGCATTTAATAAGTGCGAGCAGAAGACAGATTTTCAAAAGAAGTATAAAGGGCTGTTCGGAGTTACTAAGTGCGAACAGGTCAAAGGGAGTCAACAGGCTGTTCGCACTTAGTAACTGCGAACAGCTCTTGACTCCATTTGACTTGTTCGCACTTAGTAAGTGCGAACAGCCCCTTGACTTTTTTTGACTTTTCAAACTAACCATTGTATGGTCAAACTAACCGTTATTTCAATTCCTCTATAAATACACCTTATAACTCGATTCATCACATATTCACCAAGCTATCATCCTTTTGCTTAGGTAAGTTTACATGTTAAAATTCTTATTTATATAGTTACTAAGTTTTATTCATTTTATTAATGTTATTATTGATTTATGTTGATGTGTTTAACTTATATGTTTGTGTTTATTTCATTAACATATAAAAGATTCATTGCCCATGGATGAGCATTGTCATTGTGGTTATGAAGTCGAATTTGGTCGTGATTGGAGCGATAGGTATCCCGGGCGTCAATATGTTGCTTGTCCACTATTCGAAGATGACATGACCTTAGGATGCACCTACTTTAGGTGGGTTGATCCGGAGGGCACCGAATGGCAAAGAGCAATCATTATTAGGCTTCATAAGGAGAATGAAGAGCTTAGAAACGAGATAAATAACTTGAAAAAGGGAAGCGATTGATAAGGCTCCTAGAAGTGAAGAAACTAAGAGGATTTTGAATAAGTTTAAGAAGGAACCCTAGATTGTAATGGTAGTAGTTCATTAACAAACTATGTATGTGTAATCGTTATAAATGAAATCATGTTGAATTTCCGGCATCATTAACAAACTTAGAGATCATTATAAGCTAAATAAAACATACAACTAAATATATACATATGTTTAAAACATACAACTAAATATATACATATGTTTAAAACATACAACTAAATATATACATATGTTTAAAACATTCGTAGTCAAACATACAACTAAATCACGATGACTCATCTACCGTATCCAACTGAGGTGGTCTCCTACGCCTCCTACGGTAGTAAGAGGCGCAGCTAGATTCGTAGGGAGGGCTGATAATGAGATGACTGAGATGGCTGAGTTGGTTGAGATGGCCCCGCATCGTCAGCTGTGTATGACAAGTCCATCTCCTCCAGATGAACTTCACGCGCAGGAGATGATGACCCCGCAGCAACTTCCGGTATGAAGTGCTGGAACTGCGTGCCAAGGACCATGCCCTGCGCAATCTCTCGGACCGGCTCTCATGAGTAGTCCGGATAACGGCCGCCACACCTTGTGCCTGGAAATGTAAATGAAGAGCTTAGTTAATGTAGTATTACAATATGAAATCGACAACTAAATAAATTAAATGTAAATGAAGACTTACAAATTGAGTCATCGTGGGCGCAGCAGGAGTGTACTGTGCTGCCTCAGTGACGCCACGTGGTGTCATCCATCGGCGTGTGATGGAGAGGAACCATTGCATGTAATCAGGTGTGGTCGGTGTGCCGACAGAATCAATTGGCGCACCTTGGGCTATCAGCTCTAGTCTTCGATCCCAACGGGCGATGTGGCGCCCGTTGATCTCCGTCCAATTAGCCGTACCCTGATTCTTCCGGGAGATAAGGTGCAGCTGGGGCTCGGTATCACAAGGCGGTGGAATGTTCTGTACCAACCCATATTGGCGCAGAACGCGCTCCGGTAGATGTACTTCGACAATGTCGAAGCATATGAGTGGCACAGAAGCCCTCCACGCTCCCGACTGAATCCCCGAGTGATCAGGGACAGCTGCGTAGGCCTCGGCCGGGTACGGATCCCATACAAACTACAACATATGTACATTATTGATTAAATAAACATCATAGCTTTGAAATAACGTTATTGATTAGTTAAATGTTTACCTGATTCGGTCGCAGCAGGTCTAACTGATCTCGGTAGAATCCTAGACCGGTACCAGTATGTTTGCGCATTCGGCGCGCAAAATTCCAACGCGTACCATAGGCAGCATCTGGTGGGGGTTGCTGCGGAGGAGCAAACTCACCTCCACCAACTGATCTGTAAGGCTGGCCGATCAAAATGTGCTCCCACGCCCACAGCTATAGATAGAAGTTATATATTAGTGTTTTAGTATGACGATATTAGTATTATAGTAGAAGTTGTATAAATATATGTTATTATAATTACCTGTAATATGGCAAGTGGTCCTGCGATCTCTCGGACGCCCTTCTTGGCAGCACCACAAAGCCTCCTGTATAAGTACCCCAGGGCCGCGGAGCCCCAAATGTACTCGGCGATGACCTCCCAGGGGTCGTCCAGTAACGTCAAATATAGGAGCTGAATTTGGTTGTTTGTTTTATCAGCAAACAAGACAGCTCCTATCAAATATAAGATGTACGCTTTCGCGTACCTCGATATGGTGCCCTCGTCAGCACCTACGGGGAGCTGTGAGAAGGTCTGCACCAACCACGTACACCGCAGACCGCTCCCCCGAATCACGTCCGCTGGAGGGCGCTCTCCCAGGATGCGATGAACTAAGTCACGCCAGCTCGATAGCAGAGTCTAGAGGTGTTATTTCTTCTATCCATGAAAAATGGCACATTGGTAATTTGTTGGAAAATGAAAAAATCAGATAAAGTGTGAGAAATGTGTGGATGAGGTGATAAGGTGAGTTTATGTGCGGATGAGAATTATAGAAAAGTCTGAGTCATGAAAAAAAAAAAGAAAAATTTGATGAGGCAAACTAAAAAGAAAAGTGAGCCAAATTTTAGAGGATAGAGATAGTATATCTAATCGTTCCATTTTGGGTTAGTGTTAGCTAGAGGTATTCAAAACAGACCTGATGACCCGATAGACACCCGACTTTATAACCGAACCCGATTTGACCTGACTTAAAAATTGATCTACGATTATATATTAACCAATCTGAACACAAAACCCGATTTTGTACCGACCCGAAACACCTGACCCGACATCAACCCAATGATTTGAATGAACACCTCTAGTGTTAGTCGATTTGAATATTAAATATCAATTCACTCATCTCTCTTAATTTTTAATATATTCTATTTTGTATTATCTTCTTAATTTTGGAATATTAAATGAAACCGTCACTTTTTTATAATCTCATTCATATATTTTAAGTTTTTTTTTAATTTCTGCTATACATTTCAATCTCTCTTTTTATTTATATTCAAATATCCACAATTTGTAGTATTACTCCCTCTGTCCTGTATTATTTGCATCAAAGAAAAAATTATTTTTTAAGAAAAAGGTAGATGATGGTAATAGATGAAGAAAGAGAATGAATTGTTTAGATGAAATTAAAAGAGAGTTAAAATGTATGGATGAGATTAAAAAAAAGTGGTGAGCCATAATCCAAAAATAGAAATAATTAAAATTAGGTGGAACTTACCAAAATAGAAAATATTGCAAATTAAATAGAACGGAGAAAGTATTTCGAGTTGTTATTGCAAGTTCAATTATTTTAAAAAAAAGATAAATAAAAATAAAATGTAAATAAAATCTTAGAATCTTTTTGATTTTTTTATTCCTTGAAATTTTTTATGTAAATTTTCAAAAAATTTCTCTGATTTTATATTAATTTTTTTTTAGTTTATTTTTTTAGTAAATTACTTACTGTAGCAGGTCATCCGATTACCTAAATTTACTCTATGAAAACACCCCATAAAATTAGGATTATTCATAGTTAATCAATAAGTGAGATTATTATAGGAAAATCATAAAAATTTGAATTATTCTAAGTAATTTTTCCAACAATAAAACTTAAAACCCCTACTTTACCAACAATAAAAGGAAAGAAGTATAGAACAAGACTTGGGAGAGAACCCACTACCCACTTGTTCTTAGGCGTCTTCACAATAAACCAAGTATGATTCCTATCAAGAGATTTAATTTTTGGAAAAATTGTTGAGAATAATACCTACTTTTTTACGTTTTCCTGTGAATAACACCTACTTTTGATTTTTCATGAATAATCCAAACTTTGCAATGTTTTTGCTCACAACACCCTTTTCCTAACAATGACCGACTACAACAGTTAAAGAGTCGTTTTGTCACCTGTTTTCTTCCTAAAATTTGTCGAGATGATTTGAGTTTTCTCTCTCCTAAAGTTTAGCTTAACAATGGAAAAATGGGGGTAAGAAAGAGGAAGATAGGAGCAGCTATAAGGAAGAAAACAGGTGAAAAAACGGCTATTTACCTGCTATACCCGGTCATTGTTAGGAAGGGGTGCTATGAGCAAAAACATTGCAAAGTTTGGATTATTCGAGAATAATCAAAAGTAGGGGTTATTCACTGAAAAACGTAAAAAGTAGGGATTATTTCCGACAATTTTTCCTTCATTTTTTGCTTTATGGCTTCCTTGTATGTGCCAGGATCATCACAATCTTCTATCTCACATGCAAATGTAAGAGCATAGGCCAGATAATCACATTTCTCAATGTACCTATTTGTAGGCTCCACTTGCCTTTTAGACCGTTGCACATTAGGAGATAATAATTCCATTGGTTGATAAGTATCATTCTCAACCCTAGGAGCTTTCAAAGCTCTTGAAGGCTCCACCTCCTCACAAGCATTATGTGTTAAACCTCTTGGAGACACTTGTAGTCAAGGGTTGTATGAGGTGAGCAGTTAATCGAGTAGCATGTCGTAGATATCGCTTCAGCCCAATATCGCTTACCAGACTTTACTTGACTCAACATGCATCTATCTTTCTCTAATAACATCTTCTTCATTCTCTTGGCCACACCATTTTATTGAGGCCTACCTAGTGCGATGTCTTACAGTTCCTTCTTTAGAGCACAATTTGAGAAACTCCTCAAAAAACGCATGTCCATTGTCAGTCCTCAATCCCTTGATGCTCCTTTCCATCTTCTTCTCAATCATGTTCTTACAATCCTTAAAGACACTCCTTACCTCATCCTTAGTCTTGATGAAGTAACACATAATCCTCCTAGCTATAAAAGTCATCAATAAATGTGAGTAGATAGTTGCATTTACCCAAAGAAGTCTTCCTAAGTGGACCTAAGGAATGAATGTAATCAAGGATACCCCTAGTGTTAAGCACAACGAGTTTGAAGCTCAGCCTCTTGTGCTTCTCATTGACACAATTTTCACAAAAGGAGAACGTACCAAGTCTTTTCCCTCCAAACGCTCCTTGTTTAAGCAACTCGTTCATCACATGCTCACTCATACGATTAAGACTCAAATGGCAAAGTTCAGTATCATCATCTGTCATTGTAGAGGTGGAAACATTTAACGATTCGATAACCATAGAACCTTGTAACACATTTTATCTACCAACCATTACACCTCTCATCAAAACCAGCAAGCCTTTGAAATCTTATGACCCCACCTTTACAACTACATTTCACCCATTAGCATCCAATATGTCCAAGGATGTGAGGTTCTTTTTCAACAATCCTAGAATGTCTCACAACACATAAAGTCCTAACAATACCATCATGCATCTTGATATGAACATTTCCAATACAAATAACCTTGCAAGTATCATCATTACCCAAGATTACTTTTCTACCATCTACCTTCTCATAGTTAGAAAAGAACTATGTATTAGGAGTCATGTGCAAAGAACGGGAATCAAGAATCCACTCTTCACCACATTTGTTACCACCAAAGCAATATATTGTCACTATCATTAACATAGCTTGCTTCACCGGATGTAAAATCTTTAAACCTATTCTCTTTATTTATCTTCTTTCACTTCCAACAATTTTTCTTAATGTGCCCTTTCAACTTATCATGTGCCCTTTCAACTTATCATAATGACAGGTTTCACTCTTGTTGGAGTCTTCAACTTAGACCTACTTAGATTCTTTTCACCTCACTGTATTACTATTTTCCTGAACTAATCCAAATGCATTTTCAACCCAACTCTTGCCAGGCAACTTTTCAGCTCCTATATCTTCCATCAACTTCCTTATTCTCATCGCATCATTCCAACGACCATCACTTTTGTAAACATTGATCAGGTGCACATAACTTAGATGGTTTTTAGGTTCGCGTTCCATCATTTTCAGCGCAATGCGCTCAACCGCACTTGAATTCCTACGTGTCGTCAAAGCACCTAAAAGAGCGGGCCAGAGAGAATACAAGTCTTTAAACACCGAGTTTTCTATCAAAATTTCCGCTTCCTCTATCAACCCAGCTCGGCCTAAAAGATCCACAATGCAATTATAATGCTCAATTCCGGGTTTAATTTCATATTCCTGAACCATGGAAATAAAGTACTCTCGTCCCTGATCAACCAAACCTGCATGGCTACAAGCAAAAATGACACCAAGAAAACTAATGGAATCAGGCTGAACACCCTCTTTCCGCATCTTACCAAACAAATCAATTGCTTCAAGACCCCGGCCATTTTGTGCAAAGCCGCATATCATCGAGTTCCAAGATATCAAATTTCGGACAGGCATTTGTATAAACAATATGTGTGCATAATCAATCAATCCACATTTTGCATAGAGATCAACTAAAGCAGATTCAACTATGACATGTCCTCTCCCACCCTTCCTTATATACTTACAATGAACCTCTTTTCCATGTCTTACAGCACCCAAACCTGCACACGCGCGTATAATGGTTCCAAAACTATAAAGATGAGGACTTTTTATCATCCTGAAAAGCTTAAGAACACAACCAAACAATCCATTCTGACAGTAGCCATTTAACAAGGCGCACCAGGATACATCATTCCTTTTCTTCATCCTATCAAAGACGCGTTGTGAGTCATCAATTTGCCCACATTTTCCATACATATCTACCAGGCTACTCTCTGCAACCACATATCCAGAAAGCCCGGTTGTGAAAATTCTGGCATGAACTTGTTTTCCTTGTTTCAGTCTCCTCAAATTTCCACAAGCCGTCAAAACTGACCCATAAGTAAACTCATCTGGTACGAGCTTATACTCCCTTTGCATGAGGTAAAAGTATGCCAAAGCTTCTTCATACAAGTCATTTTTTGTCAAAGCAGAAACAATTGAAGACCAACAAACAGAATCTCGTTCAGACAGTTTATCGAACACATAGAGGGCATACTTGAACTTGTTGTTCCTCCCATACAAATCCATTAATGCACTAGCAATCACTTGATTCGATTCAAAACCATATCTGAAAACAACCCCATGAAAGCTTTTACCAAGCTTTACATCCCCAAGTTCAGAACAGGCCTTAATTCCAGCAGATAAAGTAAAGGCATTAGCCTCAATACCAACATCCAGCATAGTTGAAAAATATTGAAGGGCTAATTCAGGTTTAATCCTTACAAATGCTGAAATCATCGAAGTCCAAGAAATCACATCTTTCATAGCCAATTCATCAAACAGTTTTGCGGCAAAAATTAAATCTCCTCCTAGCTTGAAATAAAAGGACAATAAACTATTACCCACAAGACTATTAGCAATAAGACCAGATTTGGTGATAAAAGAATGAAGTTGTAAGCCATGATTGAAGCTCCTGACTTTAGTAGCTGTTTGCAGCAGAGACGCATAAACAAGGGGCTTTACATCTGAGCTTATTATCTGTGTCGACTCAATAATATTAAGGAGTTTAAAAGCTTCCAACAATGAAGCTGATCTACATAAATGGAGGAGTTCAGATACGAGGGAGGATTGTTTTCGGAAACCAGAGACAAGCGAGTGTCCTAGGAATGGTTTCATGGAATCATCACCATTGAGCGTCTTCTACAAAATGTTCAATTACAAAATAAGTTCCTAATAATCAAAGTGTAACTATTAAGATATAAATAGGATACAATATAGAATTTAATACATTGATTATATTAAATAATCATAATTGTAATAGGCCGAAACTAACTAGTTGCTTAATCATAATCAATTATAACTAATGCGGAAGCTTAATACTTATATCGAGCTATTACGTCGATAATATAATCAATTACTCAACTGACTACATTATCCCCTAAACAAATATCAAAATTTTAAATATTAGAGTTTACAACTATTTAAATATGTAAAGGAATTACATTATAAGAACCATTTGAAAGATCTAACATATATATAAAGTTGTGTAGACATCTAACAGAGTTCTAATCGTAAGTCGGATAATCCGAAATTCTTTATGATTTAAAAAGACATCCTGCAAGTATAAAACAAAACTTTCAAAACCAACAACCAGCTAGTGGCATAGGCGCCAACCATTTCAAAATCACATCACCTCGTAGGGTGAAATCTTATCTGAAATAATTCAAAATAAGTACTAAAATAATTTTAAATAAAAGATTTGCTTACTTACATTCTTTTATATGTTTGGATAAGATAGTTTTATTAATTACTTCAGCTACCATTGACTTCATCAATGTCTAAATCTGCCCCCTACCAAGACAGGTTCAAAAAACAAAACCACATAATCAGCTTATATTAAGTACACATTTATATAGCTTTAATAATTACGTTTATAAATCCTAAGGAAATGTTTAGTGTCTTATTAATATTTTAATTTCCTTCACAACTGTTTAGTCGGCTGTAAGTGTCTGAGGTCGTCATCCTAGAAGATTAAAGCTTGTAATTGTGCCAAGATAGTCTCGCCATATTTGCATGCCGCCTCGGGATCTCATGACCAGAACGCACACTCTCACCCAGGGTCATTAAGAACGTCACCGGGGACTGGTACTTTTTGTCTGGGTGTACCAGCATTCAGCCCCGCATAGGTAGACCAGCACGTTCGTTCAGTCCCACCGGGAAAGCTCGGATGACCAAAATTCATAATAGAGTTAGCATTTCCCTTACAGCATCGACCTTGGACTTTTCATATTGTCTTTTGTGTAATTCTACGCTTTTTTTTATCATTCTCTACATTTTTTATTTCTTTAATCATGACTCAAAGAACAACATTTGCTTTCTCGAGTCCTTTATTCACAGCTTGAATTCAATTCTTTTATCATATCGACTCATACTTGAGTACTTGACTATATTCTATTTATGATTAAGTCTTTAAAATTTAATTTATTTCCTCACACATTCTAATTACCCAATACCCTTCATCTCAAGCATTGATAGTTCTTAGTTTTCAATTCAGTGATTCTTTTAATATTTCTTATATTTGACATATAACCAATTATAGCGTATACATACTTGTAAACAAAAGGACACTTATGAACGATGTATGCATAATCTTTATTCAATTTCGTTACTTGATATATAACTCATAATCATGCCAGTGGCTTAATATTACTAAACTCAATTTAATTTATAAGTAGTACATCAACAAGATACCCCATCTCATTAACAAGTATTTTTAGATTTATTTATTTTATTATTAATCAAAATTAACTAAAAAAAACTCTAAATCTAAGTACTCATCACAACCAATCTCATAATCTAACTATATAGCTAAAATTCATAAAACAACTCCACAATATCATTTGTAATACCAACTGATAATCAACTCATTACTCAAACCAACTAAAATACACTCACAATCCTATAGTAACAAATAACTCATAATCGACTTATATAACCACTTTGAATCAACCTACTTTATCAAATTGAAGATCTAACTCAAATTATTGATTACACGTTAACCAATTATTTACTAAAGTAAAAGAAGTTAGTAATGCTCAATTCGTACTCAATTAATATGCTCTAGACTATAGTCATATCATAACTTAAAGTTTTGATTCTAATACCACAATTCAACTCTAATTTTTCTTTTATAAGCCATATAAACCCAAATCCATAATCCAATTCATAAACTTCATTCTCCATCCGCCTAACACACTCCAAGAATCGATACAATCTCATATTCAAATTGTATTCACATTCTCAATTCACACAGCTCACTAAAATACCAATATAACGCAATTCAAAATCATTTTATCATCTCTAATTAATACGACTCATCAAAATAGCTATGTATAGTCAAACTTATATTTTGATTTTCTGCTTAAATTCGACATACTGCAATATCAATTAACTATCTACTCCATCTTCAATTTACTTATTCAATTCAGCCATCAAATACCAACTTGTTATCTAATTCTGGTTCGAATTCTCAAATAATTACCAAATTCCAATTTGCATTCAACTTACAAACTTATTCGATGATTCCAATTCAATACAAACTTATTCGATACTATTTCTTAGAATATGCCCAAATAACACACAAATCTTCAATTGACCAACAATAACAAAGGAAATTTCTACATTTGATTTATAACATTCCAAATCAAAAAACACTTAACTCTATTTTTTTGCATCTAGAACCAAATCAATACTAAACAATATATCTCTCATCTAGTAGTTCTTATCATGAATAAGTAAACTAGATTTCAATCTCCATTTCTCAAACAAAACCCAAATTGAAATAAAACTAACTTAAAATCTCAATCACCAAATTCACTATGTCAATCCAACAACCTCCTTCTTTCAACAATTACAATTGATTAATTAATAAAAAATTCTATCTATACATGATTTAAACTAAGCTCAATTAAGTTTATTTTTGGTGGGAGTGTACCTCAAAATTTGGAAGGGAGTTTCCTTGGAATTGAATGAAAAAATCTTCTGTTTGTATTGTCCGTGTATAATAGCCTTTCAAGAGATAACAAGAAAGATCATTAATTTGATAAACACCAACTTAATTTGGGAATTGATGTATCTTCTTTGGATTTGGACATTGAGTAACGAATTAGGAGGGGTATGTATATGAACTGACTGCTGGAAGTTAGGGTGCATGAGCACAAGTGGGCATGGCGGCTGGCTAGTGGCGTAGCTGGTGGTGACGCAAGGGAAGGAAGGATCACTTGACTTGGGTGTTCTACAGTTTTCCCGGTGGTTGGTTGTCTTGCGAGGGAAACTGCTAGGCAGCAGTTGGTGTTGGTGGTAGCAGGGCGGGAAGCTGGCTGGCGGTAAGGTGTTCCGGGAGAGTCAGGGCAGCTTGTTTGCGGTGGCTGCCGGTTCTGACGGGGGAGATGGTAGGGTTTGGTGATTAGGTTGGCAGAGGGAGAAATGGGTTTGGGGGTTTTGAAGTTCAGAAAAATATAGTGGGGTTTTATTAGGATTTAAGAAGGATGAGAAGGAAGAAGAATAAGGGAAGGGAAAGAGCTCTTTAAGGTTATTATTATCAGGAAAATTTGCGAACAATAATCTCAATTATCGGCCATCCCGATTATTGATTATTTTTTAATAATTCTAACTAATCCTTGAATTTACTCAAAACAGTCCCAATCTCCAACTGACCGGGCTACAACAGGTATTTTGTGATTAATTTTTTTTACCTTTTTTTTTAACTCACCTTCATCAAATAAGAACAATTACCCTTTCATCTTCGAATTACCCTTGCAATTTACACTCTCCTTTCTCCATTGATGAGCTTTCAACCTAACTTCCCAAAACTTACATTCAAACCCTAGAATAGCTGATGTTTTGTGTTGTTAATTATGGAGGAATTACCCCTTTAGCATGAGTGAAGTTTTTTAATTAGAGTTTTAGGGTTTGTTAATGGAGGAAGAATGAATGAAGAAGAAGATGGAGTATAATGAAGATGAAGGGCATCTTCTTATTTTGTGTTGCTGAGTTAAGAAAAAGGTAAAAACAAATAAACACCACAAAAACCTGTTGTAGCCGGTCAGTGAGGGTGTGGGACTGTTTTGAGCAAATTCGATGAATAGTTAGGATTATTAAAAAATAATCGATAGTTGGAATTATTCTTGGCAAATTTTCCTTATTATTATTATTATTATTTTGAAATTATTATTATTATTATTATTATTTTAAAATTATTATTATTATTATTATTATTATTATTATTTATTGTTATTGTTATTATTATTATCTTGCTTACTAATACTACTTTTATACAAGGCAAAAGACAATGTTTGTTGCAATTCCACTATGCCCATCCAAAGTCCCATAATGGTATCAATCAGCCTATTGCATATTTTAATATGAAAAATATGTGAATATAATAATTTTGATTCAATTCAAGGAGATTAAAATGTAGATAATAATTACATAATTATTATTAAAGTAATTACTTTAATAAAAGTATACTTCATATAATTAAAATTAAATTTTAATTATTATAAGTTCTCAATATTTTGGAATTATATGAAAATAAAAATAATAATAAATTGGGTTATTGAATACTATTAATAAGACATTAAAAGCATAAATCGAAATTATTTAAAATGTTCAAAAATTCCAAAGAAAACCGAGAACCATCAAATCAACTTGATAAGACAATAAAAGCAATATGCTGATCGATCATGGTAAACTGGTGATGAATATTTGAGCTAGAATTTCATTGATCATTTGAAAAGTTGTGGTATTGAACACCTCGGTTGAATGTGTCTGAGAAAAGAAATCGAACTCTATTAGAAATGATACGATCTATAATGAGCCTTGTTGATCTTTCAGTATCCTTTACGGGATATGCTCTTAAAACTATTTTACACTAAACAAGACTCCATCCAATTATATTTTTCGGTTAATCCATTGTTGTAAGAAGAAAATAATATGAACAACAAAGCAGGTAGTATTATCGGGGTGTAATTTGCTCAACGACAACTAACAAACCAGTCAATACAGTAATAATGTGAACAACACAAGGAAAATTCAAAATCAGAGTGAGACAACACTGATAAAAGACAATAATTTGTTTGGCTTCCACATTCAAAATTGTTAGAAAAATCATTTTTTTCATTCGTTCGCTCCAAAGCCATATAACCAGCAACAATGGGAAAGCCAGAAGATATCCACCTGGTTAAACAGATTTGATGGACTGTTTATTGCAAAACCATTTTGACGTTCAAGATTGATCTAATGAGAAGCTTCATCCACCTTCTTCTGGAGAGTGTAAAGCATTTTTCAAGAATCAGATCATATGAAACAATATTTTATCAAATAGAGATATCAAGACATATATGCACAGAAACAAACACAAGAACTCCATATAATTAGGATTTCCATATTTTAATATATATCAGTCGAAAACAAGAACTCCATTCAAATACATTACCCCAATGCCATTAAATGGCTCCCACCTATGACCTATGTAGGTATATCCTTATTAATGATAAAAAAGAGGTTATTTTCGATTGAACATTAAAAAAATAATAATATTAAAAGAAAGTTAGTGGAAAAAATATGTGGATCACAACTATAGAAAAAGATTTTTATAAAGTAGTGGGAAACACGTGGAGATCATAAGAAATATAAAAATGCAAAAATGATGTTAGCGGAAGATATGTGGGAACATAAGCATTATTAAAATATTAAAATCATGATGAACAAGGATGTTTTTGTTCAAGATTTGTAATCAAAATAGAAAAATTCTTTATGGGAACAACAAATAGAACACCCAAAATGACAAATGAGTACTTTAAGAAACGGAGGGAGTAATTTATATGCTCGGTTATGTAAAGATAAACATGGTTTTGTCAGATATTTATTCTTGAGCCAGGTCCGTCCATTTATTCTTGAGCCAGGTCCGTCTAACTAGTATAGGTAATATAATAATAGTAATAATATTAGTAACAATAATGAATAAATCATAAATCAAGATGGCTTTTGTTTATAACAGCATTCAGCTCCATAAACCTTGTGGATCAAAAAGAATGGAAAACACTACCTCTTCCTTGCCTTTGCCTTTAGTAAAGAACTTGTAGCCTCCAGTTATAAGCAAACCCCATCCAGCGAGGGACACAATAACAAACTGCATAAGCATTAAGCAGCATGTACTTAAGTTAGTAACTCCTCTTTAACACTAACAATTAGATACTAAGAACATTAGAAATGGTCTAAACCAATTAAAAATTCGACACCAGGCATACAAAACTCAGCTGCTGACACATGCTTGTAAAATATAAGATAAGATTGTAGTAACATGACATTCATAGCCCACAGCCGGTAGGGCTGCATATTTTATAAGTTCACCGTTCATCTCAAAAAGCTTATATCTTTAGGATAAATTCTGCACTTAAAAACACACGAGGAAGTATAAATAAAAGGCCAAGAGATGTAATAGTATGAAATAAGCTCTACTTACACTGATCCATGTGTCAATTTGTCAAAGATACTTAATCAAATACTACAAGAAGAAATTTATATGATGCTTATATGTAACCCCTAGAGATACATTTATTTAAACAGTTTTTATCAATTTTCCACAAGTAAATCTGAAGCAGCTTAATCTACATTCTTGCAAATAGATTAACCAACCCAAACCATTTTAGGATTAAGGCTTTTGCATTGTTGTTTTCCTTGCAAATAGAATTTTAATAAAAAACTTGTAACCACAAAAACAATTCGCTCGTAAATCATCATTATTATCAAGTTATTCCCAGTCGTGCTTAATGCTAAGCCACTTTGAAAATCTCATACAGAAAGATAAAATTGTTCATATAAAATTGTTCACTGTACTTTAGCAAGCCAGTCATAGATTGAAAGGTCAACTACCTCAACATCCACCAAGCCACTTATGTGCAAGAGATAAGTTGAAAAAGTCATCTGGGCTTTATAAGCAACAACTAGTATCAAGAATTGTAAAAGAAAACAACATGAATACCCCCACTGACATTTTAATTGCCAATGGATCATGTTTCAAGTAGCTACAATAAGTTCCAGCAAAAACAAAAATAATCAATCCTGTGAAGCAAAACACAGCTCAAGACACCAATTTAGTTGAGAAGCTATATGGCGGGGCTGTATATAAACGTATGATTTCAATCCTAGGCAATCTTGCAGCAAACTGCAATATAGAAACAAATGGGGCCAATTGATGCCATTGCCACCTCATGATACATGCAGCATAGTTAACGTTTAGAAACCTGACATGGCTACAAGTTTCTCACCAATCCATGTTCTAATCACTTGCACAGAACTAATCATAACAATTATCAAGAAAACACACTCCCATAGATTATATTAAAAGGTCCGTTTTAAGATTTAAAGTGGAAATATGAAAGAGAAAAACATCATTGTAGGAATTATACATATTTAGAACATCTTATAAGCAAATCCTCGTTCAGCTCAAAAGATAACAATTGTAATAAGATCAATGAACACATCAAAACAAGTACATGAATAGATGTTGGTTACATCACTAGAGGTGGTGACCAATATACTCCCATTGAAAGAAATGAGGTCATCAAGATATAGCAAATATAACCCTACGAGGTTGCCGAAGCGTAATCATACTTATTACCCAGTCTCCAACATCTATCTTTGCTTTCAAACACCCCTCCAACCCTACAATGCTCAAATTCTCAATTCACTTATAGGGTGACATATTTACTTTCCAAAATGAAAAAAAAAGAGGCTACTCATATACTTTTGAGTCTCCAAAAACAAAACCTGATCTCTTTAGAAAAAGATCTTATAGTTTGTAGCATCAACTACATATTTGAAGCGCTAGGCAGTAATTACATGATACATTATAACTAATTTTTATAATTATCAACTATTCAACATTCACTAACAATCAAAGCACACTTATACAAAAAAATACACCATTGAAGACTAACCTGTTCTTCCTTCCAGTTACCAGGATTCATTGGTTCTTGCCAGCAGTTGACCTTTGGTGGCCCGTGGTGATCTGCCATAAATCATAAATGTACATCGAAAAACATAACTTATGGAGAACCTTTGCACCATATTACTTATTTTACGGGACTACAAAGCACAATATAGAGCTATAAGCATACATCATAAAACATGAAACTTTTGCATACACCTAATATATTCCATGGACAAACTTTCACATGAAAAGAATGAACTTAAGATACCAATCTTTTTCAAGGAAGAAAAAAAACAAATTTAAACCCCTAAAAGGACCTTTGGTGGTCCGTGTTGATTTGCAATTAAAGATACAAAGTAAATTCACAAAAGAAACCTTACAATAGTTGTGGGTATCTCTATTGTTATTCTACCACTTAAACTGTAATTGGCAATTCCAAAATAAGAAATTATAGAAAAAGTCATAAATCATGGAACATATGACAGCTATTTTCCAACTACCCACACAACAATGCCAAGGCATGAATGGCTGAATCCCAACAAATCAATATGCGAGATCTTCACCAACAAATATTACAAATTCAAACCGCCCAAAATAGTATATAGTATATACTCTATACGGATACAAAAGATAAGAGTAAGATAGATTCCCTTGCAAAACAAAAATGACATTGTGTTTCATAGACATCAAAAGCAATGGAATTTGCTTCAAATATCTAGCAACAAGAGGACAATAGGGTTGATATTTCCAACTTCCTAAATCTAGTAACAAGAGGAACTAAAGCATGACAATTTAAGCTAGTTGAAGCAAGGCAAATGTCAAGATCATTAGAGTGCAGTGTCACGTGGTCGTTTATATTCTATTTAAGGTCATTTTGAGCGATGAATTCAAAAGGGGAACTACCTAGCGAAGTATGTTACATTGTCAATTATGCTCAGATGTGTTCGTAGAGTTTAGTGTTAGTGGAAAGGAATGATGGTTGACATATCCCATGACAGGGACAAGAAGAGCTTTCAGGTTTTTCTTGTAACCATACACATGCTGTTAAGGCTACCCATCATGGGTGGGTCTATAACACAATCTCATCCCACCCTAGTCTTTTGGGATTACCTCTTTGGCATTGTTGTTGATGTTAGACTTAATAAATAAAGAATAGTTCTAAAGTTCTACGTATCAAAGAGATGATAATATTGGCATGAATTAGAAAATACATTCTACTTTACTCTTGCTCATTTGAAAAGTGTTCACTAATATGGAAAAGATCAATACTACCTAGAAAAAATTCTTCTGTAAAACAAAAGAGGATCATTATAGCTGAATAACTTCTCACAAAAATTGGACTGCACATAATTTTAATACAGATACATTATAGAATCATTATTCTGATTTCTATCATTTACATAAATATTCCAATCAAAATGAACTATAGTTTCTAACAAGTATGCAAAATGGATTGAGTTTTCTTCGACATAAAACAGAAAATCAATCCAATTAAAAATTCCAGAAGTGGACGTAAAACTGAAATCGAAATGTCTCAATCGACAAAACATATGATTGACAAAACCAAAAAATAAAAAGGATCAAAGAGATTTGAAAATGAAGATAAATGAATTACCGGCAGAACCAGCGAGACCTCGTCGCTGAACAAGTTGAGGAACAGGATGTTGGGAGGAGATCCGAGAGATGGACGTAGCTTGACGAGCTGCCGCCAAAATACGAGCTGCCATAGCTATGTAAGAGGTAGAGAAAAAGAGGTGCTGTTGGGAGGACGGCGAGACAGAGAGGACCAGGGAAAGTTTAATTAAAAGAAAATGAGAAATTGTGGTTCTTTGTCTAGCTTCAATCTGACTAGGACTAGGAATCAGGAATCAGGAGGGTTCTAAAATTTTCGGACACGGTTCTGGTTGAGGTGATTGCTAGTGGCCTATCAAACAGATTAGATTGGGTCGGATTTGGGTTCAGGTCATATATAAATAGGTTAGAAAATTCTTGACCTAAACTCAACCTATTTAGTTAATTGGGTTGAAAATCACAACCTTGATCCGATCTACAACAGATCAGATTGACCTGATTTCGACCACTTAAGATGTTTATATATTTTTTTTTTCGTTTTAAGGTTTTTAACGTTGATTAAATCTAATTGTTTAGGCTTTAATTTTAACTTTATGTTTTTTTTGTTTATTTGTATTTACTATGAAAAATAAGAAAATATTAAATGAACTAAGTTTAACTTATACTTATTGATTTAACTCGAAATTAACACATTTAATTAGATGGGTTATACAGGTTTTTTTCAGGTTTAAAATTCTGACCTAAACCTAACCCATTTAATAAACAGATTTTAGGTCGGGTTAACCCATTTAATTAATTGAGTCAAAAGTCTCAACCCACACCTACTTATTTCGTGTTTAGTTCAGGTCGGGTTAGCAGATCGAGTCAACTTTTGCTAGCCTTAATTGCTAGTTTGCAACGTAGGATTTTTTTTTTTGAATTGGTAGACCGAGAAAAGAGGAGTATTATGTGAGATTTAATTTTATAATTGTGTTTGAAAAAATAGTATTCACTTCAACTGAGATAATATTCAATTCTCTTAACCGAGTATATAAAAGTTCAGAAAATTTGAGAAAATATTGTTATTTGTCTAATCCTAGTTACGTTCAAACTATGATTCAAAAGTTACCATGTGTATAGTGAAAATCAGTTGAACAATTTTTTGTTGGAAAATTTACTTTTAACCCCACCTTTGGGTGATTCTCTTTTAAAAATTTCACCTTTCGATTATTTTTGAAAAATTCGACCTTTGCACCACATTTTCTTCTAAAGTACTTGCCTGTTTTCATCACCTCTTATAGCCGGTTTTTTTGCAAAAAAATAAAAGAAAATTTTAAATTTGTCATATGTCAAACTTTGAATGGTTCTTATTTTTTTAAATAAAAACATAAAGATAATACAAACAAATTTATAAAACAAAACCTTTTAAAATTAAAAATAAATTAAAAAAACCCCTTTCTCACCACCAGTACCACCAACCACCCTCCCCGTAGCCACCCACCCCCTGAAACCATTACCCTACAATCCCTTTTCCGGCAACCCTCCTCCCACGACCCCACTCTCGTGACCTTCCCCCTTCCTAAAATCCTCTTTGTGCAAAACCTTCTCCCCTAAAACCCCTTTTTACAACAATTATCACCTCAATCACAACCATAACAACCATGTTTGGAGTAAATCTGTCAAGGGAACCTCCATTAAAGCAGGAGAGAAATCTTTCCCATAACAATTTTCAGTTTCATCAAGGTAAATTAGGTAAGATTCATATCTCATAAAAAATAAATAAGAAAAAAAGTTCTAATTGTAGAGTTTTAAGATGATACATTGGTACAATTTTGAGACCTAAATTGAACATTGTTATTGGAGATGAGAGAGAAGGTTGTATATATGTTAATGGTGGTGGGTATTTCTCAAATGAATAATGAATATGTGATGGAGAAGGTGGTTGGAGGAATTCATGGGAGGGGACTCAGCGGTGGTAGGTATTTTCTTTTCTTTTTTTTTTTTCATTTTTGAGTTTTAAAATTAGGAAACAAATGGAAAAGTAACCTGGTAAATAAGTTGTAGGTCATTTGGATCTGTAAAAGAAAACATGGTGCAAAGGTCAGATTTTCAAAAATAATCGAAATGTGGGATTTTTAAAAGAGAATCACCCAAAGGTGGGATTTTTAAAACTAAATTTTCCTTTTTTCTATAATGGTTTTGACATTTCAACAAGACCCTTTTGAACACAAGTGTAGGTGGTTATTCGTGTAACATTTTCCCAACAACTAACGAAGATAAAAATTGAAAATTTATTGAATTTAGAAATGACTTCAACTCCTTTTCAGAAGTAACTAATTTAGAAATGACTGTGGTACTAACAGCAAACAAGAAAAAAACACATTAAAAGTCAAAAAAATTACCCCGATTTTGATAGTTGAAATCTGGGGACCCGTTAAGAACATGTAGCATGTAATTAGTTGGAAGTAAATTTAGATAAATAAAAAATAATAAAAGTGACAGCCAAAGATACAAGTAAACATAGGCTCAAAACAACCAATTTCCCATCCAATATAATCCCATATTTCTGCAACAAAATTGAAGTGACAGAAGAAAGACTATTTGTACAAGAGGTTGTAAGCTGGAAGATCTTGTATTCTCTGAGCATCCTCTAAACACATTTCTCTCTCCAATTGTGTTCGTGTTGCTTGTAGTACCTCCTGCAAAATCGAAGCGATGATTATTATTTATCGACATTAATAAAAGAAATCAAACGAATGATACAGGAACAGGAACACCGAGTAATGTGAGGTGTAGTAATACGTTGAATTGCATGTACGAAGCGTTCATAGCAAGCCATTGGGCATCCATCATTTCGAAAGCTATGCAGAACAGAATGTCGAAGGCCTCTTCGTCTTCTACAAGAGGATTAAAGAAAAAATATTAATCAGTCATTCTAATTAAATTTAGTTTCAAAAATATGAAATTACTTGCCTCCAAGCATTTTCACAAATTTATTTCCTGGAATGCATCTTGGTTTTTCTGCCACAAATCAAAAACGAAAATAGCTTCGGTCTTTTATTGAAAACAAGGTTTTACAAAAATGAAAGGTTGCAGAGCTCAGAAGCAAACCTGAAAAGAGATCCAACATCTGAATTAACATAAATGTCAAGTTAATCCCGGCCACAGCGAAGGGGTATTCCCACGTAGCTCTATCGCCATCTTGCTTCAACAGGAGCCTGCGGAAAGATACCTGAATATGCAATCATACAATCATACGCGAACACGAGTGCCAAATGAAAACTATGACATAGAATAGAAAGAGAAGAGCATACAGGGTATGTTTGAGCAAAAAAGAGCAAATTCTCCAATGATATGAAGCCACAACCCCTGGTGAGAAAACAATTGCAATAAGTCACATGTTTCTTCACAACAAAAATCAATCACACATAAACAATGTGAAAGCCTGCCTTAATCCCGACAAAATGAGACCAGTGTAGGGTAGGTTGAGGAAAGGGGAGAGCTAGGGAATGAGGCAGCAAGAATCTAGCCTAGGTTCTGATGTTTGGAAACAGCGGTATACATGCTCCAACTAAGAGAAGACTCAATTCTCAACGCTAGGTATTATTTGCTAAATAAATTCACTTAAAAGACATAATACAAGGTCACTAAAGGCATAATGAAATTTCAAAGATAGCTCTCAACTGGAAGACATTCTAAAAAACTAGAGCATGATTCTAACAGAGAAAATTGACCACAGACTGAAACTGGACTAAGAAACAGCGACGTACGATAATTTGATAGGATAACATTACACTAAGAGAAATTTTCAATACCGAGTAATAATAGAACCATGAATCTCATTCTGGCCATCTTTACCCTAATACACACAAAACTGATCAATTTCAGGGTGACATGATTTACTGTGTATCAAATTGGTATGGAAACCGTTGCAATCATTGTTATTAAAATCGCCATCTGGATCGTAGAATTGTACGATTCTACGACCCAGAACGGACCCAAGGACTAGAATCGTTAGTGGAATCGGAATCAAGTGGACATGTTGGTGGGATCGCTAGAATCGGCTAGGATTGTTGATAGGATCGGTAGAATCGGCTAGGATCTTTAATAGGATCGTTCAAAACTACTAAATTTAAATCTTTTTGCTTGTATCTTTGTTCTTTTTGCTTACTATGCTTTATTATTATATCCTTGTGTGTATGTGCTCCAAATATATTATGTGTAGTGTATATCTTATATATAGTTTGTCATTTCGTTAAGAATAGAGAAAAAAAAACGGCATTAAAAAGTAAAATATGTATGTACTTTAAAATTAAAGCAAAATCTTAAGAAAATGTATTGGTTCTTAATGCTTTTTTATATTGAAAATGATTAAACAATAAAAATAGACATAATACAACTTGTTAATTCTGAAATTTGTAAGATCGTCCAATCCTACGATCCGATCCCACCAGTTAATTTTGATCCTACGTAGAATCTCGATTCTGACAACCTTGGTTGCAATTGCACACAGTTTAGCAACTCGAGAACATGTTTGGAACATTTTCCGTAACATAGTTTCCTGATTCCAGAGAGTAGGTTTACCACCTACTGCCTCACACGGTCATACGGGGCTTACCTTTTACTGGGCGAGTACACTATTTAGTTTATCATCACTTCTAAGTTGAGGCTTAGCATAAAAGTATGGCTATATAGAACATAAAGCTTGTAATAGAAGAAACAAATAGACATACCTGAAGTCTGTTGATGGATTTGACCCTTGCCAGCCCATATCCTTCCACTGCTCAGAGACCATACCACGGAGATGGACATTTGGAAAGGCAGCATACCACAATGCTATTAGAGATTCCTGCACAAAATACATAATTCCCATTAGCAAAGACAGTCTTGCAGTCTGCAGAGAAGACCCTCAGCCGCAGTGATGACTTCAACAGATAGATGTACATCTGGAACATCTTTTAGGAGCAAATGAGAGTGACAGGCGAGAAAAGACTAAGAATTAACATCAAATGAAATAATCCTCCCAAATACTCAGTAATTTAAGTTTACACTTCATGGAATACAAGCCCAATATTCATGCATTCAAACCCCTAACCCAAAAAACCCACCAATAAGGAAAAGAAAAGAAGAAATGTGGAGAATTAAGTTGAAAAAACCGCAGTTACAAAGTGAAAAGCCAATAGCCCCCTATAAAAAAAACGAGAATAACAAAAGCGCCGATGTAATAAGTCAGTTTTGCAAACTTGTTGGCATCAGGTTACAAAAACCTTTGTTACTGGACTCTTCATCGGATAACAGGGGAGTTTTATTGTAAAAGCGTGTCGAATCCTTTACACTCAGACATGGGTACGACACTTGGACACTTTATTTTAGATCAAAAGTTTTGTATTTTCCCATAATTAGCCGAATCGAAAATTCGGACACATACCCGTGTCGGATATGAGTTCCCAAGTCCAGGTAACGGATACAAACACGATGAAGAATGAAATTTAGTTTTCCATGTTGATAAACTTTTGTTCAGCCAAGTCTCTTGGCTGGTTCCGTTGTTTGATGGAACACCTTGATAACTTAATCCACAATCCATCAGACAATAGAAAGAAACTTCTGCAACCATCATTTGTTTTTATTCAATTCTTTTTTCATATGTTCATTTTCATAAATTAGGGGTTTTGACGACAAATCTGATTTCAAAAAATAAAAGTGAGATCAACATTGTCGCATCCATTACAAAAACAAACTACCACATGAAGACATAGCCAAAGTATACAAAAGCATACTTGATGGTCAGGGCGAGTTTCATCGAAGGAAAGATGGCATCTCTCTCGCAATCTTTGCAGCCTTTGCTCCTGGAAAGATTCGAAACACAAAGAATGAAGCTCTAGAACTAATATGGCATACATTGGGGAATACATAATAGTTAATAACACCATTGCCCAATGATTGGGGCTCTGTAATCCTTCAATTGCTCTAATAGTTCTGAAGTATGGATTGACATCCTAAAGTTACAGAAGTCCTTGGCTAATTTATGATTATTATTTCAGATGAAAAATCAAATTACGGTGTTACTCTCTTGTGCTTGTTTTGTAAAAAAATTTAGTTTTATTCTCTATGACTTCAAATCAAAGTACATTAGAGTTAAATTTTGTATATTATGTGGAAATAACTTTTTTTTTTAGAGAAATTACCTTTAGCAACTTTTTGTGAAAATTTCAAAATATATATTTGACTAAATACTTTTATCATTTTTTTATCAGTGGAACACTATAATATGACCAGATGCAAAGAATTCTCTTTTGTTGAATCGTGATAAATCTAGAACTTTTGATAATTCCTTCTCCTAGAACCCTCTTTCCTTGGTCCTTGTTTTCGTTTTTGATCGTCCTTTTTATTTAACCTTATTAAAAAAATTTCTTATTGGCTAGTTCCTCCGTTGTTTTCCCCCTTAATTTTGCAATACAAATCATTTATTCTGTGTCTCACCAGGTTAGTAAACTTTTATACTAGGATCAATTTTCATTTTTTCCTCCCCACTTAATCTCATATGCAAATATGATCGCGAATTCACTTTTTGCGGTGAATACAAATGGTTTTGTGGTTGTTGCGGCATAAATATTAATGTCGTGGCAGCCTCCAAAACCTTTAAAATGTGATTGTGATGCGTTACTAAGTCCGATACCTTACACTATGGTAGATCCCACCAACTACCACATCTCCATAAAGAAAGTAACTCATCTCAATGTATCAAAATTAGGAGGCAAAGAAAGTATATCATTATTCTATTACATTCTCACTACTCCACCGTTTAGCATGAGCATCTCCGACTTCAACGATTTATCATTTTATCTTACCAACTTGTTAATTTATTTATTACATCTCTCTTTTCTATTTAACCTACTTATATGAAAATTTTGCCATCAAAATCTCATCCTCCTTGTTATGTATGGCAACAACAATCGCTACAAGTAAAAGGGGATACAAAAATACCTTAAAAACTAATTCATATACTAAAGATTTTGAATAAATGGATAGTTAATCTCGAAAGATTTTGAATAAATGGATAGTTAATCTCGAAAGAAATAAATGTGATTGTAATGTAGATTCTTAAATAATTTTCAAAGTAAAAGTACCAAAAAATTAGTCTACTCATCAAATTCTTTCAAGTGGTTGTTTCTCGCAAAATATTGTGAATAAAAAGCAGCTTTTAGCAAAAAGATACCAAAAAAAAAGATAACTAGAATGAAGAAGAGCACATAGGTGAATCACACCGTCACATACCTGAATGGGATTTAATTCGTAGTCAAAAAACTTCTCACTTGAAGAACGCCTAAGACCTGTGCGATGGAGAATTCCGCCAAACCATGTTCGGGATCCAACCATAGCATTAGCTAAAAACAATATACGTATACATTTATAAGAAATAATGTGACTGAACAAGTCTATGCAATGGTTATGAGTAAATGCAATAGATTTTGGACATGATTTGAATTTTATTTTAACAGTAAGTCCACACTTTTATTTTTTGAAGATAAGCCAACACTTCTAATAAAGAGCACATTAGCATCTACTCAAACACAATTCCAACTCATATTCATTAATAGAGTCGAATAACACACACCAAAAGTATATTACGCGCATAATTAGTAGAAGATGCAAAACAAGATATTTATGACAAAGAAAAAGAGAATTGCAATCTGTATCTATGTTACTAGGACTCGGGTACTTATGTTGGATGCTGGTACATGTCTAAGTGTCAGATACGTCTAAATATTAATAGACGTGATATCTACAAATCAGCAAGAATGAATGTTTGAATGACTTTCCCATAAACATGCAACAAGTTACAAGGTATCAATACTAAAGGGCCAGAAACATTCTTACAGTAAGAATTAAGCAGTGAAATGAATGTCTA
Source organism: Amaranthus cruentus (assembly GCA_019425755.1). NCBI lineage: Eukaryota > Viridiplantae > Streptophyta > Magnoliopsida > Caryophyllales > Amaranthaceae > Amaranthus > Amaranthus cruentus. The sequence continues at coordinate 20,833,500 of CM033450.1, read as the reverse complement.
TAATGCTGATCAAACACAAAATTTCGAGATATTTTGAAAAATTTCACGCATCACATCAAGAGAATGTCTAGGATGGTAAGTGACATGTTCCTATACTCACTAAAACATTGAGAAAACTGAGATATTAGGCAAGTAGAAATATGCACCAATTCCCAGTCACGTCTTCTCTTTTTCCGGTAAATCTCATCCTCATCAACCTGCAATAGAAGTGTGTTGAGTAGTGAATATTGAATCAATTACAATAAAGTAAACACAAAAAGGGTTAGCTCTATCCAAGAATTAAACTTATTTAATTCTTCAAAATCTGAATAACAAACATCTAATGGTAATTACTGGTGAATGGATCTAATAGATTTCATGAAACATAACAAAACAAAAATGTTAGTCTAATTCATTGCTCAAACAATCAACCATCTCCACACTGAATTGTCACTAAATCATGAAAAACAAGTGCATGAATCAAGATAAATCTAAGATTAATATACCGCAATGACACCGGCGAAAATCTACACAAGATATAATTAACCCAGAAACAGCATCACATTCAGCCATATAAATTCAGCATACAGCAAATTCCCTAATGCCGTTAACTAACTCCCATCTATGTGATGTTAGAGGGTCGTTTGTTTCACGCAAGTACGCAACCTTATCGTAATTAGAGAGAATAAATAGGTTATTTCCGATTGACCCTCGATAGAAAACATCAGCAGCAAATTCACAAATGTACAACTTTAACATTTTAATATAGTTTAATTTTGGTACCAAACTAAACAAATTGAAATCTGTTGTTCAAGGAAAAGGACTATCAAAAACCCAGAAAATCACTTTCACAATAGTTGGCGAAGAGTTGGAAATTTTCCATTAAAACGTAAAACAATTCCAATAAATGAAGAATCATGGATAAGGCTTACTTTACGAAGCGAAGAACAAGAAGGAATGTACGGACGACGCCTTAATCTCATCTATGAATAACAAGCAGACCATTCTAGGAGAAAGAAAAAGGGTGAATGCATAACCTTACAAGTTTGGACCCATGCTAGGCTACCTAATTTTCAAATTCTCTAATCATTTAATTATGTCTCTTTCTATCAAAATCCCTTTACCCAATAAAGCATAGAATCCAAAACAAATCATAATTTCACATAATACAACAAAAAGGTAAGATTAAATTATAGGGTTTAAACAATGCCGCAATCAAAGGGGTTACCCTTTTACGTGATGCAAAAAACTTCCATGAACAGAACGAAAAGTTTGTTAAAAAGATGCCAATTCCTAAAAAGGGTATGAAAACGACATAACCCAAAAAGTTTTTGAAGAAAGTTGGTTACCTGTTAATGCATTTTGGGGGACCCAATCAGCAATCAAGAATAAAAAATGGAAGAGGAAGAGAAAGGATTGTAACCTGTAGGTATGTTGATACAGGTTATTGAAATGGCGAGCAGGAAGAGAGATGAAGAAGATAAAAATGGTGAGCATAAGAATAAGGTAACCGACATTGTTGGGTATTGCTGACAAGGTGGAAAGGAGAAGATACCGCAACTGGTATAGCAATTCCAGAGCTTTGACAGGGAACAAAATTAACAGAGCTTGGCAAATTGAGTATGAGAGAGTAATAATCTTTACTTTTTTTTTTTTTGAAATAAGAAATTGGCCAAAAATTATAACATTTAAAATGGGAAAAATTGGCTAAAGTCCAACTTTAATTGATTTTTCTACAATAATTTTTAATTTTGATTGGCTATGAATAACTTTAACTTTTCACAAATTCTTACTTGAGACCGTCTTTTGCACGGCTCTCAAAAGCTCAGTCCAATTCTAACTATATATTATTACAACTCTAAATATAGATTTTTGTTTGGCCTAGCTTCTAAAAAACAAATTTTGTTTCTTAGAAGTAGTTTTGTAGAAACTGTTTTTGGGGAAATACTTTTCAAAAACAGAATTGTTTGGCCTTATTTTTTTAAACATGGATCTAGAGAAGTAGAAACAATTTTGGTTGTTTGGCCCTTTTTTTATTTTGACAATATTTGAGTTTTTTTTTTAGCAATTATTCTTTATGATTAAAAACAAAAAAAAATTTATAATTGACAATGTCATCAATTAAATTAAATAAAATTTGTTTTAAGAAAAAATAAAATTATTCTTTAGGATTAAAAATAACAAAAAATTATATATAATTGACAATGTCATCAATTAAAGTAAATAAAATTTGTTTTAAGAAAAAATAAAATAAGTCTTACATTATTGGTTCATAACTAGCATAAATAACTTCTAAAAAACACATAATTATTAATATTTCATAATAAAGAAGTTGCAATTTCATCACGCACACTTTCCATACTACTATCATCAATCGAACCATCATCAATCTCTTGACCAGTGTTTACTAAATTATTTGAAACTTGTCCAACAATTTCATCTTCTTCAATTTCTGGAATATAATTAGGGTCTGCATCACATTTATCAAATTCCTCATCTTCAAGTGCATGCATTCTAATGTAGTTATGCATGGCCATTGTTGCCGCAACAATTTTCTTTTGAGTTTCGATTGGAAAACTTGGCATTATAGACAATACTCTCCACCTTTTTTTCCATACTCCAAATGTTCGCTCAATGACATTTCTTAATGAAGAATGTGAGTAATTAAACATTTCATAATATCCAGTTGGAGGTTGTGTCGAACGACGAAAATCAGGAATGTGATAACGCTCACCTTTAAAAGGAGCCAAATATCCCTTCATATTAGGATAACCCGCGTCAACAACGTAATATTTACCTATAAAAAAATTGACATATAATTTTGATTAATAATTGTAGAAAGTTAATATTCACAATTATACATACATAAAGATAATATACCTTTCGATGGATGAGGAAAAGCTTTGTTAGGATCTTCAATAGCATTCTTAAGAACACGATTATCATGTACGGATCCAGGCCATCCAGCAACAAAATATGCAAACAACATGTCAAAATCACAAATAGCCAAGATATTTTGTGTCGGATACCCTATTCTACCAATGTAAGGGATTTTATCTTCTTCTGAGATTACGCATGGGATATGAGTACCATCAATGGCACCCATGCAATTTTTAAAATGTGGCCAATATTTATAATTATTCCGAATTTGTGATGGAACTCTTCTAAAGTTAGGATCATAAGGTCTCACAATGTCTCTAGAAAATCTCGTCATCGCTTCAAGAACTTCATTAAATTTTCTACTTATTGTCTCACCGGAATGCTTAAATCTATTTTGCATATTACGATTAGATTGAAATTGGGCACATAAGTATACAAAAATCTCTAGTGCTTCTTCATGTTGCATACTCCTTGTAGATTTTAAGTCATATTTTTCTTCCAATAATTTAGCAAGATTGTGAAATACGTGAGGTTTCATTCGCAATATTCTATAACTTTCACCAGGGGTAGTGAATACTTCTTGCAACCATTGCCAGCCAGAACATAATGAACTTCTAGGGATATTTTTAATCAAATATTTAAGATAATACTTGGTACGTATGGTTAACCCCGAAGCAACATATACCATCATTTGCTTAACCTTCAATTGTTCTTGGTGTATCATATCTTCTTCATCATCAGACAAATCATCACTATCACTTTCAGTATAATCAATCTGTTGAATGGTAATCTCTAAATTAACACAATATTATACATAAATAAAAAAATTATTGAGAAAATATGTCTAGTACATTAACGCAAATAAAGATTCATGGTAAGTAAAAGAAAAAACAAAATCTAATGCTTTTAAACTTTGCTTTTCTCCCTTCGCAATTCTTGTTCGAGCCATTCACTTCGTATATATTCATTTGGAATAGCAACAAACATCTCCCTATTTTCTCGTTTGATAAATAAACGTGTTCCAAGCATATAAAGTTCACTTCCCACTTCAACACCGGGGGTGTCTCTTAACAAATCTAAGCACTCTTTAATACTACAACCAGGAATATCACTTCTCCTTAATGTTGTTATGGAACTTGATTGAGAAAAGCTTTCCATTGCACCAACAATTCGTTTTAATTCATTTTGCATTAATTTAGCAGTGCTAACTTTAGATTTCTTCTCCTTTTCAAGTTTTTTCCCTTTTGCCTCAACATGCTCAATAGGTGTATTTTCGATAACATGATTTTTAGGTGTACTATCATCAAGTGTGATATGCACCTTCTCTTCCTCTTGCAAGTTTTCAGTCTCTTGTGTGAATTCAACTTGTAACTCGTCCTCTTCTTGCGAATACGGATTCCAAGAGGATGTTGCTGAAGCACATATCTTACCAAACATAACTTCTAACTCCGTCAAATATTTTATTCCACCTTCTCGAAATTTTGTAACAAGGGGATTGACCTATATCATTATCAAACAATCTATATTTGTTATAGCAATTAGATATTATATTAAAAAAATAATCATAGAAAATTCAATATTTACCTTTTCTTTGCTTGCCCACCATTCATCGGGTGCAATTACTGTTTGTTTCTCATTGTCCCATCCTATTTCCGTCTCCTTTTCTATGAGACTTTTCCAAGTTATGAATTCACTTTTCATCTTCTCCCACTTATTTTTGAGTTGCTTTTGATCATATCGCATCCCTGTTCTTTGTTGAAACTTTTTTATCACATTAGTTCAACCAATTTTATTGAAGTGAGTGTTAGGTCTATTTCCCGCATAGACCTCTTCAGCACACACCTCACAAAATATTGTAGTTGTACTATCATTCCAAGTAGCCTTTGGTCTCTTTACTTGTTCAACCTTAATCTAATTAGAATAATAAGTAAAAAAATATACAATAGCACATATAATAAATTTATGCAGACACTTTAAAAAAACTAACACATTTTATAATATTCACCTCTTTTGAGTGAGATGGCATTAGAGAAGGGGAAGGAATAGTAGGAACTTCAACATTCATCCTTTTTTGCCCCTGTTTTAAAAAATAGCAAAAATGAATTCATTTGTAATTCCAAGTATTACAGTATGATTAATTGAATCTTCAAAAACAACAGTATGATTAATTGAACCTTCAAAAACAACAATATGATTAATTGAGGGGTTGAACCTTGAGTCATTTTCAAATTTATAATCCCAATTTTCTCATCTCATTTCCTTATAAATATATAATACTGACATAATTTATCCTTATTTTTTAAAATTCTGGGCACATAATCTTTCCATAGATGTTCAATTACCAATAATCTTTTCTGGTTCATATTTAAGATTGTTCAATTTATAAAAAGACAAACTTTTGAAGGTTTCTATTTTTCCAACTTTAGAATTTTGAGAATTCTTTAAATTACTTGAAAATGTTGAAGAAAGGCTTGTCATGATGTCATCGTCACTGTCTTTCATAACCCACTTCTTCAATTTCATTTTTCAGTAATTATTTTTGATATTTGTTGACTTTTTTTGTGCAACAATTTTATCAATCAGACATATTACATCCCTATACAAACCATAAAATGCATATTACATTCCTATATTTTATCAACCATGACATGAAAATTTCAATAAAAAATTTTGAAATTACCTTGAAATTATTAGCAGAAGTTGTTTTTGTGGGAGGGCGAAATTGCGAAGTTGGGGGTCGTGGAGCTTCATGGTCCATAAAATCAGAAAATAATGCTTGAGAATGGGGATGATGGTGGCCGCCAAGAATTGTGGTACAGACGTACAGTTGATGAGGACAGAAAGATGCAAAGAGGTGGGAAAAAAAAAGAAACAATTATTTTTGGTAACAGCTCCCCGAAATTCTTCAGAGTAGAAGTTGCAATTTCTAGCTTCTCCTTCCAACCCTTTGAAAAGTTATTTTGGGCTTTTTTTAAAATTGTTTCTACTTTTTAAAAACTACCTGTTTGGCCAAAAAGTCATTTTTATTTTTCAGAATCCCTATGAGAAACTAGGCCAAACACTACCTTGGGCTGGACTTTTGAAAGTCCTCTTTACAAAAGACGGTCTCTCAAGAGATCACCGGTTAGTTTTTAGGTCACTTCCCAAAAACAGTATTGTCCAAATAATGATTGAGTTTTATAGGTAAATTGCAAAAAAAATAAAATAAAACAAAAATATCAGAAAGTTAAAAATTAAAAGCAAAAAATAACCTGATTTCTTTTTTAAAAAAATTTCCAATTTCTTATATAACTTAATTTGTAGTTATAATTTTATTTTTTGAAAAATTCCACATGTAGTATCAATTAATGGCGCACTCAAGTCATGAATTAACTACACATTAGTTTTTGAATCTGTTTGATATTACATATTACTCCCTTCTTCCCTAAATGATGTTTCCATTTGTAATTCTAATCATTTTATTTGTTGTTTATATAAAGAATCTTTCTATTTACATTGTAAATTTTAGACATAGTTAACCTTGTTTATCTTAAATTTAATTAATACTCTATTTTATAAATAATTTTGGTCTTTACATATCTTCGGCTAACTTCATTTAAATATTTTGTCTTACTTATAGTTCCTCATTTTTCCACATTAACTTCATTTAAAGCTTAATGCCTACTCTTACTTTATATTTTTTATAGGCCAACTCAATTAAAAATGGTCTCTCAAAGAAACCGCCTCTCACCAAAATTTGTATTAAAAAATATTTCATTTTTTACATTCCTCGTAATTAAGAATAAAAATCTTTACTCCACTTATTTAGGAACTCATTCCTATAATATTGCTACTCATATTTAGGCTTCATCATTCATCAATGTCTTAAATAATTTCTTTAATTCCTCAAAGCAAAAATATATTTCAAATGAAATAAGGAAAAATTTTCTTTCTTCTTTTCCTCCATTTTTTATCATTATCAATGGAGTAATAATCAAGAATCTTTCCATCAAATAAATTAAAAGAAAGAAAAAATTTACATATATAGGTTGTTTCCCTTCTTGATAATATATTATATTATGGTTTTTTTTGAAGAAATATAGGAGTCGTTTGGTTGACGTAGGAATTAAATTCCTATGGGAAGTTGTAATTCATTGGAATTTACTTCCTTTGTCAATTTCCTAGGAATTACTTATTTTTGTTTGTTTGACAATAGGAATTTTTATTTCCATGGGACTTGTAAATAACCAAGGGGGTATATGGTAATCTAATTCCTATGTCTCATAGGAATTAACTTCCCTTGGATTTTATAATTCCTAGGAATTTTAGTTTTTTTGGCAACCAAACAAATTACCATAATACTATTTCCTAGGAATTTAAAATTCCAAGGTTAATAGTGGGTAACCAAACAAATTCATATTATATTATGGTTAATACCCACTAAAATCGAATTTTGGCTTTTTCTAGATAATGTATGCAGAGCAACACCCACCACCACCAAATTATGTAATGTTGCAAAACCAATATGGTGCACCACCACCCTATTATGCTCCTCAAACATACCCTCCATATCAAATAAGACGACGTCGGTTCCGGTTGTAATTGTTGCTTGAGGTTCATTTGTTGCATATATTGTCTTCTCTTTATTTTCATATTTTTCATGGCAATAACCCTTGTTTTTTCCTACACATTTTACAAGCCAAAAATCCCAATTTATAAATTAGAAAAATTAAATGTAACTACCTTTAATATGCAATCAATTCCTCTTCATCATCATTCCAATGAATCTCGCTTAAATCTAGAAAAAGTGGTAAAGAAGACAAGCCAATACCCTCATCCCAAGGATGTAGGTATCGAAGGAAGCCCCGTACAATCAAATATAATCGTAAATTCCGAATTTGAAGTTATAATTAAATTAGAAAATCCCAACACAAAAATTGGTTTTATTTATGGAAAGAAAAGTTCAATTGTTGTATCATTTGAAGGATCTAACTTATGTAGTGGAATGTTGCCTTCATTTTATCAAAGACACCAAAATGTGACAATGGTTCATGTTGCCTTGATTGGGAAAACAATACTTGGGCATGATTTGTATAAAGCCATTACTGATGATCAAAGTCAAGGGAGGATTCCATTAAGTGTACTTTTCAACATCCCTATTACTATTGTTCTTGATAGTGTTCCTATAAGACAATTTGAGTTTCATGTAACATGTTATATAATTGTTGATAGCTTGATGCCCCATAAGAAACCTAAAATTTTGTCTACTAGTTACACATTTGGTTTTGGAGTTTGAGGGATTATCGGCGCTCGATTTCAGGTTATGTGTTTCGAATCAGTTTAAAATTGGATTTTGTATTCACATTGATTTTGACATAATTTCGAATTCGTTTTGAAGTCAGGTCAAGTTAGGTTTGGTTATAATGTTGAGTAAATATCAGATTGTTGGGTCTGTTTGATCACTTCTGATCATCATAATCATCATCATCATCCCAATATTCCGCTCGAAAATAGGGTATGGGTGACGGAATGTGACGGACAATATATACCCGTACTCCCTTGAGAGAAAATAATTGAAAAAAGCGGTCAATTTTACCCCAGAAGATGAGAACCCTGTTGATCAAAAGTAAATAAATTCGTAGCTTGTAAGTTGTAACACATAGTTTTAGCCTTAGCTAGCTAGAAATTTTAATTCTTTTTTATTCCAAATTTTGTTAATATATTGTATAATGGTTTTAATGTAAATATTTTATATATTCATTATCGTATACAAACATGTTTAAGAAGTTAGCATTTTCTAGAAACTTTCTGCTTTGAATTAGTTGCAATATGTAAGACCGTTTTATTTAAAAATATACTCCTTAATCTTTTTACCATCTTAAATTATTTTCAGCATTTTTTATATTGTAAATTTTAGACAAATATTATCGCCCTAAAAGATTACACCTTTTTATGAGGCCTAAAGTTGATAAAGTGGTAGTTCCTTGGGATTTAAGTTGCTACAATCACTACAGAAAAAATTTTCATTAACCGATTTTATTTGAGATATATATATTTTCTTCTCTATGCATAATGTAAAACATAGTTTAAAAAGATCTTGTGTGATTCATCTTAATACATATTTTTATAATATGAACTTTTTATATTTTTTTATCATGTGAAAATAAAGATATTATGTGTAGAGACTAGAATTGTGCATTGGATAAGTAAAAAAAAGAAATACAACAACTATTAAAATTTAATAATAGTATTTTATGAGAAAGAGGAAGAAACATGTGGATGAGATGAAAATGTAAATTAATTTGGATGAAAATAAAAGAAAAGATGTAAGTAATGACTAAAAATAAAAATAAGGAAAATTTAATGGGATGGATTGAAAAGTAATATGAAAAGAGAAAATTCCAATTTACTTGCAATATTTATTTGTTCACGTAGTCTAATGCACTAATTCAATTCTTAATATCTTTTATTACATATAATAAAAAATTATAAGCATTTGATATTAATAATCTTTGCAATGAGACGAATCAAACAAAGACTCACTTGACTATATTTTATTTTAACTTATAAATTAAAAATTAATCACAAATTAATAGTGATGATGAATAGTGTCAATTTTGCCAATGTTGCAACGACTAATATGGAACGGAGAAAGTATTATCCAATCTTGCTCATTTTCTTATTTATTATCAAAAGTACAATTTTTTATACTATCTCCTATTCAACCCATTAGTCTCATTTGTTTTTTTAATATCTCTAATTGTTTTTAATTTAAAATTATAAAAAGTAGATATTAATAATCTTTTTATTGAGACGAATCAAACAAGATCTCGCATGACTATGTTTTAACCTATAAATTAAAAATAAAATACAAATTAAAAGTCATAAGTAAATGGTGAAAAAAATCAATATGACTAATGGGTAGAATAGAAGGGAGTATTATTATTTTTTTTTTTGAACAAAGAGAGAGTATTATTTAACGCTTAATTAAACTGTTGATAGCGTCAAATACTACAAATAACATTAAATTACACAATTCTAATAAACTTTCTTTCATCTTATCCTTAAATCTCTCCCGATTTTGTTTCCCCAACTTTTTTCCCGTGTTTCACATTTCTTTTAGGAAAAATTCTAAAAAACTACCTTATTTATACCTATTTTTTTAAAAAACTACCTTTTATAAAAATTCTTGCAAAGAACTACCTTATGTAATACATTATTTTGCAAAAGACTACCTAGTGCTTAAATCTGTTAGTTGACTGGTAAGATTTAACGTTGACCATCACGTGAGAGGCACGTGACCTATTAAAAACTCACCTAACAGCCTCTTTAATGTCGTAACTTCCTGCTTCTTCATTGTCCTCTTCAACTAAAACACTGACCTCCATTAAAATCACTTCTTCCTTCTGTTCTCGCACGTTTCTGCTCCAATCGTCCTCGTTCTGAGTGTACCAAAATCAGCATATGTGCATATTGAGTGTACAATGCTGCTGTACCAAAAAAAGCTTATTGCTTGTTGTGTACATATATTCATCTGCTGCTGTGTACATATATTCCAAACCCAATGTGCATATATTACAACCCAAAATGCTGTATAAAATGCTGTATAATCAATGTGCATATATGCTGTGTATCAAATGGCTTTTTAAATCAGTAGAAAATAAGTATATGTGCATCAAATACAGTAGCACATTCAACAAATAAACCAGCAGCACATTCAACAAATAAACCAGCAGCAGCACAATGATTTGCAAGAACCAATTGATACCCAAGAACAAGAACAAAATATCAAAATCAGACATTTCATTGATGATAATCATATTACAAAATACAAAAGGTTAAATATTTTCAATTGATACCCAAATCGCTAAAACAAATTCTAAAATAAAACATAATCTTCATTTACTAAACTTAATTAGTAGAACCAACAAAAAACAACATAAAAACCCTAAGATAAAAAACAAAATCTGATTTCCATTCTTCCTCACAAAATCCACTTAAACTTTTTACAACCTCTCCAATTTGTGTCAGGATCATAAAAAGCACAAGCCTTGAACCTTCTTCCAGGATTTTCCTTGCTCCATGAAACTCTCCTTGCAAATGGAGCTCCACACCCACATTTCTCGGGCTTCGATGTTGCTGTTGAAGATGGCGAAAACATTAGTGAGCAATTGAAATAGATATAACTTGAATTAATTATGGAGAATTGATGAAATGTGGTGAGATTGATTTTAGGGTTTCATTTGTTGAAGGAAGAATGTGAATTGGGAATTTTGGTTTACAACACCTGACACTCGACATTTTGAAGGAAGGAGAAGATGCATTTTTAATAGCCTAATAGGTCACGTGCCTCTCACGTGATGGTCAACGTTAAATCTTACCAGTCAATTAACAGATTTAAGCACTAGGTAGTCTTTTGCAAAATAATGTATTACATAAGGTAGTTCTTTGCAAGAATTTTTATAAAAGATAGTTTTTAAAAAAAATGGGTATAGATAAGGTAGTTTTTTAGAATTTTTCCTTTCTTTTAATTAATTGCCTTCCATTTTTTTAAATCCCTCTGTTCATCCGTCCCTGTTCTTAATTAGCTTTGTTCGAACAATCATGGTGATGGAAAATCCATCAATGCATCATTCAAACCTGGATTGCTTCCTTCATTGCACTACTCCTCTAGTTTCTTCACAATTTCTTCCTAAGGTTTGTGTCTCTTTGATTCTTACCTGTCGATCGATTTCAATCTAGGTTTTTTCTGGATGTTCCAATTTTTGAATTAATTTCAGTATTTTTCATAATTATGATACGATTAAGATGATTTCAGTCGGAGATGAGAAGCTTGAATAGGCTATGGCATCCATATGAGAGAGAGAATGTGGAGTTTTTCAGGTTGAGTGATCTTTGGAAGTGTTACCATGAATGGAGTGTTTATGGTGCAGGTGTTTCCATTCTTCTTGATAATGGCGAACCTCTTGTTCAATATTATGTCCCTTATCTCTCCGCTATTCAAATTTTTACAAGCAATCCTTCTCCTCTGCACAGGTCGGTTATCTGATAATTTAATTAATTTATTTTTGGTATTCAATTAGGCACATTCTGTCGTCTCATTTTGATATTGAATGACTCCCGCCTACGAGAACCTATGGTTTAGTGGGTCGGAAGTATGCAAGTTTGACGTCACAATAAAACGGTTGTTTTCAATTGGTGATTGGTCAAAAAAACATTATTTATCTTAACTTACTATTGTAATTAATATATAAATTACGAGAACCTATTGGTCACAAAAAAAACATTATTTATCTTAACTTACTATTGTGATTGGTCACAAAAAAACATTATTTATCTTAACTTACGAGAACCTATGGTTTAGTGCATGTAGCTCTGTTTTTATCAAGATTAACTTACTATTGTAATTAATATATAAATGGATTTATCTTAACTTTTGTTTATGATCATACCGTAGGAAATTACTCCTTCCAACACAATTTAATTGTCCCATTTGAGTTGTACACAGATATTAAGAGTAGGATGAGGTCCATCAAAAAGGTGGTAGTTGGGTATTTTAATTGATTAAATTAATTGTAAAGGTGGTAGTTGGGTATTGAAAATTGAAAAAGTGGGGGTATTTAAGTAAAAGAAAAATAGACAAAAAAAGAAATGAGACAATTAAAGTGAATTGTCCAAATAAGGAAATGAGACAATTGAATTGTGTTGGAGGGAGTATAACATTACATAGTTATATTTAGTATGGCATTTTGATCCTTTTTACATATATTAGTTTATTTCCTATTTAGGCTAGTTGTCCTTGTATATATTCAACTCATATATTATCTTGAATCTAATACAAAATCGGTATTTAAAAACCCTAAAACCTTGCTTTATCATGGTATCAGAGTCGATGGTGTTTTCCGACGACCTATAACCGGCTCACCTTATCGGTTTTCCTCACATACCCAAATATTACCTAAAATGGAAGTAAAATTTCCATTGTCTTCACCGACACGTTTGTTGCAGCTGAAACAGTTTAACACCAACAAAATAATCTCTAACCCCGGAATATTTCTTCCTATGACCTACCTGACCGGAGTTGGGAAAACAACCCAACTTTACAAAACAACCAAACAAAAATTCAGATCTGGTACATACACAGACAAAAAATTGAAGCTAGCAACATCAAAGTCACCCTTCCCTCTCCGTTTTTTCGGCCAAAGAAAATACTCTTTTATGGAGGCGGCAGAAATGAAGGGGGGAGATGATTGGAGCACCAGCACCGGGAAGAACGCGCCAGCCATGGAAGCTGTTGTTCTTCACAAAGACAAAATGGCAGGAACTTTCATGGAGGATGTAGCTTGTGAGAAAGAAGGGAAGAAGGGAAAATTGAAATGCTTTGAGAAAGGGAAAGAACAACCGTCACTTTTAATGAAGAAAAAGAGACATACTGATTTTGGAAAGATATCAAATGAAGATATAAACCCTACCAAACAGCCGTGTGGGCCAGCCTTTCCACACAGCCCAAAAACCATAAACCCATTTAATAACTCTTTTTTTTATTAACCCAACAAAACCCCATCATACATGTGGGCCTCTCAATACCCACGACCCAGCTCTCAAAAATACTCCTAATTTCACTTATTCTCCCCATAAAACAATACCCACCTCAGCTTGTGGGCCTGCTACCCTCCAAGGCTTTCCTTCCTTCTAAAAATTCTGATTTTCCTTCTCTTGGGCTCTCAACTCCCCACGACCCAATTCAAAACCCACAAACAAATACTTACCTTTCACCCATACGCCCCACACATGCCACTCCTTCCTCATCTTGGATTTTCGATCGCGGGGCCACCGATAGTATGACGTATGACCCCTTCGACCTCATCCAAATTGTTCCCTCGTCCCGCACACAAATTCAAACTGCGAATGGGGAGCGAGTTGATGTCACTCAAGCCGGGACTGTTGAAATCTCTCCGAAAATCAATTTGCAAAATTGTCTCTTGATTCCTAGCTTAACTCATAAATTATTATCTGTTAGTCAATTGACCAAAGAACTCAATTGCACTGTTTATCTGTCATCTACTGATTGTATCGTGCAGGATGCTCAGACAGGGAAAATCATTTGTCATGGTACTGAAAGGGGAGGCTTGTACTATGTGTACGAGGCTACTCAAAAGGGTAACACTTTGCTTGCTCATGGGTCACCTGATCATCAAATGTGGATGTGGCATAGGCGTCTAGGTCATCCTTCATTGGGGTATTTGAAACGTCTCTTTCCATCTCTTAATAATTGTAATGCACCCTTAAATTGTGAGGCATGTGTCCTAGCAAACATTCATAAGCATACTTATTCTCCGAGTCTGACCCATAGTATAAAACCATTTGCCTTGATTCATTCTGATGTTTGGGGTCCGGCCCCTGATTGTAATACACATATATAAGACATGTTATACTTTAAGTTGGACTTTGAGTTGAAGGACATTTCCGTCATCGCATATATTATATATACTCTATTACGTCTTTTTGTAAGAGAGTCCTTTGAACTAAAAGTACAGATGTAATATATGATTCCTCATACGTATATTCTGAAATGAGATGTTGAGATTTAAACTCGTGATCATGGGCGGATCCAGGTGGTCTTGTGCCCTCACGTGAGGTTACTGCATTTTTGAAAAAAAAAATTAACATAAATGTCTACAATATGTGCTACTAAATTTTCTTTACTATTAAGGGATTTTAATTGCATTTAATATGTGCTCAATTAAATGCAATTACAATTCCCAATACCTATTTAAAACCCAATTAATTTTTCTTTACTATTTACCTTTTTTATAATTAACAAAACATCCAATTGAAAATATTATTTTTAATTAAATATTTATAGTTAAATTTTTTTTAAACTTTTTTTATTCATCATACTCCCACTAAGCTTCAACTCTGGATCCGCCACTCCTCTGATCTTCCATTTGGTTTACAATATACTCCTAACATATATTGGGTATCCTAAAGTATACTCTATCCCTATAATAGTGAAGAACTTGTAGTGTTGGTTACTTTTACGCGTTGAAAAAAGTTGTTGATGGCGGAAGATTTGTTTAGTGCTTTTTGCCATACCCAATTTGGTAATGTATTGTATAGTTGGTAATGAATGTTTTATCAACAATTAAATGTTTTTTCTTCACAATTTCGTATTTTCATTTAATATGACCTTTTATATGATAATAATGGATGGGAATAAATTTGGTGAAAAAAAAAGTATGATTGGAAAAAACTAAATATGATCATGAACCTTAATAAAGTGTTTTCAATAACCAAACAGGCTATTAATCTCTTTTCTCTCAATTTTTTCTGGCATAAGTTTTGCTCAAGTTTTCATTATATTCTTTCTTCCTAGTATGCATCTGGCTACTAAACTTCTCTATGTGTACATTACATGAAACGATGGACCCAAAAACACAAGTACACGACTTAAATAACAGTTGTGGCGAAGGCGACAAAATCGGGTGGTTTGCACAGGATGGAGCCATGGAGGTGTCCGCACAACACAAGCAAGAGCCAGAATTTAAGAAAATAAGCCAAAATTATTACATTTCAATATAAACTATACGTATTCTATCGTCTATTAACAATTGAAAAGATCAAAATTTTGGATCGTCATTTACTCCTATACCATCAAAATCAAGTATATATTGAGTACAATGTTGATGTACCAAATCCAAGCTGGCCCAGTTTATCCTGCACAACACATCAGGCAAATCTGATAACAAACTCCAAAACTATGGACTATGTTACATATGTACACCATAGACTAAAGAGTAAAGACATCATAAATTAGCAAAAAAAAAAAGGAAGTTTTTTACTTCCCTAAAATTATCTTAGCAGCAGCCATACTTTTTGTTCTGTAATAATTTCCAAACTTGACCTTTCCCTTGTTGGCCACCTTCACTCCACCTCTTCCTCTATTGATCTTCGGCCACCACGGCAACTTTCCCCCTTCTTTTTTACCTTTGTGAATGCTGTTTCCAATCCCCTTGTTACCATTTTTAACTTGTTTAGGTTTCTTAGAATGCTTCATCTGCTTCATAAGCCCACCTACTAGTGTATGAAAACTTCTTCCTTGATCTTTCCTTTTCACTATAGTCTTTACCTCAGATTTTTTTGACTTCTTAACCGTTGGTGTCTGACGATGATCAGTGTTTCTTCTGGGATGAAAAATCCCTCCAAGTATTTTCCAAAACGATATAGCATGATGTGCATCAGACTCATCCTTATCACTGTAATGATGGTGGTGGTGGTGATGATGGTGGTGAAAAATCATCCCTAGCTTCCTCCCGAGCCTCCTCCATCCACGTACTCTCC
Source organism: Amaranthus cruentus (assembly GCA_019425755.1). Lineage (NCBI taxonomy): Eukaryota > Viridiplantae > Streptophyta > Magnoliopsida > Caryophyllales > Amaranthaceae > Amaranthus > Amaranthus cruentus. The sequence goes on along the minus strand of CM033450.1, from coordinate 20,817,321 downwards.
TTTTCCCACGTTCCATTTGTGTATTCCATTTATGGTATCGTGCAGAACTCATTTGGCTTGAAGAACCTGCAGTGTCCGAGTAGTTCTGATCATCTAAACTACTTTCATCAAAAGACGTATCATCATAATCTGAAGCAATACTCTCAGAGGCTTCAAGGTGTTTAATCCTAGTTGACCGACCTAATTTTTTAGGCTGCGGTTTACTTTCATCACTGTCATTACTAACAGATTCAAATGATTCATAAGTTCCACTTGAAGAACATGGTGAACCACTACTTTGTTCAGTTGTTGCACTAGAAGATGCACTTGAACTCCAGTCCGTCTCCTCTGAAATTTGCTCATGAGGTATCGGCTTCCTGATTACAGTATTTCTGTCCACAGAATCCCTAGACTTGTCAATATCAGAGTATTGGTCTTTTTCTCGTGCAATTCTTCCAGTGGTATGATTCTGACTCCACTTCTGATTGTAATTACCCACGTTATTTTTACTGCTACGTCTAATGAAACTAGTGTCCCTCACAGATGGAATTTGTGTAGAAGGTTTCAATTTTACCTTTTCCACAATATCTTCTTCACGGTAGGACTGGCGAGGCAAGATAGTGAAACCTTGTGTTTGTTCTGAATTCTGACTTGCAAAAGATCTAATCCTGCCTGGTGTACATTTTAGTGAATCAGGTCCACTCATACCAGCTTTTAGAGGCTTAGGCCTAGGAATCTGACTAACCCGAGCATTAGCATTCTTTTCTAACTCTAAGGTCTTCATTCTAACATTGTTTTGAGCTAACAACCAATTCTGCGTTCTATCAACCATTTTCCGAGTCATGTTCACATTCAAGCATTTAACATCATTACCATTACTATTCTCATCATCAACAAATTTGACATTCCTGCTCCACTTGACTCGTGAAGAAGCGGGAAGATTTCTCCTTGCCTGTGCTTGTCTTGCTTGCATACTAACCAAGTTAGCAGTGACATTTGACTCATTTCTTGTGTTTAACCCGCCTTTTTCTATTCTAACAGAGTTCACTGAACCAGAAATATTGGGCAAGGCCACATTGCCAACACTCTTTTGCTCAGATAGATGCGCAGAATTGACCAGCTTTTGAAGTGATGGAATAAGAGACTCAATCCTATTAATTGCATCCTCAACTTCTTTGGAAAAATCAGGAAAATTCTCCTTATCTTTTCTCTCATTTCCTACATTTTTGCGAGCTACATCAAGTAGATGTGCATTGCTCAAGTTCCTTTGAGCTTCAAAAGTATCTTCCCTTGGTAAATGACTATGATTGTCAACTAAAAAAGAAGACTGTTTTGCTTCAAATCCTACAACAGGCTTATTAGCCCCAATACTTTGAAAAGTAAAAATTTTTGGCCACCTGACGATATCAATATCTTTCTCTAAAGATGGATTTCTAATACTGAAGCCTGGATATTTCCAGTTAGCAACATAAAGCTGTTGCAAACTGGATTCTTCATTAGTTCTACGACGTTTTCTATTTGGTGCCTCACTAGGCAGAGTGCTTGGTGGTAAAATTAACTGATTGTCCTTCTGTAAACTTGTGTATGGAAGATCAATCATACTTGATTCAGCTGCAGCTGCACCTGCCATCTTACATAATTTTTGGCCAGTAACAATCAAGAGAACAAAAAAAAAATAAAAAAAAATTTAAAAAAATCAGATTTCAAGTCATGGATGGTAACTATATACTCCATAAATTGTGAGCTACCTTCACAAATAAAATAAACTTAGAAAGTGGATTTAAGTAATGAACTAAAAACAAAGGCTAGATATTAAATCTTTATAGCAAAAAACTGTAATAGAAGTATAAACAATGAAGCGCACAATTAAAACCAAAGGGACATGTATTATTCAATAACCAGATAATAAATCTTTCAAGAACACGTTGATAAGCTGCATTACAATACTAACATGAGAGTACTATATTGGTAAAAAACAGAGGAGCATTTGACTTGACTCTTCCTCATGCCAATTTCATCAAAAGACTTCTGTGTGTGTGACATACTTCCATTGCAGTTGCACTACAGAGCAGTATTAGCAGAATTAAACAGTTCGACATGGAAATTAACGTTAAAAGAGAACATAAAAGGAATCTGGAAAAGGAGGAAATTTTAATACAATAAAAGAATGCAGCGAAAAGAACTCTTTCTATAACAAAGGTCTTCACACCTTCATATTTAAAAAAGAAAAAGAGAAACACTGAAAGTAAGAACAAGAATCCCTGAAATCTAAAGCATGGAAAAGCTTGAAAAACAACTCAAACATGCCTTCCTTTGCTCTTCCAAAAGCACCACTATAAGACTTTATTCATATAATGTGAAGTAACATCAACCAAAATCCTTTGGGAAGCATCAAAAAGATTCTAAATAAATTATTGCCATGTCCATGTGACTGGAAAATATAATAACATAAACAGACTCAACCAGTAGTATTAGTGTATTACTTTAACCTATTAGCTTTCACACATTTATGCCAATGAAAATGAGTCAAATGACTTTCAAATGTAGTTGTACTTATTTTCTTCTTTCTCTTTATCTCTCTCAAATAGTGGCCGATACAGGGATCAGTCTCGGAAGCAACAACAAATAGACATAATTTCGGCAAAGTTTTGTTTGTAAAGTCGACACGTGAGTTTAAATTCACCTACCCTCCCCCTTGCTAATTAAATTCCTACATTTTGTAAGAATTTGAATTTCCAAGGAACAAATTAGGTAAACCAAACAAATACACAAAAAATCAATTCCTAAGAATTAGAAATTCCAACAAAATTAACTTGCAACCCAAAAAACCTCTTATATCAATTTTCAACCAATATTCATTCTGTTCACACAACTTATTAAACAAAGGCACAAGACATTAAGTCTAATTTCAAGTCTCCACAACTTTCAACCCCTTAATAATTAACACAAATAACAAAGTCTAATATTTTGAAATTTTAATCCTAAACGAGAAAGAGAGTGGCCGTTGATTCTCTAAAAGTCTTAAATGAAGGAATTCAACTTTTAAAATATATCTTCTCTTCCAAAAATACAAAATTATTTAAATTAAGCAATCCAGTAATCTAATTAAAAAATGATAATCGTACTTGATAAGCAAAAAGTAAAGACAAACAAAAAGATTCAAAAACTTAAAAATAATTCAAAATTAAAATTAAAAATAATGACAGTAAATTACCTAGAACTAAGAAAATAATTAACAAGCAAAAACCAAATCATGAAAAAATTGATTCAAAAATTAAAAAACAAATGGAAGTGAAAAACACAAGCAATAGATTACTTTATCAGGGCCTTTAACTTGAAATTCAAGAGGAAAACCAAAAAAACCATGAAGTTGAAGACGAAGACCAAGAAAATGAAATTCAAGAGGAAGACCAAAAAAATCATGAATTTCAAGGGGAAGACAAACAAAACCATGAAAACCAAAAAATTCAAGAGTAAGGGTGTAAAATGAAAATACCTTTACAAATCAAATTCTGATTTTAGGGTCTTTGTTTTGTGAATTATGACAGCCGAGCCCGACAGGCAGCAGCGACATCTGACACAGGCAATCAAGCACACAGCCGACGGGGCTGGGAAAGGCGGAGGGCCGGCGGCAGAGACTGTGTTGTGACGGTAGTTTTTTTTTAGGGTTTTATCTTTTAGAGAGAAGGGAGAAGTTATTGAGAGAATTCTGTTGTTGTGAAAAACTGAAATGCGCGTTACCTTCCCTCCTGCTGAATTTCGAATTTTATTTTTATTTTTTTAAAATTCTCTCCGGGGTAGGTGACAGGGTAACCATTAAATTCTGCCTAAAATATATTTTCATCAACTAAAAAAATATACTTCATATATATATTCTTCATAATTCATATAACAAAATACAAGCAGAAAAAAAAAAACTAAGTCTTGTTTTATTGTACTATTAACTTGAAGAATACAATAATGATGATGATGACCACGATGATGTAGTGGCGGGAAAAATTGGGTCATAGAATGGAGGAACAACAGGGACGCGAAAGAAAAAGAGGGAGAATGGCTCATGATTAATGCACAAGAAACCCTAGAATCGAAAATTAGGGAATTTAGATCACCCATAAAAGGGAACACAGTCTTGTACTTGTTACAAGTAGAAATAATATGAACATCAAAATTACACTAAAAGTTTTTCCAATTGAACAATGAATTTAGCAGTGAAATGAAACTCATGAAAACAGATTAATAATAATTACAAGAAGCCATAAATGATAAATTCAACACCCAAATTCAAAAATATTAAATTAAACTCTTTGAATAAACATACCTGAGGGGATGGCAATTGCCGGCGGTGAGGAAGAAATGGCAGTGGTCGGCGATGAGTACTGTTGACTGAGGGCGGTAACGACTGACGGCGGTGAGAAACTGAGAGGAGGAAATGGCAGTTATCGCGGCCTAAAATGAAGATATGACAGTTTCAGTGTCGATTGAGAAGGGTGGATCCGTAAATAAAGTTGGGTTTTCTAAAATCCAAAAAATTGGTTTGTGATGAAGATCAAGATGGTGAAAAGAGCGGGATTTCAAAAGATTACGCGGTTAATTTTTGTTTCCATGACAATTTATTTTAACAACTCTTCTGAGAGACATCTTTTTTAGAGACGGTTTCATATCCAGTTCATTAAAGCCTAATCAAACTAGAAAATGATAATGGCTCACCAATTTAGGGATGGTTTCTCAAAAAGACTGTCTCTCACAAGAATTTGTGATTTTTTTTACTTTTTTTTTATTATTATTAGGAAAAATTACCTAGAATAATCCAAACTATTCATGATTTTCCTACAATAATCCCACCTATTGATTAACTATGAATAATCCCAACTTTGAGGGGCATTTTTCTAGAGTAAACCCGGTGACCGGATGACTTGCCATAGCAAGTTTATTTTTTTTCAAAAACGATAAATTAAAATAAAATGTCGGAAAAAATATTAAAAAAATATTCATAAAAACTTTATGATTTTTTTATTATTAAGAATTTTTTATGTAAATTTTCAAAAATATTTTCTAATTTTAAATTAATATTTAATTTATTTTTTTGGTGAATTACCTAATATAGCAGGTCATCGGGTTACCCAAGTTTACTCTAGGAAAATACCCCTTAAAGTTGGGATTATTCATGGTTAATCAATAGGTGGGATTATTGTAGGAAAATCATGAAAAGTTTGGATTATTCTAGTAATTTTTCATTATTATTATTATTATTAATTTTTTTTTATTATAACGATGTTTCATATCATAGAAAAAGATATTACAAGAAATTGATAGGGAGTCGAGCTACAAGCTGAGCACCCACACCTTTTTGAATACAAAAGGCAAGTCTATGAAAAATGTACGCTCGAGACTTAGTGATACTTGAGTTGCTTACAGCGACCGATTCGATCCTTGACAGTAGGGCGAGTGCGTCTTCACCTAGCTCTCCAAAGGTGGAGAAAGCAAAAGGGATGAATTTGTACCCGTTCTCCTTGCACTTAGCAGTGTATTTCGTCCGCTTTCGTTCTGCAGCCTTTGCTAAGGAGACACCAGGGGCCCAAGAAGAGACTCCTATAGGAAATGAAAAAACAAAATGAAAAAACAAAATGAGAAAAGGTACTATCCCATTAGGCCATTACATTACTTATAGCTACAGGAAACGAAAAAATAAATGACAAAAGCTACTAACCCATTACCTACAGCTACAGGAAATGAAATATGGAAAATTACTTTACCGACTAAATTCCGACCGAAATTTAGTCGGAAAATGGTCGGTAAATTTTTCGACTAAAATTCAGTCGGAATTTAGTCGGAAAATAATTAATGGTAATTTTTTTTTAAAATTGCGACCAACAACAAATTTAGTAGCAATTTAGTCGGAATTTCCGACTAACACGTGTCAGTAAGAGATCTGCTGGCCTAAGATCTTTCCTTGCTTCTAAAGAGAACCCCATCGGCGCCTCCTTACGGACAGAGATTCCAACTTTGCAGCAGATATCCACAAGCATGTCCCGAACCAAATTATGTCGAAACTTCACACCAACATCACTTGAGCAATGGACTGCGTGGTCCCCCATACGTCCATCTTGGCACCGTTGCAGCTCGGGCATAGGCTACCTTCAGCGTACAAGGGAACGTTAAGCCGATAACATAAAACAGAGCGATACTGACGTGGATTCATTCTTTGTCCTAAGCCATCGATGGGAATCGTTAATAGAAAATCTTGTGCATGCGGTTCCCGGGTAGAACTAAGGATGGCAATTTGCCTAGGGGTGAGCATGTAGCTAGACACAAGTTTGTTCTCAACAACATTAAAGTAGTCCCCTGCCAACTTTTTCATCATATGGGGGGCAGCGGATTCATCATTGAGAGAAAAAGCATTGCTGCCACAAACAACACGGAAGACACAAAGAGCCCGTTCAAAAGCCGGTCCCAGAGAGTGAAGATCACTGTTGGCCAGAATCCTAGCTTGGAGCGATTTGGTTTGGAGACGAGAAGCTAGGAAAGCATAGTTAATAACATCCCCTGCTAAGAATATACCAAGGCCACCCATCTTAATTGGGAGGGTGGCTAACCTCCATTGCCAATCTCCAAACTCTGGTCCCGAAGCCGTAACAATCTTCTCCAGGGAGGCACGCAAAGCAAGATCAAACTGAACCTGTGCGTCCCCAAACGAATCGGGAGGGCAAGTCCGCAGCGCATAAAATAACCTCTCAACCCCTGCACAATTACGAAGAAAAAGAAGCTCACATTGGGGGTCACGAAGTTTACTAACAGTTGTCATGAGCTCCATGGTTTTAGAAACCCTCTTCATAGAAAAATCCCGACAAAAGCTTTGATCAGTGCTCACAGGCCCGTCGAGGAGTTTCGCCCCCACCTTTGGGCGAGAAATGTTGGAGGGAAAGACTCCAGGCTCCATACTTCTAGGATCCTCTTATTATTATTATTAATATTATTATTATTATTAGGAAAAATTACCTAGAATAATCCAAACTATTCATGATTTTCCTACAATAATCCTATCTATTGATTAACCATAAATAATCCCAACTTTGAGGGGTATTTTCCTAGAGTAAACTTGGTTAACCCGATGACTGCTATAGTAGGTAATTCACCAAAAAAATAAATTAAATATTAATTTAAAATTAGAAAATATTTTTGAAAATTTACATAAAAATTTCTAAATAATAAAAAAAATCATAAATTTTTTATGAATATTTTTTTAACATTTTTTCGACATATTATTTTAATTTATCTTTTTTTAAAAAAATAAAACTTGCTAAGCAAGTCATCCAGTCACCGGGTTTACTCTTGGAAAATGCCCCTCAAAGTTGAGATTATTAATGGTTAATCAATAGGTGGGTTTATTGTAAGAAAATTATGAATAGTTTGGATTATTCTATGTAATTTTTCATTATTATTATTATTATTATTATTATTATTATTATTATTATTATTATTAGGAAAAATTGTCGGGAATAACCCGTACTTTTAACATTTGCCTGTGAATAATCCGTACTTTTGATTATTCATAAGTAATCCCAACTTTACACTGAGTTTGCTCACAGCACCCCCAATTATTCGAAACCGGCTATTCTATGTTGCCTTCAATTAACCCCATACAACCTTCTCCTTCCTTCTAATTGACACTTCCACAAACAACAAAATCCCCAATTCATTTCTAGGATTCATGAGCATATCCCAAATTTTGCAAATCAAAGACAAATCTTGGCAAGGCTATCTTCAATTGGTTGTGTGTACTCTTCATCTTCATTAAAATGGTAAGATTCTATTCTCATGGAGTTTTTTTTGCAATTTTGTTCGATAATCTTCGCTACAGTTACTGTGCGAAACTGACTGCGAAAATGAAACTGCGAAAAACGAGTGTGCCAAAAATTTGTGCAATTTCAATGGTGAATTGTGTTTATCTTCAATTTTGTTTGTGATTCTATTCTCATGGAGGTTTGTTTATCTTCAATTTTGCCAAAAAACACACTGTGCGAATTGAATACTGTGCGAAAATTCATGGTTTGATTGGAAAATCTGTGCAATTACATTGTGTTTATGTTCAATGGTGTGGATTAGTTTGATTCATTTACTTTGCAAAAATTGTTTTCATTATAATGTAGACTATATGTACTGAAAATTGTTTGTTTTGACTACTAATTCAATTATCTCATTCATGCAGGATTCAAGCATATGTTCTGAAGCATTGTTGAATTGTTCTACCCAAGCATCAATCTCAAATGATCCCATCAATCTCAAATGATCCCATTTAGAAGCTCACATCACATTGAGCCATAGAATGAGGGAATGAGCGTAACTTTAAAACACTTGAGTGTGATTGTTTATCTTGGCTTACATACCCAAAAGCGAGGTCCACTTATACTCTTTGCGATCGGTATTGGGAGTCTTAGACTCAGTTTGGTGAGATCCTCGCTTGATGACCTGTTTTGAGGATGATTTGTGGAATCAGGTGCGTATTTCAAGCTTTTAGAATTGATAATCATAGTTTGCTAGTCTGCCATACATATTTTGATTTTTCGTGGCTTATGTTTTCATGTTTACGGCTTTCCTAAGATCCATTTTGTGCATTTGTAATTCTTAGTTTTATTTTGTTTGACTTTCTAATTTTGGTTGAGAACTTGCTTGAGGACAAGCAAGGGATTGGCTTGGGGGAATTTGTTAACTACATTTTATTCATACTTTATCCCCGTTGTTTAATTGAATTATGTTGAGATTTGATGCAGCGATGCTTGTTTTATGTAAGATTTTACGCTTGGTGTGGTATTTTGTTGTTTTGTTGAATTTCAGGTTAAACTTATTAAATCAAGCACTTTTGATGCATACGCTGCTCATTCAGCTCCAAAAAACTTAAGGAAGCAAGGCCTCGATAAGCCAAGTCAAGAAGATAAGCCGAAACGAGGGCCAAAATAGGCCATTTCAAAGCCACTCGACTACTGGTCGAGCCAAGGTGGCTCGAGTCGGCAGACCAAATTCAATCCTTCTGTCCACATTCTGATGTTTCTGGCCAAGTACCTGATGCTCGCTCGACCAGGTCGAGCTAGCTTGCTCGTCGGCATGTACAGAATTCAGCATTCTTATAAGAAGCATTTTGGTCCAATTAGATTTGTTTCCTTATTTTTGCTGCTGAAAGGACTTTGGTAGCCACCCTACCCTATCTCTAGGGGTGGCACCTCCCTCCTACACCTTAGGGGTGGTGGAGCAATCATGAAACCACCACCCCCACATGCCTTGGAGCTTATAAATAGAGAAGAGGAAGAAGGAGTGAAGCATCTCAAGATCTAAGCTTCATCTCAACTTAGCTATTTCGATTTCACCATCACTTAGAATTTTCACTTTCAAATCAAACACTTGCAATTTCATTTTCATTTTCAATCTTAGTTTCATTCCTTATTGTAACACTTTTCCATTTGGATTTCTTCAACTATTGGTGTATTGAATTGGAGCTTTTGGAAGGAATTACTTTGAATCATCCATTCATTTTGTTCACCAAAGAGTAATTTCTATCTTTATTTACATTAAATTCAATTCATGTTATTTAGTTATTGTTGCTTTTGCTTTCATATATTTTTGCTTGATTGTTCTTCAATTGATTACATTCATCTTGTTAAGATACAATAGTTAATTCATTCATCCATGATTCTTGGCTTTATTGCAATCTATAATTTCAATATGAATATGTGTGAGTAGTTTGTTTTGGCTTAGGCTAGGCATAATCACCATGTATATAGTTTGAATTGCTATCTTGACCTTTGGCATTTGTTGTGTTGTTTATGGTTTAGTATAGGTTTTGCTATCTTGTTTAGTGTCGTTGAATTGAGGGCGAGAGTCGATTTTTAATGATAATCTATGCTTAAAAGTTGAATCATCTCCATGAGAATAGGTAGATGTTTTGATTGGAAATAATGAATGTGTGCTCCATGTCTTAATTTATGCTTAGCTCCATGAGAATAGGTGGTTAAGTATGTTTTAGGAAGCTATTGTTGCTCGAGAGAGAACATTAGTATTTAAGATACGTTCTTCCTCATAACAACCCATAACCATGTCCTTAGGTTGAAGTTAGGAAAGACTACCATGGTGAGAAAGCCTAGCCTATGCCTATTTAGCTAATTGATTACTTTATAATTGCCTTAGTTTATTGTGTTCTTAATTGCTTTTCGCTTTTCATTCCGTTCTTTTTAATTGTTTGCTAATTTAGTTCTACCTCCAAACACTACTTTATACGTTTTTGAGCTAACTAATCGATTGAGAAACCACTGACATAACCCCCACTCCCTGTGGATTCGACCCGTACTTGCCGTCGTACTAAGCTACGCCGTGCACTTGCGGTATTACATTTTGAAGGACGTAAAGTCCCGATCAATATACATAGAAAAAGAAAATGGATTAATGTTATCATCATCATCATACCCAGTGTATCCCGATTATAGATAAACTATGGTCAGGGTCTAGGGAGGGAAGATAGACGACAACTCATACCCATGTAGGAGAGTACGGTCAGAGAGTCCCTCGGCTCCATATGTTCTTCATAGAGAGAGGTACCTGCAATTATATGATAGCCTGCAAGTCAAACCCACGTTAACAATGCATAATAATCGACTACTAAAGATACACAGCAAAAAGAATATGTACTAATAAATAATCAAACGATGAAGGAAGGAGCGGCGGTAGAGAGCTAAAGGTAGGGGCCAAAACCGTATGAGACGGTGGTCGAAAGTGGCAAGTCTAGAAATCTAATACGTGGATAAGGCGCCGCCAACTGGCGCTATCCCTGGTCAGGTCCTTAGAGAGGTGGAGTTCGTGCAAGTCACTTTTAATCTGCTCTTCTCATGTCTTCCTAGGTCTTCCTCGGCTTCTCTTACCCTCCACTATGATGCATTCGATCCTCCTAACCGGGGCGTCATATGTCTTTCTCTACACATGCCCAAACCATCGCAGCCTGTTTTCCCGCATCTTTGCGGAGAGAGGTGCTACCCCTAAATTCTCCCTGAATTCTTGGTTTCTTATCCTGTCCATCTTAGTTTTACCACACATCCACCTTAGCATACGCATCTCTGTTGCATCCATCCGTTGTTCGAAAGCCTTCTTTACGGGCCAACATTCTGTCCCATACAACAAAGTCAGCCTAATAGCAACGCGATAAAACTTACCCTTTAGTCTGCTAGGGAATTTTTTATCTCAAAGCACTCCGGTCGCAACTCTCCACTTAAGCCATCCCGCCTGAATACGACTAGAAACGTCTCCATCAATCTCCCCATCAACCCAGATACTTAAACTTGGACGTTTAGACGACAACTTCTCCCCCTATGTTCATCTCTGGCTCCCCTATCGATATTGTCCCACTAAAGTCACATCGCAAGTGTTCCGTCTTCGTACGGTTTATGTGCAGCCCCTTAACTTCCAAGGCTACCCTCCACTCTTCCAATTTACCGTTAGCCTCCTCCTTAGTTTCTGCGGCCAAAACTATGTTGTCAGCGAAAAGCATGCACCATGGTGCGGTCTCCCAGATGGATTTAGAAATTTCATCCATAACGACCGTAAAAATGAAAGAACTATGTGTTGATCCCTGAGTCAGGCCCACTCCAATAGAGAAAGTTTATGTCAAACTTACCGGTGTTTGAATGCTAGTCGAGACTCTGTCATACATGTCTTGTATTACCCCAATGTACCTTTGTGAGACACCTCTATTCTTGAGGCTATCCCAAACGATGCTTCTTGGTATACTATCATACGCTTTCTCCAGATCAATGAACACCAGGTGCCAATCCTTCTTTCGCTCCCTATACTTTTCCATCAGTCTCCTTAAAAGATGGATCGCCTCGGTAGTTGATCTTCCCGGCATAAAACCAAACTGGTTCTCTCTAATCACCGTCTCTCATCTAATTCTTTTCTCTATTACTCTTTCCCACAATTTCATAGTGTGACTCAAGAGTTTGATTCCACTGTAGTTCCCGCATTCCTGAGCATCGCCCTTGTTCTTAAATAGAGGTATAATTGTGCTAGCCCTCCATTCTTCCGGCATCTTACTAGATCTGGAGATGGCATTAAAGGTATAATGAGAACCTTGGGGGTTTACAAGACCCACCGACAACTCAAATATAAACTTAAATTCATATATTAAGGAATCATTCCGACTCCAAGTAAACATAATGAAATTCTATCAATTAGGGAATTTGTGCTCAACTTCTTATGAAACCTTAGTTCTATGCGTTTATACCATTCTAAGTTCAAGAGACACGCAATCAGTAGCTATTCATATATAAGGCTTACTCTAACACTTCATATTTATAATACAATGCATAAAGTCGCAAATATTGATAATACTTTGAAACATGAGCATATAAAAGTTAGTTACCGCGTGTGCCGTGTGCGTACCTGTAATTGCAACTGCATGACAAAAAGTTATCACAACCACCAAATATGAGGTTCTTAAGCTTCTCTTATATGAATTGGGCACCTATGCACGTTCAAAGTATGACTAATAAGTCCACTTAGCCTCATATAAGAGTCATTTTCTGAAAGAAAGTACCTTATCACCATTAGAGCGAGTTCTAGTTCATGCTATCATGAAAATTAGCCAAATGCAATAATTTCTATTCTGAGCTTGCTTAATATTATACCATTAATTTCAATCTATGCACAACACACGTTTTCCACTCAATTTTTACAATGAAATATGTTTTAGCAAGACTTAACTATATATTTTTGCGTTGTCATATTACTATGAATTAGTAGAGGTAAGATTGTGTAAAGTAGTGTACTACATATAATAGTAATAACAACACCCAAGGTATTAAGCTAGTAAAGATATGGAATCCATTTCACCCACATTATTCAAGATTTATTGTGACTACAAGGAATAACTTCTATCGTTCACAACATCAAGTAGCCTTTTTTTGCACCAAGGCTATGCAACTTACAACAACGATTAATTTGAGTAATGTAATTTAAAGTCCAAAGTGCAACGAACACAATGCCAACTCATAAAAAACAACCGCAAAAGCCTAATAACAACTCTTAACAACCAAATAAAATTAATTAACAACCACTATTAACTAACGCCTCTTATATTAAAAAAAACTAACACCTCTTAATGGTATTAATAATATAAACTATCATTAACAAAGATAATAATAACAGTTAGCAATCACTTTTTTTTATATTTTTTTGTGACCAAAAATCCTAACCATTACTAATAACTAATACTACCACCATCATCAACAATGACACATACACAAAGCTTATATAAGGTTTTTAAATTAATAAAACACCATCTAAACCACAAGAGTAGTACATACTACATACTTTTAAATTCATCATAATATAAAAGGATCATTTACCAACAACAGCCTTAAAGTTTACTCAATTTCAAATAAACAGCCTTAAACTTTGTTTTTTACCAACAACAGCCTTCAACTTGGGAAACGCGACATCGATATAGCCATTTCACTGGATGACCTGCTAATTTACCGTTGACCATGCTCAATGACCTTTGACTTTCACTTAACTTCATTAATTAAACCTAATTATCCAATTATTCCTAATTAAACCCTTCTTCCCCAACCTCTCTCTAACCCACCTCAATCACCTCCATTCTCCCCTTTCATCAACACCACCACCACCACCACAACCACCATTAAAACCCCTTTTTTAATAACAACCCCATTGAAAGACCCTTCTTTCTTGTATATTTGACTAGACCTTTGTCTTCTTCAACTCACAATTAAAAGATACTCTTTCTTTCCCAACACCACCACCACCATTAAAACCCAACCTTTAATAACACCACAAACAACTTATTACTCATAAAATTCCTCCTTTATTATCTAAAAAATACCCATCAATCCAAGAAAAATACCCATTAAAAAAGGAATTTTAATGGTGGTGGTGGTGCTGTTGGGAGAGAAAGAGTACATTTTTGCATTTTAATTACGTTAATCAGTTAAGAGAGAAAGAGTATCTATTACAATAATAAGAAATCTATGACATCTCAATTTCGTACCTTTTAATCTACTAAACCATTCCTACAAATCCCTAAGATCCACCATTGACAAATCCTTAAAAAACTAGAAATAATGAAAACCCTAGAATCATTTCCTCCAAAAAGAAAGATTGTTCAATGATGTTTCTTTACTTACTTTGTTCAATTAGTATTCGTACTAATTTGCAGAAGTTTCTGGGTTTTGCTTCTACTTAAGGTGTTTCTGGGTTTAATCAATAAACCAATTAGAAAAAAATATAGTTTTTTTTGTTTTTAAGTTTGGGATTTTAATTTTCTGTCTACTGATGGGTATTTTTTAGATAATAAAGGAGGAATTTTGTGAGTAATAAGTTGTTTGTGGTGTTATTAAATGTTGAGTTTTAATGGTGGTGGTAGTGTTGGGAGAGAAAGAGTATATTTTAATGGTGAGTTGAAGAAGACAAATGTTTAGTCTAATGTAGAAGAAAGACGGGGCTTTTAATTGGGTTGTTATTAAAGGAGGGGTTTTATTGGTGGTAGTGGTGTTGATGAAGAGGGAGAATGGAGGTGATTGAGGTGGGTTAGAGAGAGGTTGGGAAAGAAGGGTTTAATTAGGGATAATTGGATAATTAGGTTTAATTAATGAAATTAAGTGAAAGTCAAAGGTCATTGAGCATGGTCAACGGTCAATTAGCAGGTCATCCGGTGAAATGGTTGTATCGATGTCGTGTTTCCCAAGTTGTAGGCTGTTGTTGGTAAAAAACAAAGTTTGAGGCTGTTTATTTGAAATTGAGTAAACTTTAAGGCTGTTGTTGGTGAATGATTCTAATATAAAACCTAACTAATTCATGTTTAAATTACACTTTTTAACACTTACACACTATAAATTCCATCAAGATATAACTTGATTTAAGCTAAGATTCATAAATATACACAAAACTTTATGATTAAAGCACTAAATTAACAAGAAAAGAGAAGCTCACAAGATGGGGGTTGTTTGAAAGAGGCTCGCGTGGAGGACAACAACGGTTGCTGCGGCTTCTTGATGTAAAGGAAGATAGGTGAAGAAGAAAAAAAGAACGAAAGAAAGAAAGAAAGAAAGAAAAAGAAGGAATTCCTTTTTTATTATTTTTTCTTTCTCTTTTTCTTAATTCAACACCCTTACTCCTCTATATAATTATATATTTACTTACAAGCCCAAATTAAGACAACTTCCAATATGCTAGCAAAATTTTGAATTACAAGTATAAGTTCTGCTTGTACATCTTTATTTGAGTAACTATAAATATACTCTTAATATAAGTACGTAGGAAATCATATACATATATAACTAATTGATATAAACTAATTCAAAATAATTATTAAAATAAAAAATCTCTAAAATTCATTATTACAAATAAATGATGGGGGTGTTACAGGTTTTGGATTGCTTCTACTCATTCAGTTTAATCTGACTTGCTATTGTTTCTATCTTTTAGATCGGTTACAGATCGGTACCAACAGAGGCGATTAGAGTATACCATAAAGATATTTTGGATTTCAATACGTGTAGAAGTTGTAGTGTCTGTATTGGACTTTAGACTAGTAAGTGTGTATTAGAATTAGTTATGCTGACTATTTTGGACTTTCGTAGTTGTTTGTTATTTTGGATTTTGGCATAGATGATGTATTTAAGATTAGTTGTTTTGGTTAGATAGATCTTGTGACCCTTTTCACGAGTTATGATTTGAAATTTGAATTCTTTGGATTAGTAAAACTCGTGATTACCTGTCTTACTTGGTCAGTAAGCTGGGTTGCTACACGAAGCTCATGTTGATCAATTCTTGTCATTTTGGAAATATCATAATTTTTTCGTTACAACTCTGAATTTGATGTTTAACTTGTCGATTCGAAACTAATGAACCCAATTTAAATATTCTTGCTTTACTTGGGTTAGACTCCTTTTTCATCTCTTGCCCTCATTTCTTCCTCGACTTTTATTTTTGCATCCTTTAACCCTCTGGGATATTAGACAGCATCTCTCTAATATGTAAAGCTCGGATATGGATGATCAATCTACAAAAACGATGTACAAACATACAACCCTACAAAAGGGCGTCAAAACCAAACAAAAGCAATTGAAATGCACAAAAACCAATGAATAGCCAATCAATTTTATACCCAAATAAAAGATAATAACGAGGTTTACCAAATATTTTCTAATTAACTTTAAAACATACTTTCTTAAACAGGGAAAAGAGAATAGCACATAATAGTTTAAAAATAAAATCTTTAACCATCATACACATTAAGTATCTAATTGATAGGATGTTGCATAGCTCAAGGGCTATGTCTTTCTCAGGTGAAGCTAACCAATATATAAAGACAACTTGCCTCAAAACATAGTATTTTAAGTATCACTTTGCATAGCAAATCAACAATGACAATTACTTCGGTAACCAAAATTTAAGTTTTCATATCAAGAAATACAAGCATTGATAGTAACGTACATAATAGTTTGGTCTGTTCTTTGAAGAAAGGTACTATCCATTCACCTGTAGCTCCGTTATCGGGTACCGATCGCCAACAGGTACTAAGTTCACTAAATGAGTTCCTTTACGAAGTTGCCTCCTAAACCGAACAATTATATTTGTTATAACACTAAGTGGATCGATGTGCATTAAGTCATTTATGACTCCGACCTAAGAAATTTGTTATGTTGCATCTCCCTTAAAGATCAAACTTAAGGATAGTTGAATCTCAAAATAGATCAAAACTAACGTTATCCAAAAATCAGTAATTCATCTCATAACCATTGTAGTAATTCTAGCCGAGGGAATCTTTGGTCGCATACATTTTTTTTTGTGGGTATGAGTTGTCGTCTTTCTTCCCTCTCCTAATCCTAATCATAATTCTTATGACGAGATATACTAGATATAATAATGATGATGATTGGTCATGTACTCCTAGAGTCGTAGTCCTACTCCTAGGAGTGTTTACCGGTCCAAACCCGGATCGGAATCTGGAAAATGCTAATACCGGAGACCGGATCGGTTCCATCCGGTCCGGTCCCGGTCTAACCCGGATTCCATCCGATCCGGTCCGGTTAGACCGGAAATAATTTTTTATACCAAAAATAAATTAAAAAATAGAAGATTTAAAAATAATTTAGCAAATTAATTATTATAAAATTAAAATATTTGAATTAAAAAATTATTTTGTGTTGAAAATAAAATATTTAAAACCCTGTAAATAAGTATATACATAATAATCGTAAATATTATTCACTTTCAAAATCACTTTTATGTTCATTCGGTCTAACCCGAATTTTTTCGAGTTTAGACCGAAAACCCAAAATGTCTATTATGTAAGACCCGGAGACCGAACCGAATGCAACCAGTCCGGTCTCACCCAGTTCCGGTCCGAACCGCCGGTCCGATCTCATTTTGCATACTCCTACCTCGTGTAAGTGTTTACACCCAACTAACGAATTTTGCCAATCTCGCTCGCATCCCACGTGCAAAAACTC
Organism: Amaranthus cruentus; assembly: GCA_019425755.1. NCBI lineage: Eukaryota > Viridiplantae > Streptophyta > Magnoliopsida > Caryophyllales > Amaranthaceae > Amaranthus > Amaranthus cruentus. Next base: position 20,799,832 of record CM033450.1, on the reverse strand, counting down.
ATCCTTGTTTTTTGTGTTTAGCTATGTTAGACTTGGACACATGGATTGTGACTGAGGACCCCATCAGTATTTAGTACCACTCAACTTTTATTGACAGTAATTAAACTTGTACACTCTATTTAATTTTCTTATACTTTGTGTCCTATATAGTTTGAATTAAAGAAAAATTATTATTTTTTTAAAGAATAAATTATATAGATAAAAATAAATGAGAGTTAAAGTATATGGATGAGAATAAAAGAAAGTGGTGGATTATAGTCTAAAAATAGAAATAATGTGAATTAAGTGGGACAAATCAAAATGAAAAATAATGCAAATTAAATGAATAGAGGGGGTATAGAATATAAATATAAGTTTTAAAAAATATTATTTAAAAATGGGTAATAATAAAATAGATTGTGAAAATATTATTTTATTAAATAATATTAATAAAATTAATGGAGAAAATATGAAGACTGTTCGCATTTTCAACTAGAGATTAGTGATTAGTATATCAATTACCCCTCCGTTTTTTATGTTTGTCCATAGTACTATAACAGGTAGTTTTCAATGTTTGTCCACTTTAAAATACTTTCTATTATTGGAAATTTTTTTTTCAAATATACCCTCATAATCCCTCGCATTTTCCCAAATATACTTTCTCTGTGATAATCTTTTTTCTTTATCTTATCTTTAATTTAAATATTTTTTTCTGTCACAGCACCAATACAATCATTACTTCATACTACTATTTAATTAAAATAATACCCTCTTACTAAAAAGATTCTATTTTCTTTATTTGTATAAAAAAATTCAGGAAAAATTACCTAGAATAATCCAACCTATTCGTGATTTCCCTACAATAATCCCACCTATTGATTAACCATGAATAATCCCAATTTCGAAGGATATTTTCCTAGAGTAAACTCGGGGACCGGATGACTTGCTATAACAAGTTTTTATTTTTTTTTTAAAAAGATAAATTAAAATAAATTGTCGAAAAAATGTTAAAAAAACGTTCAAAAAAAATTTATGATTTTTTTTATTATTTAGAATTTTTTATGTAAAAGTTCAAAAATTTTCTCTAATTTTAAATTAATTTTCAATTTATTTTTTTGGTAAATTACTTACTATAGCAAGTCATCGGATTACCCAAGTTTACTCTAGATAAATACCCCTTAGAGTTGGGATTATTCAGGATTAATCAATATGTGGGATTATTGCAGGAAAATCACGAATAAATTGGATTATTATAAGTAAATTTTTCAAAAATTTATAGTGGACAATCTTTGAAGAACGGGAGAGTAATTAAAAACAAAGGATAATATAGCAGTAATTCAAGAAAGTATATTCCTTTTTTGGTGCAAAAATCAAATAAATTAGCTCTTAATCTTACCCAATTGTGTGGTGTATAGTGTGTACTGTGTCTATGTACAATCACTTAAGCAGCACAAGCCATTTTGTTTCTTCCTTAAATCCTTATATTTCCTTTCTCTCCTAACAACTTTCCATCAAAATCTCAATAAACAAATTAGTCATTCATCAAATTCCTCTAAAAATTGAGAATTGCCAAACGCAGAAGTCACTTTTCAATTCTACCCACCACCAGTTCTTGTTTCTAGATCTTCTCCCGTTTGCTTTGTCCCTTAAAATTGTATTTCACAATCTTAAACCACATTTCAATTCAATAATTCTCTTTATTTTGCTTGGTCTTTTCATTGGGTGATCCCATTGTAACCTTTTTAGTATAATTTATGCTTTTTCTTTCTAATTTTTGCAGATTATTTGTATGCTAAATTGTTTTAAAAAGTTTTTCGGAGTTATGACTGTAATTTGGATTATAATTCTGGTTTCAAATATTCCGTTAATACCTGTTTGTGTTCATGAATTTTAAAATTGGAGAATTTCTGTGTGGCGCTTTTTTTTAATTTTTTTTTATCGGGGGAAGGGTTAATTGAAGAATTCCTAAGATTCTAGGAGAAAAAAATTGCTATTTAATTTTTTTAGAATAACCCTTTGTTAGATTGTTGATTCTGGAGTATTATTTTTTTTATATAGTTTGACTTTTTAATTCTAAAAAATATGTGTAGTTTGACTTCAAGATTTTTAATTGTGCAGGAGAAATAGATAAGTTTAGATATGGCAAGTGGGATAATTCAAGCTCCAATTTGTCATGTTAAGAACAAGAATTTTGAATTGGGTTTTGTAAAAGATGTGGATTTTGTGAAGATTTCGAATGTGAAGAGGGTCCAAAAGGCTCCAAGAAGTAAATTCTGTGTCAATAACAGTTCAAACCCAGGATCTGATATTGCTGAGCTTCAACCGGCTTCAGAAGGAAGCAGTTTGCTGGGTAAAGTAATTAGATTATTTGATAGTAGTGCATACTAGTTGTCATCATATCATCATCATGCTATGTATATCTCGCTCATAGACCCTATGATCAGGGTCTAAAAGTTACGCAAGTCGTCATCATCACCATCATCAATGTGAATTTTAATAGTTGTTACAATTACTGTAGTAACTATTATTTATCAACTGATCTTATTTGACATATAATTCTTTATGTATAATGTAAAACATAGTCAACTGGGATCTTATTTGATTTGTTTTAATTGATTTGTTTTAATGCATATTTTCATAATATAAACTTTGTTTAATTTTTTTAGGAAAATTTACTTTTCAAAATCCGACCTTTTGCTTGTTCTTTTTAAAAATCCCACCTTTCGATTATTTTTTAAAAATCTGACCATTTGCCTCCGTTTTCTTTTATAGTACATACCTCTCTAACTTACCTGAACAACCGGTTAATTTCGATTTAAAAAAAAAAGAGAATGGAAAATTTACTTTTAAAAATCCCACCTTTTGCTTGTTGTCTTCAAAAAATCCGACCTTTTGCTTGTTCTCTTTTAAAAAATGATGAATTTTCAAATTTATCCGGTTACCGGTAAAAATGTTCTATAAAAGAAAACTGAGGCAAAAGGTCGAATTTTTAAAAAATAATCGAAAGGTGGGATTTTTAAAAGAGAACAAGCAAAAGGTCGGATTTTTAAAAGTAAATTTTCCTATTTTTTATCATATGAAATTGAAGATTTTAAAGATTAAAATTGTGCATTAATTAGTGTGAAAAATAGAAATGTAGCAACAATTAAAAACCAGAGGAAATATATGTATCCTGCTTATAGAAGCTATGTTAAATACTAGTGATGGCAATGACTTTCACTGTAATTTTTATGAAATGTGCTATGTTATTTCCGTGTTTTTTGTACAATTTCATCATTTTATACCGACAACTGATGGGCCGTTATTTACTTTTTGACCCTATGACTTTTGTTCAATTTGGCAGACTTGATCTTGTGATATAATTTGCTAATTGTTGCCTATAGGCTCTACCAAATGAGAGCTTGATTCAAACAAATTATACTGTTACCTTGGTAGATTGTCTATCTGATTCCTGTGAACACACTTTTTTGTCTCTACACTAATGCAGTATATGAAGTATGAATTGGTATTGTAAATAAGCATAATTCTTAAGAACAATTGCGAGCGACCGACTTTCATACCCACACACCACTTTATGTAGTTTTTTTGAGCAATACCACCATATGGTGGTTGTATGAAAGTTAAATTATGCTATGATGGTGGTGTTACCTGATGAAAAATGTGATATAGGGTGGTTGTATGTGTTAAAAGTTATATGAGATGATTTGTCACAAGTATGGCTATTTGGAAGGTGGTTGTGATAAAATTCTTATGCTTATGAATGGTGTTACATTTATGCGACATGTGCGTATACAGTGGGTAGGAGGAAAAATGTGCATTGCTAACCTCTTTCGCTACATTCTAGAATGATGAAAGAAACAAATTTGGCCAGATGGTTCCAAAAAAACTTATACATTGTCATGAACCTCCCGCATAGGCAAAAGTATGGAAGGGAAAGGGAGGAAACTTAAGGATGTTGAATGAAGTGCTCTTCTTTTTCCTGCGTATCGTCTACGATCCCATTGTCAATTGTTATGTTATGTAGTCGTCTTTTTTGACATTATAGCTGATGTGTTCAGCAGTTGAGAACTTAAATATTTAAATTCAAGACTTCATTTTCTTTCTACAATGCTATTATAGCTAATGTGTATCAATTTTCATGCAGTACCTCGACAAAAGTATTGTGAATTCCCATATAAAACTGTGAGGAGGAAGACATGCACAGTAATGGTAGGAGATGTGGCCATTGGGAGTGAACACCCGATCAGGATACAAACAATGACGACAACAGATACAAAAGATATTGCTGCAACAGTTGAACAGGTTTGGTGCTATACTCACTCCATTTGTTCAGTATTTGGAGGTGAACATTTCGGGATTTAGGGATAGTATCAGCTTGAAAGGCAATATCCTTGGCTTGGTGTACATTGAATGAAAATTTGTTCTGCTTGAATTTGAAATAGTAAAGTAATGTAACACATGTTCTTGCTGAGAGGATAAGATAGTACAAGTAAAAATTTATTTTTATAGCTGATGAAAAATTCATATCATGTAAATACGTCCATCTTATTTTCTTTTCATAACTGTTCATGTCCTCAGTTTGCATCTTGAGCTCGCAAAACATATTTTTTTTCAGCTATTCCCTTAAATTGTATTGATAAATATATTTTTCAATTGTGGCATCTAAATGTGTTTATCAACATTTGGCATTAGGGAAGACCTATAAGCAACTAATTGAAGTAGTATCTTTAACAATTTTGAACATATTCTTCTATTGAGTTTATACATGCTGCTCCAAAACTTAGTTCGATGCATATGAAAAACACAAATTCTTACTTGAGACCGTCTTTTGTAAAGACGGCTCTTAAAAGCCTAGTCCAATTCTAAATATATATTGTTACAACTCTAAATATAGATTTCGGCTGACTTTTGAGAGTCGTCTTTACAATAGACGGTCTCTCAAGAGAGCACCTATATGAAAAACTTGATTCCTTTATTGCCGCCTTCTTTTTTATATCGAAGAATATTTGTTATTATATTGTCTTTTGTTGCTCCTGTTCAAGATTTGTTGGAAACATCTATTTTGGTCATTGCAAAAGCATTCTATTACCCTAAATCCATTAAGTGGTTCCCACCTAGTTAAGGTTTGGGTTTGGATGTACGCAATCTTACCCTTATTATAATAAAGAGGTTGCTTTTGATCGAACATTGATAGCAAACTCCATTTGCATCTTTATTAAATTAATAAGACGTCCACATGTTTTTATGACCTATTTTAGCATACTCCATTATAGTTGAAAATCAATGAAATGTTTATCTCCATCAAGAATGGTCATTAATATTGAATATTAAGTAGAACTGCACAAAGCACAAATGCAAATTGCATATAGCCTCCATTGTAAAACTCTGATTAATCTGTTGGTTGCAAAGTCTCCCTAGCGAGACCTGCCAGGCTATCACCAGCCTGTATATGTAACCATGGGAAAGAATGCAATTTCAATTTCAGTACACAATGACTTGGAAAGAGTAAGAGCTTGATAGACATATAAAAAACGAAGGCAATTGCTATTAGTTGGATTTTTGGTGATAGTTTTTAAGCCGGTATTTTTCCCTCACTTTTACTGGCAGGTCATGAAAATTGCTGACAGTGGAGCAGATATTGTTCGAATAACTGTACAAGGAAAGAAAGAGGCAGATGCTTGTTTTGAAATTAAGAATACACTAGTCCAGAAAAAGTATAGCTTCAAAATTTTCTCATTACATGTGGTTATGTAGTCTTTCGGTTTTATATCCCCCATTTAGTTTCTTCCATAGTTATTTACTCTTTGGTTACTCATTTATCCAGTCGCTGATTGAGTTTCGATTTTGTTTTTGCAGCTATAATATTCCTCTAGTTGCCGATATTCATTTTGCTCCTTCTGTTGCTATGCGTGTTGCTGAATGCTTTGAAAAAATCCGTGTTAATCCCGGAAACTTTGGTACATGCTCAATTTTGGCTGTCCATTTATGCTTTTGTTAGACCTCTACCTTGGATTAAATGATATGCTTTGTTGCAGCTGATCGGAGGGCTCAGTTTGAGAAGCTAGAGTACACAGATGATGATTATCAGAAGGAACTTGAGCACATAGAGCAGGTATACCCCCTTGCATTTTCTTCCCAACACATGTGCGGTTGAAGAGATTGAAAGTATGAGAGGAATTTTTGTATCCTAATTTATGAAAACCTTGTATATTTGTACTGAAATCATGAAAATTTTACTTGAAACGTCATATTCGTGTCATTGTCAATCTGTTATGCTATAAGCTGAAAAACAAAACTACCGACAAATACATTGTACATCGGTCTCAGTTTTTGAAAGATGCTTTTGAGGGACAACATGAGGCTTTTAAAACAACTCAACTTTTATGAAAAACTGAATACCTTGAAAGAACTAATAGATACCTATATCTTCAAAACTGTATTGGTTAGATACATGAGTATTCGTATAATGATAACAGCATTCCAATAACCCTGATGCTAGTGAGTTGCTCCCACCTAGGTGGGGTTTTGAGGGATTAGATGCGTTAACTTTCCCTTATAAAATTAAAGATGTCAGTTGATCCTTTATAGCATACATCATCAACGACCTCACAATAAATAAACGATCTCACATAAATAAACAATGCAGCTGATTTAACGAAACATTTTACTATAGTGCATATAATCCAAATTCCAAAACAAAAAACCTATGAATCTTTAGCTCCATTGAGAAATGACTATGTATTTGAATAACAACATCTAATGAATTCTTAAATCTCAAAATGGAGCATGTACCTTCCTAAACAAGATTGAAAATCCGATTCAAGTAATTATAATATTTTACTAAATGAAGTAAAGTTTGTTATGAATCTATGACCAATTATTTGTGTATTAGTATATACTAAGCACGTTTGCACTATCATTTATCGAAAATTATTACCATTGCAATGGCATATGTACATTTCCCTTTCACAACTGTGATCCATCTATTATTCAATATTCTTCGATAGTAGAATTCTTTTGCTAATAGATTATTAGTTGGTTACTGAAACTTGAAATCTTAGTGTTAAGGACATTATTTTGTTTGATTTTCTGGCTTCGTTTTTTGAAATTATGTCATCTCCTCGGGATTTTTTGTTCTTTAGGATATTTTTGCTCTCATATTTGTCAAAACATAACATGCTGATTTAATGCTAGTTTATGAAAAACATCATAATGCATTGACTCCATCTTCCTTTATCGGTATCATAACAGGTTTTTACTCCATTGGTGGAAAAATGTAAGAAGTATGGTAGGGCAATGCGTATTGGGACAAACCATGGAAGTCTTTCTGATCGTATAATGAGTTATTACGGGGATTCTCCTCGTGGAATGGTAAGAATCCCCTGATTCTGCTGTAGTCATTGACTTACAAGATTAAGTTTTATCATGTCTTATGTTGACGTTGACCTCATTTATTTCTTGAAATGGTTTTCGACTTCCATCTATTTTGAAACAGGTCGAATCTGCTTTTGAATTTGCAAGAATATGCCGGAAATTAGACTACCATAATTTTGTCTTTTCCATGAAAGCGAGTAATCCAGTTGTCATGGTTCAAGCATATCGGTTATTGGTTGCGGAAATGTATTTGCTAGGATGGGATTATCCTCTGCACTTGGGAGTGACTGAAGCTGGCGAAGGTGAAGATGGACGGATGAAATCTGCGATTGGAATTGGGACCCTTCTTCAGGTAGACTGATTTTGCTGATAGATATTTGGTGCTTTTGTCCCACCAAATGACTAATAAACGAGCAAGTATTTAGTCTTTTTGACGGATCTGTTAATTGCTTGACTCAATGAACTTTTTAAACTGTTTATTTACCTCCATTAAGCCTGTTAATGAAAGGAGGCACTTCAGCCTGTTCAGGTATTGTACTTTTTACGGCCCGTTTGGTAGGTGGTATAACTATAAAGGGTGTCGATAGGAATGAAAACTAGTAATTTTGGTTGAAAAATCTCTTGACTACCTTGATGGTCATGCTTGTTCAACTTCAATCATCTCATTTTCTTCATAAAATTCATTCCAATGCATTACCATTGGGAGAAGTGGTATTAGGTGGCAAAGGAAATTTGCAAACAAAAAAACTTTTTTCTGATCAAAGTTTCATTACCATAGGAATGACATGGAACTTTTGATGAAATTTTACCCAATAATTCATTTCCATTACCACCATTTAGTGTCACTAACCAAACGGGCTGTTAGGGACATCATTATGATAGACGAGATTGTCTAGAATGTCACGTAGAGATGTGATTATGTGTTCTTCCTTTAACATGGGGCTTGTCTGTCTTGAAGTGTTGCTACGTGTAATTAATGTACTGTTTAAATTGCTATGTTAATGAGAAAAAATTTCAAGTAACAAATTCAAGTAATCAATATTTTTAGTCTGAAAGTCGTATCTATGATGAGTCTCATGAAATGCTATTTGTGTAGGACGGCTTGGGAGATACGATCAGGGTGTCTCTAACTGAACCACCTGAAGAGGAGATAGACCCTTGCAGAAGGTTGGCAAATCTTGGAACAAAAGCAGCTGAACTTCAGCAAGGAGTGGTAAGATCAATGGGCTTTATGGTTGATCTATCAGATAATTTTAGAACAATTCTAGGTCCTAACATCATACTTTAACACGTGTTTTTTCATGTAACACATTCAATTATTTTTGTAGGCACCATTTGAAGAAAAGTATAGGCATTATTTTGACTTCCAACGTAGAAGTGGCCAATTGCCAACACAGAAAGAGGTCCCCACAAGATTCTCTGATTTTTTGTGACAATCATGGGTTCTGTTTTTCTGTTTATCTGAATATATTATTTTTCCTGAACACAGGGTGAAGAAGTGGACTACAGAGGTGTGCTACACCGTGATGGTTCTGTTCTCATGACTGTTTCCCTGGATCAGTTGAAGGTAAAACTCTCTCATCAAATATATTTCTGTGTTTTTTTTTGCTGTCCCTACGTATATTCCTTGTATAGGTAAATTCTTTCATTATTTTAACTTTTTTGATTATTTTGTTAGAAGTCTTTCTCCATTCTGTCAAGGGGCTTATTTTGGATCACTTTTCGTTAGTAGTATTAGTATATGCCATTTATCAGTTTTCTCTAACACTTGTTGGACTATTCATGAGCTATTCCATAGTTTTGTTCATATTCCATGATATTCTTCGTTTTTTGCTGGATAAGCGCATAAACTTCGATCCTCATTTTTTGAATTGTAAATATTTCAACAAAGTCTGTGATGACGGTAAACATGCAGGGTTTATCCGTGTAGCCCTATGTATCTTTCATACTCCCTTCTATTTTGATCAAATGGATCCCATCTGGTTTGGCACCAATTTTAAGAAAATGGGGGAGAGACCTCATGGGACTATAACAGATCGCCAAGATTCGTTACCGAAACTAGATAGTTTGGACACTTCGAGTCTGCCCAATGACTCCCGTAGGACAATTCGAGTCTACCCTTTAACTCCTAAAGAATGATCTTTGTTTTTATTATCCCAAAGACAATTCATTATTACAAGAGATGACTCTATATATATAGCCTAAGCCCCTAAATTACAATTAAAAGATAAGTAATCTAATTACAAAATATAAAGACTAATTAATATGAAAAGACGATAATGCCCTTTGGCCCCTTGACCCGAGTCATTACAGGGACCACATGGGAGGAGCCACTGAGGGGAAAAGTAAAGGAAACAGTAATAATTATTGACAATTGTGTAAATTGTTTGATCCCATGAGGGCATAAAGTAAAGGAGAAAAAAGGTTACCAAATAAGGAAATTTGATATTTGATGTGAAGATGCCAAACGAGGAAGTTGGACATTTGAATAGAACTAGAGGAAATATGTTTTATTTCTTCCAGAAGTGGTGTTGTCGTCCTACTCCTACCTAAAATTTTATTTGATTGAGACATGTAAAATATTTCATCATCTGTAATCCATGGCTTTACCCGTGTTAATGATTTTTCAGACACCTGAACTTCTGTACAAGTCACTAGCTGCAAAGCTTATCGTCGGCATGCCTTTTAAGGTACATTTTTCATACAATTTTAACTTGAATCACTAGGGGAAAAGTAGGTGGCTCCTGTAAGTTCTGTTAGAAATCTCTGACAGACTTTACGTGAATTTAGGATTTGGCAACGGTAGATTCCATTATACTAAGAGAACTTCCACCAGTAGATGATGCAGATGCTGTAAGTTGTCCTCTTTTATGCTGTTTCTCTCTTTTAGCATTTTGCTTATTCATTCAATTCTAGCAAGGACTTATTTGAACACAAATGAATGACTTGGCCCATGTTACCTTATATGATCAGAGGCTAGCTCTCAAGAGATTAATCGATATAAGTATGGGAATAATTACCCCGTTGTCCGAGCAACTAACGAGACCCTTGCCTAATGCAATTGTCCTCGTAAACCTCAAGGAGCTCTCAACTGGTGCACACAAGCTTTTACCAGAAGGTGGTTTCTTTAGCAGTTTTGTGGTATTTGCTGATGCACATAATTTGTAGTTTCTATTTCAAGAACATGATCATGGTTTTTTTTTACAGGAACACGCTTGGTTGTGTCTCTGCGGGGTGATGAACCCTATGATGAACTCGATATTCTCAAAAACATAGATGCAACAATGATTCTGCACGAACTACCTTTTACTGAAGAAAAAGTCGGCAGAGTTCACGCTGCTCGAAGGTATCATCTGTTATTTTATTCTGTGAACTCCTGGCTCATGAGCTTAAGCTTTATCTAAAGCAAAAAGGCTATCTGAAGATAAAAACATACACGGAACCAATTTTGACTCATGCATAAACAAACAAAAAAATTTGTCAACGGGACCTTTTAAATTGTTAAATTTGTGAATGACCTCCTTTTTATTATATTTAATTAATTTTCCAAAACCACCTTATAAAAATAGTCACCTGGTGTTATTGCCATCTTTCAATTTCATTTCCCGAATACCACTAAGTGGTAGTCAATTGATGTTCTTAGGAACAATAACATTTCATTGTCCCAGTGTCCTAAAGTGGCTCCACCTAGGGTGGGATTTGTGGGGACAAATGTACGCAACCTTACTCTTGCTATAAACTTATTGGTGATGATAAAGGGGTTGTTTCCAATTTCCCCTGTGTAGTAAACATCATCTGCATCTGCAACTTCACATAAATAAGAAGTGCACTCGATTTAAAGTGACAAAACTTGAAATTGCAAGATTTTTGCAAATTTTGCTTGACATTCTAAGAGAGAAATACGTTAGATGAAACCTACATTAATGGAAGAATGGGTGGATTGTGTTAATTGGTGTGGCTTAGAAACTTAATTTCCAGATAGTTAGAACAATTTGGTGCATACCCTTTGTTTTTGTATATGGTTACTATATTGCTTTTCCTCAATTACTCTAGTCTTTTGCATAGTACTCCCTTCGAATCATTTTAGATAACCCATTTGGGTTTTCACGGTTATTAAGGTTGGTGTGAGGTCCATTAAAAAGGTGGTAGTTGGGTATTTAAATTGATTAAATTAATTGTAAAGGTGGTAGTTGGGTATTGGGAGTAGTAAAAGTGGGGGTAGTTGGGTATTTTAATTGATTAAATTAATTGTAAAGGTGGTAGTTGGGTATTGGGAGTAGTAAAAGTGGGGGTATTTAGGTAAAAAAAAAGATAGACAAAAAAGGAAATGGGACAATTGATATGATTTTGCCAAATAAGGAAATGGGACAACTAAAATGATTCGGAGGGAGTATTTGTTTTGTGTATTTTGTTAAAAGAGGTTAGTTAGTGAATTCAATCTCATATGTACTTAACTATGGCCAAGCCTCAATAGTGACATCCATCGAACAATTCGTTGAACTACTCCTACATGATCTCTTCATCTGGAACAAGAATGTTATGTTGTTTATCCTTAACCCATTTCAACCTACCAAGTAGGAGGATCCTTTCTAGCCACTTGTTTCCTTTTGGCGTTCCTCTAAAGTAATTTATCCTTAACATATATACTCCAATATTATTAAGCAACTCCCACCTAAGCAGAGTATGAGGGGATTAAATTTGGCGACAATTTGTATCTAAAATAGTAGGATATGAATCTGAGAATGGATGCCTAAAATACTCGAATTTTCCGTATATTTTTTGGGGATTCCTTTTCTCACTCGAATGGATGCCTAAAATAGTAGGATATTAATCTGAACCAAATATTTTTGGGTAAGGGTAACTTTTGGAAAATTTGATCCATTACCACCTTTTCACTGGGATGATGATAATTTAATATTGTTGATAGGCTTGGTTGTTCACTAACTGCAGGCTATTTGAGTACCTATCAGATAATTCTTTGAACTTCCCTGTAATACACCATATCCAGTTCCCCTCCGGGATTCACAGGTATTTTCTTATATGATTTCTTACTGAAATCTATCATTACTTGATTCTACTTATATTTCTCTTCTCTCGCTCTCTTGCTTGCTCCGTCAGGGATGACTTGGTCATTCGTGCTGGTACCTATGCTGGAACCCTTCTTGTAGACGGGCTTGGAGATGGTATTTTTCTGGAAGCTCCCGACCAAGACTTCGAATTCCTTAGGAACACATCTTTCAACTTGCTTCAAGGTTGCAGAATGAGGAACACCAAAACGGTATATTTCGGAAAGAAAATGATTCTTTTAATTTTTAATAATTTTTTATAATAATTTTAAGTTAGATTTAAGAAAACTTGTGTTTGTGATCCTGATCCAGGAATATGTGTCATGCCCATCGTGTGGGAGAACACTTTTCGACCTCCAAGAAATAAGCGCAGAAATAAGAGAGAAAACATCGCACTTACCTGGCGTTTCTGTAATATTCTGAAACTAATCATAAATGGTGTTTCGATAACAAAAAAAATTAAGATTTAAGTAGTGATGATGTATCATTGATCATTCTATTTTCTGGCAGATCGCAATCATGGGTTGCATTGTGAACGGTCCCGGAGAAATGGCTGATGCCGACTTCGGATATGTTGGTGGTTCTCCTGGGAAAATCGACCTCTATGTCGGCAAGGTTTGTCATTCTCTTTTTATTGCTGTGGTTAACGCTTACGAATATCATGTAAATCTTATTACTATGGTTCCGTTTCTGAAAGCTTACGAATTCAAGTTTCTAAATGACTTTTTTATTTTATTTCGTCCAGACTGTGGTGAAGAGAGGCATTGCAATGGATCAGGCCACAGACGCATTGATTGACCTAATTAAAGAACACGGTCGGTGGGTAGATCCTCCCATGGAAGAGTAGACTCGACCTTGATAGCAGAGAATTTTGTATATGCTCGCCGCAAAGGATTAGGATTAGGATCAAATGGAAGGAATGCATCGATTGAAGTTTCAGTTCCGAATGCAGACGCTATTGGTTTCGTATAGCAGATGCCACAACTCGAAGAAGGAACATTGAACGAGTATTATTCTTTCATGCCAATTTATGGGCGTAATGGTGTAGTGCTTATCAGAAATTATTTGTATATGACGATGTGTAAAATTACAGATTCCAATAATATATCTGGACCTTTTGCATTATCTGTAACAAACTGCTGTCAAGTAAATGCTCATATAGGAATAGGAGTATTCTTCAATCAATATCAATGCCTACTGAAAGAGATGGTGACGGTCTGGATTGGGCCGGTTTTGGTATCGATTCAATGTAGTTTCGGCTCTGGTTGCACCAATGTGAATCTTGATTTGGATTGTAGAGTTACGTTTTCGATTTTTTAGCTGTTCAAGAGGCAGTTATGCTTTTATATCTATTTTCCATAAATGGGGTAGGTTAAATATAGGGAAATTCCACCTGTTTAACTTTCATGAAACGTCAGTGATAACACTTTTGTAAGATTTTCCACCTGATAGCATTCAGTTGCCTTATATAACTGTCGTAGCATTTTCTACTAAATTTTTTTCAATTTTCGTTCAATTCTCCATTTTGACTTTTCTACCCTTATTGATTGTTGGTTGTTGTCTTCATAATTTGCCCTAAACTATTTTTATGCTCTCAAATGTTTAATTCACCATTTTGACATTTAATTCATCATTTAATTTATCAAAGCTCTCAAATGTTGTAACCATTTTGTTTTCATTCAAATTGTTGTTTTTATAATTTAGGCTAGCTAAGTCATACTTCCTCCGTTCCAAAATACTTGCACCAAGCAATTTTTTCACAATCCAATGCGTTTGTCTCATCATTTACATCTAAAGTTATACAAAACTAAAAATTATAAAAGTTTGATATTATGAAAATATGTAACTAGACGAATAAAACAAAATCCCACATAACTATTTTTTGTTCTCGTATAATAGCTGAAATATGTAAATTAATATAGAATGATCAATAATGCAAAAGTTAGTTTGGTGCAAGTAATATGGAACGGAGGAAGTATGTATTAGTGCTTGGAATGCACCTTTTGAACTTTATAATCCTAGTTAAGTACATTAATTTAACATTATGGCTTGTATAAAAGTGCTTAAGGTACCTTTTGTCAAAAATGTTAACAATTTGAATGAAAACAAAATTGTTACGTTATTTGAAAGCGTTGATATTAAACAGTGAATTAAACGTCAAAATGGAGAATTAAACATTTGAGAGCATAAAAATGGTTTAGGACAAATTATAAAGACAACAACCATTACTTAATAAGCGTAGAAACGTCAAAATGGTAAATTAAACGAAAATTATGCTACAACAGTTAGATAAGGCATAAACTGGATGCTACCATGTGGGAAAATCTTATAAAAGTACTACCACTAGCGTTTCATGAAAGTATGATGTTACCATGTGGAATTTCCCTTAAAAATAAATATAAAATATTAAAATATGTGTGATAGATTTTTATTGAGTATTATTGAAATTCATTGATGCCAATTGTCATTAAAATATTTTTTAAGAATATGAAATTAAATATTGTTAATAAGAAAATTACAAGTAATGATAAAGACAATTATTAAAAAATGAAAGTGGACTTGAACCTAGTATCTCAAAAGAATATTAAGTGGCTTACGTATTCAGAAGAAATTAAAGTCCTTGTAGTTCTTGTCATTACCTTTTGATTGTAGTTGGTCGTTTTTTCCTAATCCCATTTGTCATCTTTATCGTCATTTTTTCTTGGTTCGATGTCTTGGCTACAAATCCTGATGATGAAGATGTATCAATCATCATCCATGAATCATCATAACCTTGATTATCATTGTTCTTTAGTCTTTGTGTTTTTCAATCAGCTTAATCATAAACTTTTTGCAAACACATATTTGTATAGTATGTGAAGCAAGACAAGCTCTCTTTTCATCGAGCAGTGTCCTTCCTGCACTACAAGTAGATTTCAAAACAACCCATATTTTGGAAATTTACACATCTTGCACAACCTTCTCCGTGTTGTTGTGATTTTATTGATGATTGTCGAGATCTAATTACACAATAGGTGTTGATAGTTCCTAAACTTCTTCATCAGTTGAGTTGCATATAATTACGCAATATTTTAATATTTAAAGTGTATTTAAAGTGTTAGCTTTAACATTTTATATGATGTGTGAAATATTAAATAGAGTAAATTTCATATAGGTGGCCTAAATTTTAGTTTAATTTCACGTAAGTGGCCTGAGGTTTTCATAATTACAAAGAGGTGTCTTGTAACTTTGAACTTTGGTGGAAATATTTTAGCAAAAAAATGCTTAATAATCAATTTTTCTTTTCTTTTTGTTAAATATGGTTTCCTACTCAAATTCTTTAGAACATTTTTACTTGTAAATTTAAATCAATTACATGTTATTTTTTTAAAAATTAATTGTGAATTACAGCCTTGATGTTTATGCCTTTTGCGAATTACAGCCACGATGTTTTTTTTTTGCGAATTACAGCCACCATGTTTTAAAAGTGACCACCATTTCGGCTAAATGACCGGTTATGACCGTTGACTAGCAAAATGACCATTGACTTTCCATTTTTATGATTCTTTTTTTTTTCTTTTTTCATTTAATTTTTTCTTTTCCATTATCTCTCCTTCTTCTTCCCCAATTTACTCCTCCTTCTTCATTTTTTCATCTTCTTCATCCCTGGTCTTCTTCAAAGTCTCCATTTAATTTTTTTTTTCTTTTTTTTTTATTATTCTTTCCCAAATTATTTTTTTCTGTTCTCTTTCTTCTTCCCCAATTACCTCCATTTTTTTGTCCCCCGCCATTGTTACACATCAAAGCAATTACCTCCATTTTTTTCTCCTCCTCCATTGTTACACATTAAAGCTTTTAATTTTTTTTTTTAAAAATTTTTTGAGAGAAAATTTAAAGCTAATGGAAAAAATGAAGAACAAAAAATACATGATTCTATGGAACAAAAACTATCTGCTGCTCAGAGGTAGTTCAGTTCTTAATGCTCACTCGAACCTGTAGAATACCTCTCACTATTATCGATAATTTCAAATTTGATCTGGTTTTGCCTCATAATTATCTTCTTGATCTTGTTTCTTATTTTCCTGAGTATTTTAGGGTTTGTAATTTGAACTCTAATGAAAATAATGAAATGGATAATTTTGAAAATGGTGGAATTATTGAAATTGGATTGGAGTTGGTTAATTAGAGGGAGGAATTTGCTATTCCTGCAATTTTGAAAACAATGTTTGGGGGTGAATTAGGTTACAAAAGAGGAAGAAATGCGAAATTTCCCTTATCATTTGCACCAGGGTTAGATTTACAGAAGAAAGTAAAGAATTGGGTTGAGGAATGACAGTGTTTATCTTACATTTCACCTTATGAAAAAGATGAAAAAGATGAACAAAAAGATGAAATTTCCCTCTGACTTCCTCCATTTTTTTCCATTAGGGATGAAGAAGATGAAAAAAAATGAAGAAGAAGGAGTAAATTGGGGAAGAAGAAGGAGAGATAATGAAAAAGAAAAAATTAAATGAAAAAAGAAAAAAAAGGAAAAAAAAAGGAAAAATCATAAAAATGGAAAGTCAAAGGTCATTTTGCTGGTCAACGGTCATAACCAGTCATTTGGCCGAAATGGTGGTCACTTTTAAAACATGGTGGCTGTAATTCGCAAAAAAAAACATTGTGGCTGCAATTCGCAAAAGGCATAAACATCAAGGCTGTAATTCACAATTAATTCTTTTTTTTATTTTATGTTTGATTGATGTATAAGTTATATATTTGACATATAATAATTTATTTTAATTATGTTTATTTATTACACAAAACCTAAAAAATTTAATTATTTGATTATTATAAAAAATAATAAAAAAAATGTTTTATAAAGAATTTGATAAAGAAAAAACTCTCAAATTTCGTTGCAAACAAAAGGCAAATTTCTTATGACTTTATTACACATAAAAATGTGTAATTTTAACATATAGTGTTAAGCAAATTTGAAAAATTATCTCTTATAAAGCCGATAATATATCTTACCTTTGTTTTCTTGAAAAATTTCATTGTTCCTCAAATTGAGAGTTAAGAAAAGTAGATGACAAACTTTTTTCCTTTTAGAATGTTTTATAAACTTTTTTTAAAATATCAAAAATTATCATTAATAAATTCCATTAGTAATTTGAAAAAAATTCATAGCTTAACAAAAAAAGTTTATAAAAAATTATTAATATTAATTTTATTTTTAATATTTTAAAATAATGTATCCTTTTTTAAATAACTAAATTATTAATTATGTTATGCCAAAAATATAATATATATAGTTCAATTGAAAAAAAAAAGTTGACAAGAAAACAAATTTAACAACAAAAATTGTATTTAAAATAATTTTTTGTTTGCTATAAAAATAGATTTTCACTTTATAGGTCACCATCTCAAAAGAAAAAGTTATAGGTCACTTCTTTGTAATTATGAAAAACTTCAGGCCACCTAAGTGAAATTTGACTAAACTAGGTCAACTATATGAAATTTACTCTATTAAAAAATTTAAAATATTTTAAATACAAAAATAAATATTTTAATTAATTTAGTTAACTATTTTCACTTCTTTCAACAAAAAAAGTTAACTATTTTCACCATTTTAAAATCCCACGAATACGATGAGATTGAGACCTAACTTTAAATTTGTTGAAAAAACTTTAGCAATGACCATCAAGAATTGGCCAAGTTTAAACGACAATTTGATTCAATATAGATAAATAGTACTTCATCAAATACTTTATACATGCAGTCGAACTAATTTAGAAAAAACATAGTTATATAATATTTTTTTATTCATCTCATCACATGTATACATGATATTAAATTTTTGTAATTTTAATTATTATGACTTTTTACAACCGGTTCAAATGTACTTAACTATGAGAAAAGGCACATTTAAATGCAAACAAAAAACAAGGCTTTGGGGCGTTTGACAAACAGCTAATAGTTGATTACAGTGACTAATTTGACCAACTAATTTTATTTATTAGTTTGACCAGCTGTTTTTGAACAAAAAGTTTAAAATGCTGCTATGAGCAGCTTATAAAAAAACAACTTATTTATAACAAAAAGTTATTACTCCTCCAATCTAATTTACCAAACTTTAAGATTGACTGATTTGACCATCAAACTCTATAATTATATTAAAATAAGCTAAAATAAATGATAAACTATTTTGTCAAAATAATAAGCAATAATCACATCAAAGAAACAGTAAATTAATTAAAAAGCATATGAATTCAAGATTGTAGAACAAATTGACTAAAGTTAGAAAAAAGGAATAATATTTGACCGTCTAATTTACAATAATTCGTCCAATCCAATTCAATAGTAGTTTACTCAATTCAACACTAATCATAATCTGGTACAATAACAGAATGAAAGATTTGCCTCTGTTTTACAATAACATTTGAATAAATATAATAGTGTCACACCAAACAGAATTCATAATATAATACTATCAACAATTCTATGGAAAATCATTCATGTGAGCATTGATCAACAAGACAGCTTAAGTTTAAGTATAAGTTTGAAAGAAAATATTTTCCTCACTTCACTCGATTGCCCTTTATATACAGCAAATAAGGTATAGACTAGTAGAATTAACACAGAATGTTAAATTCAAAAACCAATGTTAAATTCGTTGTAATGTTATATTGACATTTCAAGAGAGGAGTATATAAATTGATAAAATTTAAATTCAACACCATAACAATAATCAAATCCAAGAAGCAGTGAAATTATGATTGTAAATCAAAAACAGAGTATACACATTATTAATCTGGAAAAAAAGGAATAATATTTGACTATTTGTTCCTTAATAATTTGCCTGATCCATTTCAATAATTATATAGTAGAACCGTTTATTCAACACTAATCATTATCCAAGAATAGAATAGAATCGAATCGAATCATATATAATCCCTATATTACTCCCCCAATCTAGTACAATAATAAGAATCTCCTAAAGTATTATAATCATCCAAAATTTAAAATAATGAAACATTAAATTGAAATCAAAGGGATAGAAAGCTTAAAGCGACTCATGGTTCAGATCATAGTAGTCCTGGTATTGTACCCATACTCAGTCCTGCGAATATTATCCTGACGTTTTTTGTAAATCCATCCAGCAAAACACACAGCAGCTGCAACCACAATGACTCCAATTGCGATTCCGGCTTTATGTCCACCGCTCATTCCACCGGAAGAAGCTTCTTTCTGTTTATCACTCTCCATTTTGGCAACCACATCTGCTGAATCCGACGCTGGAGAAGGAGATGGAGACGGTGTGTTTTCAGAATCAGAAGATTTAACCGGTGATGGAGAATCAGCGTCGGTAGTTGGAGAAGGAGCAGGAGGTGAAGATGAAGGTGGTGAAGGAATGTTGGAATCAGAAGGAGGAACAGCGATGGGAGAAGGCGAAGGAGGGTGAGAATCAGCAGCATTGGTGGTTTCTGAAGAAGGAGAAGGAGAAGAAGCGGGTGGATCTGTTGAGAGAGTTAAGTGAGAATGCAGTGAGAGAAGGAGGAGAGAGATGAAGAGGGGAGTTGTTTTCCATTGAAGCGCCATTGATGGATCTGTGAAAGTTGTAGATCTAGGGATTTGGTGAAGTGTATACGCCTAAGTTATAAGGAAAGAGAAAGGAGTAAATGTATTGAGAATGAAGAAAAGTGAAGGGGGAAAGAGAGTGAAAGTAGAACGAAAAAAAGGAAGTTTCGAGGGATAGAAAGTTGAAGGAGAAGACCTGCAATTGACGCAATTTAGGAGCGTGTAGTCGGTGCTGCTAAGATTTGCTCATATCAGAGATAAAAAGATTGCAGACATCATTGATTTAATGCGTTGCGGCGATTTATTCGGAATTTCATGTTATTTTATTCATTTTTTTAAATACCTTTTCCATTTCAAACTATTGCAACGTTTACTTTAATTCACATTAATTTAATCTATAATATTTATTCTTAATCATCATCATCTTACCCAGTGTATTCCGCTTATAGAAAATTATGAACAAGGTCTGAGAAGGGAAGGATGATGACAACTTATACCCATAAAGAAGAGGGTGACCCAAAGAAAAATATTTATATATAGTAAAAAATCATAAAAATTTAAAGTTAATAATCTCTGCATCTAGACGAATCAAACAAGATCCCACTTGACTATATTTTAATTTATAAAATTAATTACAAATTAAAAGAGATAAGTGAATAGTGCAAGTATTCCAATGTTTTGCAAGTAAATTGAAAGGAACGGAAGTATATCAACTTCTTTTATATGCTTAGCATCCTTTTCTTAAAGGTTTATTACTTATGTTATTTTTGTTTGTTTTATTCATTGATATTTTTAAAGAAAATTTTTATTCATATCATAAATATGGGAAATAGTTAATCTTGTTTATTTTTTTAATATTTTATTAATATTTATAGTCTCACATATTTTCTATAAACTTTATACAATTTTATATTGTTGATGATCTCCACATGTTTTTCAATAATTGTATCTAAATATTTTTAAATATTTTAGTCTTTGTGTTTCTTTTCCAGAAACTGTATTTAAATATCTTTTTGATGATTATAAATTTATAATCCAAACTTTTTCTCTAATAATTTAGAAAAAATTACCTAGAATAATCCATGTTTTTCTTACAATAATCCCACTATAGATTAACGATGAATAATCCCAACTTTAGGGGGTATTTGCCTAGAGTAAACTCGGGTAACCGCATGACCTGCTATATTAGGTAATTTACCAAAATGACACTGAAAATTAATGTAAAATTAGAGAAAATTTTTGAAAAATTACATAAAAAATTATGAATAATTAAAAATGGTTCGTATTTTTTTTAGCATTTTCTATGATTTTTTTCGATATTTTATTTTAATTTAACTTTTTAAGAATAAAAATAAAACTTGCTATAGCAAGTCATCCGTTTACTAGATTTACTCTTTGCAAAAATATCTAATAAAGTTTGGATTATTTATGGTTAATCAATAGGTAAAATTATTGTAGGAAAATCATGAAAAAATTGGATTATTCTAGGTACTTTTTCCAATAATTTATTATTCAATAAAATAATATATTTATTATCTAAAAAAATTCTATTTTTCTTAATTTTTGTCAATGTTTCTTATAAGAATTAATTTAATAAATAATTAAAATTTAAAATATTTACTAGTGTAGGTGCCCGTGTAATCTCAACCTACCTTTCATGACCCATGAGTAATCCTGACCTAGTGTCGAAGGCATTTCTTGATTTCATCTCTAGCTCTAGTGATGTCAATATTGGGAAACTTTATTATTCCCAATTCATATAAAACGCCACCCTTTTCATTTTAACGCCACCCCTATTTTAAATTAATATATAAAATGACGAAAATGCCCTTGGACTTAAAAGTACTAAAACACCTCCAATTCACCCCATAACACTTTTATCACTCTAAAACTCACTAAAATCACACAAAAAATTTTACTTGCTAGAGGATCGGCATTCGAATCATTACCATAAACCGAGGTATTTTCTAAACTTAACTCGTTTTAAATTTAAAAAAAAAATAAAAAAAAATTTAAAAAAAAAATGGAAGGCTTCACTCGCACACATTACATCTGGGAACCATGGTACCCTCGCACAAAACAGGTCTGGGCACCATGGTTCACTCGCACAAAACGTACCCCTCCTGTTTTGGATTGTCGGCTTAGGAAGAGGACGGTGGATGCGATCATCAGACTGCAGGACATGTCCTACGAGCTGTACCAGGTTTTACCTGCGAGTTCCCTAGGCCGTCTGCCCTACATTATGCACCAGCACGTTGACAGTGCTCTGATATCGGCCTTTGTGGAGAGGTGGCAGCCTGACACGAACACCTTCCACATGCCTTGGGGCGAGTTGACTATTATGTTGCACGACGTGCAACGCATTTTAGGTCTTGGTCTGAATGGTGCTTTGCCTGCTGATCCTGCTGATGGGGAGTGGAAGATGGCCCTGGCCGGTTTGTTTGGGGAGCCGATCGCTGAGCTTCGGAGAAAGGGGTATTTTAAAGACGGTAGCATTAACGTTAGTGACATGTTACAGCTGTGCCACCGTTCTCAGGCCTTGGAGACGCAGAGTACTGCCTACTACATGGCTATTGTGGGCTCGACAGTGCTGGTCGATAAGACCAGAATTGGGATGCGACCGCACCCTATTATTGCTGTTACTGCTGATCAGGATGAGATCTCCTGGGGGGCCGTGACGCTTGCGTTTCTCTATCGGCAGTTGGGTATTGCGTCCAGGGCCGGCTGCCGGACTATAGCGGGATGTCTGACACTGTTACAGACATGGATTTACGAGTACTTCCCGTGTTTTCGTCCGCATCCTCGACTAGCTGATGTGCGTAACAAGACTAGGGCAGAGATGTGGTCTCCGATGAAGCCGACCCGAGAGCTTAACAGGCTGAGAGATTGTAGGAGTATACTGGACTCCATGTCGGAGACACAGGTTTTGTAAATATCCTGACACAAATTTTCATTGGTTATTGTAGTTTTATATTATGTTGTTTATGTTGTTTTTTTTTATGCAGGTAGAGTGGACTCCGTATAATAATTCTCCCAGGGTTTTACTAAGTGAGCCCCCACGCACCGCGTTCATCGGTCACATCACCGCTTTTGATATCGTCGAGGTGTACTTGCCTGAGCGGACAGTCAGACAGCTTGGTTACGTCCAGTCTATTCCCGTCCCTCCTTTGGTACCCTCTGAGGCTCACCGACCAGCTAAGGGGGTCTACTCACTGTCCTTTGGTACTAGTTCTTACTCGTTGACATGGAGTAGGTTCCCTTATTGTGCCCGAGTTGGTGATCAAGAGCTGCGTCTTGCAGATTTTCCATCAGAGGCTGTTCCTGAGTACATCGACTGGTTTAGATCGTGTACCCATGCATGTGTCATCCTTGGTGACGGACCCCCCCGTGGCTTTGCTTCAGCGGATAGCAAATCGGATTACGTAAGTGCAAGTAAAATTTCAAATCTGTTTACATTAATATATTTGGTTGTCTAATAGTTATGATTTTGTTTGATTTGCAGTTTGCAAACGAATTTCCGGTCCGGCTTGCGCCATTGTTAAGGATGGGACCTGTAGAGCAATGGTAGCCCCGAGATAGACAGAATGTTGAGGGGATGTTGGATGATCTTAGGGAATTATTTGCCGAATGGCAAGCTTTTAAGGATGGGGCGTATTGATGTATCTGAATTTTTAAACAGTTTTTTTTTTGTTGCTATGTATTTGAATTAACTTGTTTTATTATTGTGCTATATTTTTAATCATCTACACGCTTATGTCCTTCTATTAATTAAATGAACACAATAAACATATTATATACAATTTATACTAAATAAATAAATATAATGGTACAAATGAACATATTATATACAATTTATACTACATAAATAAATGTAATGGTACAAATGAACGACTATGGACTATCTAAGTTGACTGCATCGTCTGGATTATTATTACGTTGTTCTTGTACACCTACCAGTCTCTGCCAATGTGCAATTCTACTGTGATACTGTCGTTCGAAATCTCTACATGAGGGTTCAGCTGCATCTCTCCAATTTTCCTGAACTGGCGGAAGTGGAGATGTATCATCGTTCATTAATAGTTGAACATAATGATTGTTGTTCACCCAAAGAATATGTACAAGTTTGTGTACGCCATGAGCTCCCCCTGTCCTTCTAAGTGGAAGAATTAACCAATTCCTATAAGTATTACAATCGGCAGCACCATAATAAGCAATGGCGATATTGAGAAACGTTGCTGCAGCATACATATTTATAGCGTCCATCCAATGATCGAAACTAGCTGGTCCATGTGCATGTCCACCAATCCTGTGTATAGCATCCTCGCACGATTCCGGTGACAAATAGAGGCGTGTGTATTACTGTCTATGTTGTTGCATTTCAAGCGCCATTGATCGTCGTAAAAGAGGCCAAGCATCCTCGCCCCCCATCTCTGTAACGGTAAGCGCTCTAAAACCACAATTACCGTCACCTAGAACATCAATCCAATCAAACATAGAAAAATCACGACCTGCTGCACCATCTGAAAGAAACAGATTCATTAGCATTCAGAGGAATAAGACTAACATAAAAATAAAGGAAGTATAGGACATTCACCGGATAGGTTGAAACTAAAGTTGATTCCAGCTGATGATTGAGTTGTTCTACCACTTGATCTTCCGCTAGATCTCCCGCGTGATGAAGATGAAGAACCGCGACCCCTTGAGGATGATCTGCTATATTCAAATGCGCTTTTGTTTCTCTTTAGGGTTCTGCTTGTCGCTGGTCTTCCCTTCCTTGGTGGACTTGCTTGGGGCTCAGGTATATTAGTACCATCGGGATGTAATTCGTCTTCTAGTACCTGAGACATGCGTCTAATAACCGCCGGATCAGCGTTTAATACTTCATCCACCAAGGATTGAAAGTAATCTTTGTCATGATGGACTGCCTGGCGAACTTGTTCGTTTGGGTATTCGTCAGCCTCTGCGTACTGTAATGTTCTCCAAAAGTAATGTATGTCGTCCAAGTACAACCCGCCGTGTGACTTCTCTGCATAAAACTGATAACATGCACATGGTAGACCATGAGTGTATTGAAGAACACAACCGCATCTGTTGATTACATATTCCCCTAAATCCAACATCCGGTTGCGCTCAATCGTCAACATTTCTAACGCATGAATGGAAACTTTACGATATAGCAGTTTATAAGTACGAAGTCGACTGTTCCTTGGAACTGATGACAAGGATTCCTGCAAAGCCTGTCGTATCCTGGTCTGCTGATTTGTTATCTGTTCGTGTGCCCTTTTGAATAGCGTATCAAATGAACTGTTGCCACTACCGAGATAGTACTTGAATGAAGAGTGTTGACTTTCAACTCTACTGGTAGTGTGGTTACCAAAGTGCATACAGTCATTCGTCCACGCACGAACAAATTTATGTCTAAGGGGAATCCATGTCCTAACCAAATACCGCACGACCCTTTTGTTCCGTGTTGACCAAGTAGATTCAATCGCTGACCATCTTTTCTCGAACTCATCAGTGGTCAAACTGTTAACCAAAGGATTCCACTTCGTTTGTCTGAAAACCTGTCCCTGTTGGTTTTTCTTCCCACCGCATAATTTGTCTACCATGTTCTCTACATCATTTCCAATATGCCATACGCATAGTAAATGACGTACCTCTACATTATACAAAAGATTAAAATTAATATATATATATATATATGGTAAGTAAATCAATCGACATTAACATATCAATATGTAGAAGTTTACCTGGATAGACATCAAGAATAGCTGCGGACAAACCCTCATCCCTGTCGGTTACAATAACATTAGGCACCTGTACTGTACCAAATATATCCCTTAGTCTCTCCAACACCCAAGAATAAGAAATGGCCGCCTCATCTCGCATCAAGCAGAACGCAACCAAGAAGTTGTGATTGGTTGGCGTCATTCCTATTATTTCACAAAGAGGCCACTTAGGCTTATTTGTCTTATATGTTGTGTCTATCAGCACAACATGGGGCCACGTACGTATCATTTGAATGGATATAGGGTTTGCAATTAATAACCTACACAACTGCCCCTCACCATCCAAATCTGTCCAAACAATATAATTATTTTCTGTGGCTAAATAGAGACAGTGTTGAAGAGGAGTCCGACCATCTATCTCTTCCCTCCTCAATGCTTGTCTTATATTATAAATTTGACTCATACTAGGATAAAAATCAGGGAAGTTCCTTCTAATTGACGTCATAATGAAGGCTGGTTTCATGCCAGTTGAAGTTAGATCGTGTATATGTTGTCTAATATCTACGTTCATCCTAGTTGTTCTTACTTGACCTTCTCTATATACAAAAAACTGGTGGTTATGTCTGCCTTTTTCGCCTGGACACACTCTTATCGTCCAAGGTCTTTCTTCTGGATTACGGCTAGTTCCTACAATCATAAATTTGCACCCACACGTAGGGCTGAACATAGTTTGGTCTAAACCGTAAACCAAACCGGACCAAACCGTGATTTAAGTATTTGGTCTGGTCTACGGTCTAAATGGTCGGGTCCGATTTTTTTAATATAAAAATTACGGTTTCCGGTTCGGTCTTGGTTTTTAAATTTTTAGACCGGACCGGACCGGGAAACCGTATTAAAATTCCGGTCCGGTGAAAACCGGGAACCGTAACCCGGAAACCGTTTTATTTAAGATGGCTAGTGTAGTTATTTGGCCCAAGCCCAACTATATAAATAATAAACTAAAAAACCCTAGGTCTAGTCTTGGTTTCCAATTTCACTTTCATCAATTCTAAGAATAAGAATTTAGAAAGACAGAAGTAAGAAACACGGCGCACCAATATTCTTGAGTAATCTACTAATCTCCATTGTCCTTCCTTGGTTCTTGCTTCTTGCTTCTTCATTCTTGCTGCTCCTGACTCCATACTCAGATATTCACACCACACGCACCATCTTGCTTCTTCATCAGGTATAAGCTTTCATGAATCTTCTCCTTCTTCAACTCTTTCTTAGTTTTTCATCATAAATCTTCATCAGATAGTCTTCTTCGGTTCTTCCACCGTAATCAGTCCGTGAGTTTGTCAGTCTTCTTCAGCTTTTCAACACGGAATCAAGTGTAGAATCTCGTAATGTAAGTATTTTGAATTTTTGGTATTATTTTTTGATTTTTTTGTATTTCAAATATTTATGACTTGAGTTTTTTGATTTTTTTGATTTTTCTGTTTTATTTGAGTTTTTTAGTTCATATTATTTGATATTTTTTTAGTGGAGTATATCTGTGATTCCATATTTTTTGATTATATTTGAGTTTTTTAGTTCATATTATTCGAATATTTTGGTATCCTTTAGCTTTTTTAATTTTTCTGTTTTATTTCAACATGGAGCTTATTTTAATTAAATTACCACTGTTTTTAATTAAATTATCATGTTTTTTAGTGGATTATATGGGATTGGTTCAATTGTAGATGTGGATGTCGATAGATGTCGATGGATTATATGTTTTTTAGTGGATGATATGTTTTTAGTGGATTATATGTGATTGTGAATATTTTGGTATCCTTTAGCTTATTTCAACTTGTAATAAGTATTGGTTCAATTGTAGATGTCGATGGATGAGCCTTTTATAATTTGCGAAGAAAATGAAGTGGATGAGCAAGATGGTAATGAAAGCAAAAAGGAGGAAGCTGTGAGCAAACAAAGGAGGAAGCTTGTGAAACCACGATCTGACATATGGGATCACTTCACCAAGTTTACAAACAAGAATATGGAAAACAAATGTAAGTGCAACTATTGTGGTCGTGAATATAAGTGCAATCCTAGTGTAAATGGGACTAGTACATATAGAGCACATTTAAGTAAGTGTCCTAGATTTTCACTCAATAACAAATCAAATGGTACTCAAACACAATTGAGTTTTCAATCAAGTGTTAATGAACAAGGGGAACAAGAACCTAAAATAAAGACTTGGATGTTTAATTATGAGGCTTGTAGGAAAGGCTTAGCGTACATGATAATTGTTGATGAACTTCCCTTTAGATTTGTTGAGGCCCAGGGGTTTAGGCACTTTTGCTCACAGATGCAAAATAAGTTTGTGGTTCCTTCTAGAATGACAGTGGCTAGAGATTGTTATGAGATGTTTTTGGATGAAAGGTTGAAACTAAAATCTTTTTTAAAAAGTAATTGTAGGAGAGTATGTCTTACTACTGACACATGGACTTCAATCCAAAAGATTAATTATATGTGTTTAACTGCGCATTTTATTGATAGCGATTGGAGTTAAATAAAAGAATCTTAAACTTTTGTCCAATATCAAGTCATAAAGGTCAGGCCATTGGAAAGGCAATTGAAAAATGTTTGCTTGCTTGGGGTCTTGAAAATGTGATGACCAAAACTGTTGACAATGCTAGTTCTAATGACACTACAATTGGTTATTTAAAAACAAGAGTCAAAACTTGGGGAACTAGTGTGTTGAATGGAGAATATTTGCATGTAAGATGTATTGCTCATATCATGAACTTAGTGGTTAATGATGGTCTTAAATTAGTAACTGATGCTGTGTGTCGGGTTCGAGGTGCTGTTAAATTTATTTTATCTTCTCCATCTAGAATTGAAAAGTTTTATAAGTGTGTTTCGGATGAGAAAATTCCATCAAAAAACATGCTGTGTCTTGATGTGGTTACACGGTGGAACTCAACTTTTTTGATGTTAAGCATTGCTTTGAAGTTTATATTGGCATTTGAGAGGTATGATGGGGAAGACCCAAATTTTCATGAGCATCTTTTAGATCCCAAAGGTTATGGGAATGGTTTGGGAAAGCCTACTACTGAGGATTGGAACCAAGTGAAAAACTTACTTCAATTACTAGAAGTGTTTTATAATTTAACTTTGCGTGTGTCTGGTTCACAATATGTTACTTGTAATGGTTGTTTTGATGATATAACTGATGTTGATTGTTTGCTAAAAGAATGGTGTGAAAGCCCTGATTTTGAGTTTAAGGAAATGGCAAAGAGAATGAAAGAGAAGTGTGATAAGTATTGGGGGGATCCTAAAAAACTAAATGTTATGCTATATGTTGCTGTTGTACTTGATCCTAGATATAAATGGGAAACTGTGGAATTTGGGATAAGACAAATGTACACAAAAGATAATGATGCTTCTGTTGTTTGTATGCGGGTAAAGAGTGCCCTTTATGATTTATATGATGAATACAAAGGCATTCATTCTACACCCGCAGCAACAAAAACCAAAGCGATGGTGCTTCAAGTTCAAGCAAAGATGTAGAACCCGGTCTTCCAAAAAAGGACTTATGAGATCTAAGTTCAAAAACTCAAAGAGTCTCGTGAAGATGGGGAAGTGACCAAACAGAGGTGGACAAGTATTTAGATGAGGTTCGAAGAAGATGGAGAAGGATTTGATATTTTGACCTGGTGGAAAAACAATAGTTCAAGGTTTCCCGTTCTTTCTCTTGTAGCTTGTGATGTTCTAGCCATTCCTGTTTCCACAGTTGCACGGAAAGTGCCTTTAGCTACGAGGTCGAGTTCTAGATTCATTTCGAAGTTCATTAAGTCCAAAGATGGGAGGCTCTTATTTCTTATCAAGATTGGCGTGCTTCTTCTCCAAAAGTTGAGGAGTGCTTGGAGGATATAGCACAACTAGAGAAAGGTATGCAATCTTTCATATCTTGAATTCATGATTAGATTAGTATTATGTTTATTTAATAAAATCATATTTTTTGATGTTTGTTTTTATTGTACAGAGCTATCGAAGATCAGTTTGGCTCCTTCAGTTATCGACGTTCCTTAATGCAATTGCTTATTCATGGATGAAGTCACTATTGTTGACTAGCCTACTACTATTAATTTACTTTATGCTCTATATTTTAATATTGGTGATGTACTTAATTATTGTATTTGAATGTCGTTTGGTGATGTAATCTTTTATGGTAATGTTTGTATTTGAAGACTTTCGTAGACTCAATTAATGACTCGGAATATATATATTAATATTTACGTATGTATAAATGAATATATTATCTTATTTTCAAAATTTACAAAAAAAAGCATAAAAAGAAAAACAGAGACGGACGACGACCGGTCTAGAACGGCAGTCTGGCTCGTGCTTACGTCGTCCGGTCTAAAAATTTCGCACAGTAATTTCGTCGGTCGATCTTTCGTCAAACGCAGGACCGGACCGCAGTGCCCCTACCCACATGCACTACTTCTAGAACCGGGTCTAGCAGCATTATCTAGGCTACTCACATCACCCCTAAGTCTACCATGTCTATGACACCGTAAGTATACACTAACTCTTGTGCGTCCTTCCTTACGTTTATAAGAAGTACGTGCGAATTTAAAACCAATTTCTATTGCTATCTCATCAGCCCATCTATGTAATTCATTTACGGAATCAAATTCGCTATCCGTAATAAATCTATGAGAATAATCTATGTTATCACCTAAGTTTTCAAAGTCCTGCAAATATAAATAATTACTTAACTACATATAAAATAACACAATTAATAATTTAAAACACATAAAACAAATATATAATTTAATTAATAATAAAAAAATAATAAATAAATAATTTACTTAATAATAATAACAAATTAATAAATAATTAATTAATACAAAACAAATAAGTAAATAATTTAAAACACATAAATTAAATAAATATTTTAATTAATAATAACATATTAACAATTATATAATTTAATTAATTATAACAAAATTAATATAATAAAATAACAATAATAACTTAAAATTCGAAACGATTAATAACTTACCGAGTCGTTTTCATGATCATTTTGGTTCGCCATTGTTGTTCGATTGTAAAATTTAAGTTCTTTTACTTCAAAGATTTTTTTTTAGCGTTTTTTAGAGAGATGTTAGAGTTTTTGAGTTCGAAAATAATAAGGGGCAATAAAGTAAATTCAATATATAGGGGTGGCGTATTATAACAACTTAATAACTTACGGAGTCGTTTAAAGTCCAAGGGCATTTTTGTCATTTTATATATTAATTTAAAATAGGGGTGGCGTTAAAATGAAAAGGGTGGCGTTTTATAACAATACCCTTATTATTAGGATCTCTTGTGACCGTAGAAGGTGCTTTGGAGTGTTAATGTGTATGTTCAATTTTAAAAATCAAGCTTTGGAAGTTGGTTGATTATTAGTTGAGTTCATTGACATTAATGATTTAAAAATTGATTGAGGCCTAGGTAACTATACCTTATCCTGGCCCTGATTATATATTTCGATACTCTAACTTGAGACATCAAATGAAGACTTAGTTTCTATATTTGTCTCATTTCATGCATGATTACCCCTAATTCCCCTTGCTGGTTTTTATTGTTAGTTGTTTTAGGATTGAACTTATACCCATTATTGACCAAACTTATTTGTGACCTAACAAAACTTGCAAATATCTTTTTGCAACTTCTTTCCATGTGGAAAGATCCTTGATCTTAACACTCATAGTAGTTTATGAGTAGAGAAATGGATATAAATGTATTTGTAAAAGCAGAGTCAGAGAAGAAGAAATACTACTTCACCCCAAGGCATGTGCATACATAGCCCAAATACGCATTTGGCCTTCAAGTTCCAAATGGTTTTGGGCATACTATTTTAGCGCCCAATTGTGGTCCGTCCAATCGGGCAAGCTAATGATTCATGCCCAACCTGGCTCGCCAAGCAAGAAGTAGTTGGAGTGCCAGTCTTGCTCAATCGTAAATTCGTAATGGTCAATCTAATCGAGCGAAACTAACATGCTTGTAAATTTATATTTTTTTATCTTTTACACTTTTTCTAGTTCACATATCCTACTCCATTCATGTTTCTCTCTTTTCTGGAGTTAGATTTGTGCATAAAATATATTCTTCTCCTGCAAGATTTCTTTCATTGAAAGTTAGAATATAGAGGAAATTTTGGAAGCAAGCAATAAATGAATGGGTAATGCAGTCAATGATTTTTAATTCTAAATCTCTATAAGAAGCCTTATTTTGAAAGACACAACGAAACCTCAAAATACACGACTCTAGTAGAGAGTAACTCTAGGTTCATACTCCTCATTTATAATGCAATATACAAAATATTTTCAAAAAAAAAGTCAAAAAAGTAAATTTGTTAAAACCACTAAGTTACATGTTTAATTTTTAAAAAAAATAGAAAAACAAATAAATTTTTTAAAAGAAAACTATGTAACACGATTAAAAAAACAGAAAATTAAGTTTTTATTATTAAAAAATAAAAAATAAATAAATAAATAAATAAAATAATTAGTATAAACCTACCTCAAAAAAAAAAATTAGTATAAACCAAAAGCTTGATTTATTAAGTAATAATTTGCAAACCATTTCCACAATTAACTAAACTTCCCTTGCCCATTATCTCAAAATAACTTTCTTATTCCTCCCCCCTTTGTTACTCTTCCCATGTAATTCTAGTAACCTACCTTATTTTACAACAGTAAAATAAAATCTTGTTACTCTTCAATTCTTTCAATATTTTGAATTTTCTCTCTCCTCCTTCTAATTCGTTTACTCTCATAAACTATTTGTTTTTCTTTACCTCCATTATCAATTTTATATTCTCATTCATATTATTTTTCAATCTTTAGAAATTTTCTATCTACAAATTACAAACAATTATACTTCAAACATCAAGTTCGTAATTGAAGGTTAATAGGAGCATACATTTACTCATTTGATAAAGTAATTCTTAATGTCCATTCAATTAGAATCATCCCGTTGGTATTATGTGTTCACTGTTCAGTAATAATTAATGTGTTTAAATAGGATATGTGCTCTTGTTTGATATTATTTTTTATGATATTATATTTTATATATTTAATCCTCAAATCATCTTTACGGAGTACTATTTTTGTCAAAGGTTTAATTTGTAACGTAATTATTTTGATGAAATTTATGTTATTAGTTTAATACTGATTTTTTTTTTGAAGAAATTTTAAATGGGTTTAAAATTTGAAAGAGAAATATTTATGATATTAATTATTGTTAACACCAGTTGATGTTAAAATGGAGTTCTAGAAAAGGAGATTACGATTGGATATTCTTGAGATATATATATATATATATATATATATATATATATATATATATATATATATATATATATATATATATATATATATATATATATATATATATATATATATATATATATATATATATATATATATATATATATATATATATATATATATATATATATATATATATATATATATTAATATTTAAAAAACCACATATGTTTGTGAATTGTGTGCTTATGCAAATTATTAAAATATGTTAAACCACATAAAGTGAAGCACAAGGGAATTGAAGCTCTTATATTTGTTGTGATCCAAGTATAAGGGTGATGAACATGTTATCCAAGTATTTTTATTTCTATTACGATATAAAAGACGGTATCTTAAGAAAACATCTGAAGTTTAAAAATATTAATGAGCGTGGGTCCGCGTCGGATTGGACCCAACCCAGACCCGATCAGACCATCCTTAGTTGTTATCTTTACATTTTCTTTAGTTTCTGTTAAATAAAAGAACTCTAGAGATTCAAGAAAAAGGAAGCACAAACACAATGATCAGCGTTCTTGCTCAGGTTTGTATTTCTATTTTTTCTTCCGAATTAAATAAATTATTTTACAAGTTTTTCAATGTTGATATATTGCAATTCTCAGGAACGATTACTTGGTGTTGCTCTCGGTAGTGCTTTGGTGGGTATCATCGTTCTGGAAAACAAAAGAAACATCTACAAAACAATTTCTGAGAACAATGCTAAATTCGGCAATCAATCCCAGGTTAATCTTCAATAGCTGCTACTGATTCATCTGTTCTTTTATTTAATTGAAATGGGCGTTTCAAATTTTAAACCCTAGTTTTTTGTCTTAATGACGACGATGATGGGAGATGGGCTTTTCCCGTTCACTGATGTATCTTAGGAGCAAATTAACTCCTTAACGCCCGTTTGGTAGGTGGGAATAAATGCTGGTAATGGTAATGAAAAAATTAGTGTAATTTTGGTTGAAAAATCTGTTGACTACCTCCATGGTTATACTTGTCCAACTTCTACTATCACATTTTCTTAAAATTTATTTCAATCATTTCAATGCATTACCATTGGGAGGGGTGGTATAAGGTGGTAATAGAAATTTATAAACAAAAACTTTTTTGTGACCAAAGTTTCATTACCATGAGAATTACAAGGAACTTATGATGAAATCATTCCCATTACCACCATTTAGTACCACAAACCAAATGGGCCGTGAGTTCTATCTGTAACAAATTATCCCATTGACCCCAATTTGGATTTTTGTGTGTTTTACTTTGTTGTGAAATCAGCCATGTAAAGTGCAAAAAGGGGAGAGTGCAAAACCAAAGAACAAAAACAAGCAATGCAAGTTTTGCAAATTGCAACACATACTTAGGTATTTTATAGGAAATTTCAAAATAACTTTAACAAATTACAACTGATACAAACCTGCACAACTCTCAGACACATTAATGGTGTTTGCACTTTGCACTCACTTACAAGCTCTCATTCTCTTTAAGGGTTCAACAATATGGAATGAGATTGTTTGCACTCGATATGCACTTCTTTTGACTCTTGACTAGATGCCTCTTTTATAGGTTCAATAAGTCAACATAGTCCAACCTTGTACTACCTAAAATCTTCATACCCCATCCCCTTGGTGGGTATCATGGCTCATGCTCACCCGTGCGTGTCTCCTTGTTGGGTGTAGTATCACCTTCCCATGAAGGGCCTTTACTGGGTACACTATCTCATCTGATTGTGTGTGTGGGGGTGGGGGGGGGGTTGGTTTAGTTTTAATTACTTTAAGTGTGAGCTTTCAAATCCGGTTAACCTGATTGGTTTCTATGACCGCTTACTCGCTTTTGATTGTTATACGATTTTAGGAGACCCAAAATGGGTCCATTCACTTAAGTGTTTGGATCTGCAGAACTTATGAGATTTATAATTTTGAAATTTATAGGCAAGGGCCATTGAGTGTGAGCTTTCAAATTCGGTTAACCCGATTGGCTTCTATGACCACTTACTCACTTTTGATTGTCATACGATTTTCGGAGATCCAAAATGGGTCCATTCACTTAAGTGTTTGGATCTGCAGAACTTATGAGATTTATAATTTTGAAATTAATTGGCAAGGGCCATTGTGTTTGGATCTGACTGTAGTAATAATGATACCGTTTCTTTTTTCTTGATCGACTAAAGAAAAGGACATTGGATCATATCTTTAATTGTAGCTTGATGTGATTCAAAATCATGAGAGCATATTAAATTACATGCCTTACATAATTGGATATCAAAAGTGAATTAACATTCCTTTTATACTTTCCAAATTAAAATATAGCTACATATCTTCTATGATGCATCTCATGAAATGTATAACAAATAAGAACTCACAAGTCATACTCTTTAAATACTAGACCCTTGTCTACCTACCTAACACGCCGACCAAGTCATATGATGCTTTATGGTTATCCAAATATCTTATGCATGACTCTCTTTTAGAAGTTGCTCATTTTTGATAAGGCATTCTGGAATGCCTTCCTGATAGTACATAATCTTACCTTTGTCAATTACGGATTTCACTTATGATTTATTGAACCATTTTACTCGGTCTATTATGATCCTAAAAGTACTAGTGTTATTTGGCACCATCGAGAATAAATTTCATTCGAAAATTTGATATCAAGAAACTTTTCCTCCATCTAATGTTTCTAGTCGTTTAGTTTAAAATTCTAATTGTAAGTCTCATTGCATCGCAAAGAGGATATCAACACAAGTCTTTACAAATTATGTAAATTCATATTAATCTTTTGTCGTGGGCACCAAAAAGTATAATGTTATGGTGCCCTCAATTTTAATACATCAAATTTTCATGACCAAACATGGTGAAAGGTTGTTTTGCATTCAAAATATTATTTCTTGTAATATCTCATTTCACCTTAATGTCATCAACAATTTTGATTGATCGGTTGTATTCTAATTGTGATCTAAGAATATATTTTGTTTGTCATCACTTCAGTGTTAAGGTACCATAATCTAGAGTCAAAATACTTGTTATTTTTGTTATTGTTTTATATTGGTAAGTTTCTTTCTCATGAACAATGACCTTATATCCTATTTCATTGGTTTATTGCCATTGTTGTAGCTTCATCGTGTTATTACAGTTTGCCCTTCACATAGTAGAATGTTGATAGTTTTTACTCTAGTTTGGCCAAGCTAATCCCCAATTCCTTATTTTCAATATACTGTATTTTGAGAATTTGGGATTACTTTTTTCATGCAATTGTTTCCTTGACTTTAAAGTTTTCATAAGACAATGAATCTAATACTAGCTTTTTTTCAATTAATGTTTAGAGATGTGTTGGTAAGGTAAGTATTGATTGGTTAACCAAGCCACTCAACTAGCTCTAGCTCTACTCAACAGTATATAGAAAACGCTATACAAGAAGATTTGAGATAAAGTACTTTGGTAACCATTTATAAGAACAAAAGAGTTTCTTAGAGCTTTTCAAATTACAATGGGATAAACTATGTGAGCTATACCTTAAAAATGTTGGAGAGAGCGACCAATGTTAGATTAAAGAGATGTACAAGCATTTTGGAGTAACACTATATTTTGATGGTTGGTTGATGTAACTTGAGTTATCTTCATGATTATGCAAGTAATGGATTGATAGACAAGTATGATAATGTCTTGTATTAGTGTACATGTCAAGTATTGACTCAAAGAAGAGAACGTGCTTTGGTGAATGATGGCATTGAAAGGCACACAACACATATAATATACTTGGTTAAGGACATGTATTGAAAAGTGACAACAAAGTAGCAAACCTCATTACATGGAGGACAAGTAACAATTTTTGTTATCATGACAGGATTATGATCTATATTATGCCCGATCCTCTTCATAACACTACTAATTGAATATCACCGTGTACCTAGAATGGGATACTCTATAATGTATTCTATTTGTGGAGTATAATATATTGGTAGATGAGACTAAGGTTGTATTTAATGCTAAGTTGGAGATGTATTTGTGGAGATCGTAGTTGAAACTTTTGCATATATGGGATGCAAGTGAACCAAACAAGGATGTTATGACATTCGGTGATGAGGAGCTACCTTGTGACTATTGTAAGTAGCATTTGTTGATTAATAGACATTCAACAAGAAAGTTTTAGAGGATATCAAGATTGGGTGGCATAAATGACGAGGTTTTTCTGGGCGTTAGCTTTAGGGCCCTGGGAATAGTTGGTAATGCGTTGATAGTTGATAAGGACAATTATGAGTTGGGAACATTATCATTTTAAAGAGTTTGAGGTAAATTACAGTATTTGGATGGAGAGGGTCATAATTGATGAAGAAAATGGATTTGGAGCTAGCATTAGATGGAAACTAGTGGTGGAACATGATCTCGACAACAAGAGGATGGGATTTTGTTTTGGCATTAAGTGAAGCAAGATAGAAATGTTTTTAAAACATAGCTTCTTGTTGAGTTCTATTATAGTTAGTTTAAAGTGGAAAACAGAGTAATCGTGGTTAAATGTTCTCTTAAGACTGAAGTTTTCCACTTTCAAGTGCAAATATTTGTCTTCTCGTAATAAGAGGTAATACTTTGACCAGTAGTTTTGAAGAACCTCTCAACTTGGCCATAATGGATAGGGTTATAATATGATATTAATGGTTTGAATTCTCATTTTACGTCGATTTTGGAACAGCCTTATTGAAAAACGTTGAATTCTCACCTTTCATGGATTTTGATTCAAAGTTAGATTGAATGTTCGAAGTTATCTTTGCCATTTACTACTTTTCTTTCATGTGGTGAAAACTTTGATCTCGGTAAGTTTTTGCTCAGAAATGGGGTGCATGCTTAGTTGACTGTTAGGGAAGCTGCAATATACGTTCTAAAATTCACAATCCTGCATTGTTAGATCTTTTTCTTTCGATTAAAAATGTTGTTTTGGAATAGGTTTTCCATCCAATTGCAACACGGGTAGTGTTTTTGCTTGGTTCTTCTGAAACTAAGGGATAAAATATTAGTGTTAGAAGAAGAGTAATGATCCCCAAGCATTTATCTTTAACAGCTTGAAAAAATATAGAACTTTTTTGTGAAGTTAAAGGGACTTGGGAAAGTAATTAGATCCTTTTCTACTATGATAATGTTGTCCCATTGAAAGTAAGTAGTAAAACATTGTTTTTTAATGTCTATCAACCGCTGCGAGGGGAAGTCCTTGTCAATAAGATCTGCAGTAGTTTTTACAAATTTTGATTATTAGTTCATCTTTACGAGTATGTATGCTGTTTCTAACATCTTGTGTGGTCGCGATGCAGGTGAATAAGCCAAATTTGAAACCACATTCTCATGTTGAAATCGCGCACTTGTGGAACAAAGCTGTTGACAAGACTTTTGGCAGTCTGATCGCATCTCTAAGTTCCCGTGGGTGGTAAAATGCATTCTTTCTGTTGAGTAAACTGCATTTTCGGTGAATAGAGATGGATGCATAAATTGTTTGATGCATTCTTGTGAATTGTCTCACATACTACTCTACTTTGTGTGGGCAATCTACCCAGATAAGTATTTCATTTTGATATTATTTGCATCACTGACTCGTATCCAAGTAAATTCAGTGAGCATATTATGAAATTCTTGCATCTAAAAGTGCCCAAAACAATTTGTTTTGCTTATCGGTCACAGATTTTATAAATAAATTTATAAATTTTGTTTAGCTGTGTGATTGTATTACTCTTAGATGTGCTTAACAATGCTAACATCTTGGGTACTTCAATGAACTGCTAAAATAAACTCATCTGTATAAAATAAAACAATTTAGTAGCTTGTGAATTAGGTAGGTGAGATAGAATTCATCTCCCTTCCTTGAGATCGACCACGGACCATGGTCATGTTACAAGATACCTGCAGAATTTTCACCCGTAGTCTTAAAGAGGGGGAAAAAAAGAAAACAATCCAATGTGAAGTAGGGCGAAGAACTCTAGGGCTAATGGCTGTAGTATATTATACAAACACAAGAAGGTTAGATGATTTCTATGTTAGATTTATTAAGCATTGGTTGAACAGTTTTGTTACGATTGACATTGGCCTGACAACTCTTGGCTACATTATAAACGCCTATCGCCAGGCAGACAATGACTAAGGCTGCAAAAATAGCAGCTACA
The DNA here is from genome assembly GCA_019425755.1 of Amaranthus cruentus. Lineage (NCBI taxonomy): Eukaryota > Viridiplantae > Streptophyta > Magnoliopsida > Caryophyllales > Amaranthaceae > Amaranthus > Amaranthus cruentus. The sequence goes on along the minus strand of CM033450.1, from coordinate 20,760,669 downwards.
ACTGCTCCAGCTCCAATCCCAACAGAGTGTGTTCTCGGCCTTGATGTCGTTTGTTCTTGTGTCTCGTGTAGTTGAGCTGCTAGCGGAAATGGCGAGCACTTTGAGAAAGTACAGGGGTCTTTATTTCCATTGGGATGGAAGAAATCATAAGCCATGGGAGAAAAGGCCATCGGGCTCTGGTTAGCTAGCCCGTGAGGTGCTCGATCTTGCGATGCTGTTTGTGAAATTAAGAAAGTAGAAAATAAAATGAGAAAACGAAGTGTTTGCATCATTTTTGGTTGATATATTTTTTGAGTGAGAGAAGTAGGATGAAGGGGGGTTTTTATTTAAAATAGACAAAAGAAATGGATGGTTCGTTTGGCGTGAAGGACACAGAATGGAGAAAAGGGAACAAAATGATGGAAGAAGTAGGTTTAATAATGTCACCCAAACAATAAAGATGATCACTTCATTGAGTATGCATGGGGAAGGTAAGCAAGTATTTCATGAACCTAGCACTCCTCTATTCTACTTCCCCGTTATAAAATATTTGCTACATTGCGGTCATTAATACTATTCATAATTCTAGCTTATTTTATATAGGAAAATTATTGTGAATATCCAACTAATATTCATTATCTGCTAATAATCTCACCTTTTGAAATTTTATTTATAATCCAACCTTTACTTTTATTTTGTTGCCAATGGACTCTTTAAAAAATGACCGGCTATATCAGGTAACCTCTTATCTCTCTTTTTATAATAATCTAATTTATTTTCATTTCCCGTCAGTGATCCCACCTTTGGAATTTTTTCTAATAATCCAATCTTTGTTTTCATTTTGTTGCCAATAGACCTTTTAAGAAGCTAAATACTCAATTCGTCTTTTCCACTATCATCATCATCATCATCATATCAAGTGTTTCCCGCATATAGATAAAATATATGGTCAGGTTCTTCAAAAGATAGAAACCTGCAAATATTCGATATCCTTCGGCTCATACCCATAAGGAGAGGGTGGTCAAAAGAGTCCTTCGGCTCAGGAAGGGTCTTCAAAGATAGAAACCTGCAAATATTCGATATCCTGTATCTTACACTCACGTTAGTCAAGCATAAGAATCAACTAACCACAAACATTGTAAATGACTTATACAACTAAAAGGATACATACAGATAACTAAGAAAACGATACAGGTAAGAGATGCGGTAAAGAGCGATGACGAAAGGCAAAGAACAGTTTTTTTTTTGAGATGATAAGTTTCTCTCTTAATTTCTCTTTTAATTTTTTAACACATTTTCTCTTTAAATAATTAAAGATTTCACAATTTTGAAAATACTTAATTTCTCTTTGCTACTGATTAAAAGGGGTAGTATATTATATTTTAAAGAGAAGTGAAAAACATACTATTATTAGTTTTTGTAATTATATTGATTATACGTATAAATTTTAACGTGATAAAAATAATACATACTAGGTCGGCGGGTATTCGACTCAATGTATTTTGTGGCCCATGACCCTACCCGATGAAGGCGGGTTGGGTACTCAACCCAGATCATATAATTTTTTAAAAAATTGACACGACATTTAGGATGTGGGTCAACGGGTTGACGAGTCTAGTCAAGCGGGTCGGATTTTTTGAACACCCCAAGTTGATGAGATATGTATGTAAAGACAATTACTATTTATGCAATGATCAACTTCATAAGCTTGAGAAGTAATAGCAATTTCATTCAGCTTCTTGAAGGGTCCATTAACAACAAACTAAAAGCAAAAGTTGGATTAAAAAAAATATATAAAGGTGGGATTATTGGCAGGTATTGGGAAATAGATTGAATTATTATAAGAGAAGGAAGAAGATGAGAGATAATTTGATATAACAGGTCATTTTTTGAAGGGTCTATTGACAACAAACTAAAAACAAATGCTCAATTATTAAAAAAAAATTCAAAAGGTGGGATTATCGACAAATAATAGAAAATAGGTTGATTCACAACAATTTTTCCTTTTATATATCACGACTAATGCGTAATAATAAAACGTAGTCATGTGAAATATTGTTTGAATCGTCTAATTGTATACTTACATTATATTAATTTTTTTTAATTTTTAGTTTTCCATAATTTCTTATATAAAATTTGAAAATAATGTATTGGATTGTGCAAAAAGTCAAATGTTACAATTATAATAGAACGGGAAAGTATATATCTATTATCTATCTATTCTATTAAAGTAATTTATCTATCTTTTTAAAACCTACATTTATTTTCATTTTTATCTAGTTCTTGATCCCCCATTCTTGAATCATAATACCATTATGATTTATGTGCATCATCAATTCATGGTCTTCATCTTTTTGATCAAATTATAAAATTTTGTACTCTTTTCTTATGTGATGATATTTAATTAATGTTACGTCATCTACTCTTACGAAATTTTTTTTTCAAGGTTTTGCTAAAAAACTACGAGTTAATTAAAAATTTTATGCATTGAATCAATGCATTTAACAAAAGCGCAAAAATTAAATGAAATAATTTTGTTGAAAGAAAAGTACATTTTATGAGTTTTATAATTTCAATTATAATATAGAAGTACATACAAATATATAACTATATCAAAGAGACTTGCATTGTCTTTTCCTAAGAGCGTCAATGTGTCACTTTGTTATGCAATTTTTGCTATTGTTATTATTATTATTATTTTTAATTTTATATTCTTATTAAATATCATATCATATAATTACTAATTTAAATGATTTTACTATTATCGATATTGGAAGATTTATTAAAAAAAGACAAAAAATACATTAATTTATGTAGTGGTAACAATATTATTGTCTTAAATTTCAAAAGTAATATAGAATCATGGTGTATCACATAAGTACAAATGTTAAAAAAAAAAATTTGTTATAAATGACGCAAACTCAAAAGCAAAGCTAAAATGGGAGAAGTAGCTAATAATTGTAATTGCAAGTAAAGCATACTTATTAGGTCGGGGTGTCCATTCATTTTGTGTGGGACTTGGCATCATACCTCTTTTATTTGATTGTGCATTACTCATGACAATTAGCAGTGTGCATTTCTTGCAAATGTCATATATATATACGTCTTCGGACTTGATTTGTACATTAAAATTCAGCATGTAATCATTACTATTTAATTAACTCTTACTATAACTAAAATCATATATTTTTTTTATCCTTATTAGGGTCGGCTCTAAGTGTGAGCGAGAAGGGCCACTGTCTAGCTAGGACCGAAAATTTAGAAGTATAATTACGATAAAAAAAGATATTTGAGAATTCCATGAAAGATGCGTGAAAAATTAATGGTAAATGCATGTACAAGAAAAATTCTAAGAAGTTATAGGAATGCAAAATATTGTAAGATCTTTTATAGGAAAGTTATTGAAATAAAGAGATATTTTCTAGGTAATTAATTGTCTTTGAATTAGGTATTATTATCAGGACCGGCCCTAACATTTAAAGGGCTCAGGGTGAAATATAAATAATACGGCCCCTAATATATTTTTGTAACATAAATAAGAAATTCATTATTTAAATAATAATTTATTGACATAGGACTCTCCAACAACTATAGTTTATCGTGAAATTCAATAATTATATAAAAATTTATTAGCATAAAATACATTCTCTCATTAAAATTCTTAAATAATGGAAATTATTATCAAAAGAAATCAACTTTATCTTTTAAAAAATTATGTTTAGACTAATAGAATTCTAATCGTTAAAAGACTCAATGAGAGGACTTCAAAATACGGAACAAATATGCTAATAATTGTATTGGTTGAGTTATTCAACCCATGCATAAAGAATGTCTTACGTTAGGATCATTTAGCACAAATCTCACAGTGAGACTGGTTCATTAAAAGGCTCATTAGTAAAAATAACATATAAAAAACAATGAATATTGAATTCTCAATTGTACAGGAAGCCATTTTTTTTAATAGTTTGAGCTTACCCAATTAAAATCGTCTCACAGTGAAACGACATCAATAGGAAATTAGAAGGTCTCCTGAGAGAGCCGTCTATGAGACCGTCTATGGCATAGACGGCTCTCTCAATAGCCCAGCCCAATGACTGACATGACCTATATTTACCCGTCTATACTATAGACGGTCTATAGTAAGAATTTGTGATAGGAAATTAGTGTAGTTTAAAATACTAAACTCTCACAAGAATTTGTGATACTAAAATGGGTGTTGATTAAATTAGTCCAATTGGTCTTGATATTTTATACAAAACAGTCCAAAGAAATTGAGCCCATAAACAAATGTATGAACACGCACTTTCATCCCCTCTTCATCCCTGTCAAATAAGAAACACCCTCGTTATTGGCGGCAGACTTTCATATTTCTATGCTAGATTTCGTGGCGCTGGGCGGTGGCACTTCTTGCCCACTTTTAGAGCCGACCCTGATTATTATTATGTAATTTTGTTGAATTGGATTTTTACAAGGTAATTATTCTTGTTAAAATGACATAAAAATAGTCATCATACTCGTACATTCAGTTACCGAGTATGTTGAGAAGTGTAGTATTGGTGCACCACACGTTGCTAAGCAATCATGTGTTTTAAGTCAAACTCAAATACTTAGATAAATGAATGACTTAAATTTACACTTTTCTATTATTGAATAAAATCTATCACTTTTGTGCATTCATAAATCATAGTATAACTAATAAAAATATTTACAAGTGCACCTTTATTTTAATGACTAATTAGATTAGGATAAATTACCGTAAATACTACTCCCTCCAAATCAATTTAATTGTCCCATTTGCTTGGGCACACTTGTCGAGGTAACATTTTGACTCTTAACATCTCTAATTATGCTTAAATAAAAATTATGAAAAGTTGATAAGAATAATCCTTGCATTGAGACGAATCACACAAGATCTCACATGACTATGTTTTAACTTATGGATTAAGAATAAAATACAAATTAAACGGGATTGATGAATAGTGTAAAAAATCAAATGGGACAACTAAATTGGTTCGGAGGGAGTACAATTTTTCGTTAACTTCCCTACAATATTATGGGAAGATGTTTCAGCTTATGAGAGGACCAATTTGAATTTCTGCCAAGAAGATACACAATGCAAGAAATTCACATTATAAGAGGAGTGATGGGGTAACATAAGGCTAGAAAAAGAGATCCGCACCTGATTTTAATGACTTGGAGATAGCATATGACAAAGTACCAAGAGAATTAATTTGATGGGCAATGAAAGAAGAGTATTTATAAGATATGCTTTAATTATAGTGCAAGAGATTTATAGAGAATCAATGTAACATATATTAAACTTAATAATGCAAATACAAATTACAAAATGAGAATTTGTATGTATCCCTTTATTGATGACAAAAATTAAACTTACAAACAAAACTAAATTAGATTTGATGATTGTTTTGTAACGACAACCGTTACCCGGAAGCTTGATACTTGTTGTAGGCGTGTGATCACTTTTCTTTTGTGATATTTTCCCCACAAAGGTACTTGGGTTGAACTTGAAAATTCACAATGAGATACAAACAACACAATGCACCCTTAGTACTAAGGGTTATAAAGACTATAAGATTTGGAAGCTCTAAACAAGAGTTAATTACTCTCTTGAAAAGAACACAAGCAAATGAGAATAAGAGAGTAAGAATTCAGAAAAAGTGTGTAACTTGCACTCATCACCAAACCCTATTTATACTACAAGAGTATAGCTTAAGGGTCATGGCATGATAATCACCATTGATGATCAAATTGATGACCACACAATCAATATCATTAATCTATGGCATTCATGAATATTCCTTTGTAACCTCTGAATTAGAGTGGAATTAGTTTTGGAATCCTATGCAATCAATTCAAGGATTAAGAAATAACCCAACGATCGTTTTAGAAGCAAACGTCGAGTCAGCAATCTGCTCCTCACCCAGGAAAGCCGACTCGGCTTTTCCTGCTGGACAAAATCATTTTTCCAGAACCTAAAGCCGAGTCGGCTTTAAGCCTAAACCAAGGAAAGCCGAGTCGGCTTTTAGTGCTGACTTGTTTTTTCCAAAATTAGTTTTTATCCTACTTTTTGAATCCATTTCAGACCTAGTATTTAATACATAATATTATCCCATTACTTTAGTAGTACTTAGTGATTATAAACTTATGATTATTAGAAACTAAATGTTCAACAACATATGTTAAGCATGCATCTTCTTTTCAAGGAAAATGCAAGAGATTTATCGAAAATCAATGTAACACATGTTAAGCGTGCATTTTCTTTTCAAGGGAATCTATTCGTTAAGATTTTCACATTTAAGTGTGCTTGGTGAGGGAGCAATCTTAAGATTGATGATCTAATGGGAAGTTTTTTCGAGCATGCATGAGTGAGGACAAAGTGCACGAAAAAGACTTGTGCTGGTTTTTTGGGCTAGTCTACAGCTTCCATGGGTAGTGGTCTGATGGGGCCGGAGTATTACAAGTAAAGACGAATGTTAGAAAATGTGGAGGCGCAGTAGAAGATTTTTCAATCAAAATTATCCTTCATCGAGGCGCAATAGATAAGATAACTCAATCGATATAAGGGAGGGTTAAATGCTAAGTTAGAATGATGGAGACAAGAGTTGAAGTCACGAGGTTTCAAATTAAGTTAGAGCAAGAAATAGTACATGAAGTGTAACTTTAGTACAAACCAGATTATGAGAGGTACTATAAAGATAAAAGAGAAAGAAATCGCTCCAAGATTTAAAAAAGGATATGTTTTACGAATCATCCATTAGATCAACACTACTGTATGGATCAAAATGTTTGACTTTAGAAAGGATTACAAAGGGGAGATGAGAGTAGCAGAAATGAGAATGCTTTAATGAATGTGAGGGGATACGTTGAGGGCTAGAATTCGAAATGAAAATATAAGAAAGGGTTAGGAGCTGCAAATATGGAGGAGAAGAAGCAAGATAATTGTTTAAGATCAATTAAGTATGCACAAAGATAGGGTATTAGCGAACCAATAAGAAAAATAAAAGTTAGAGCTCAAAAAACTTAAAATGAGGGCGAGAAAAAGCAAATATGACTTGGAGGATAGAAGTGAAAAAGGATATGAAGGATAAAGACTTACGAATTGAGATGATTAGAATGGAGAAGAAGAATCCATGTGAACGACCAATGAAATTGATATATCGGTTATGTACCCAATCCCAATCTTTTGAAATTAAGAGTCTTACATTGTTATTGTTTTTTTTTTTTTTTGAAATTGACATTGTTATTGTTGAAGTAATGGTGTGACTTGAGTGCACATTTGATGTGTGCATTCGTAAGTGACTTATGGATTGGAATCCTATGGAGTGTGTAAATGGGTGTATTAAGTTGGTGACTTAACTTGTGTGAGTAATATATGGTGGTTAAGAGTGAATTTAATTTACTTGAATTATGATGACACTTAATCATGAGATAAATGAGATGATGAATGAACATAATGAGGTGTGTTGAAGATAAAAGGTCAGATTATGTTCTATGTGCTCATTCAACGCACTTTGAAGAAAGTCCCTTGCCTTGTCCGAGCACCACAGTCAGTAGCCAACGGAAGCCTCACCTGCTGCATGCTCAAACGAGCGCTATGGAGCTCAAACGAGCAGCTCAGAAGTCAGCAACCAGTAGCTCCCTGCATCACACGCTCGAACGAGCAGATTGCTGCCTTGAACGAGCATCATGTTCAGACTTCTTTGGATTTGTTTTGTGGCTCGACAGTCTCTCAAGTTTGTTTCAAAACTCTTATTTATTCTTAGCATTAATGTATTAAATGTTGATTATGGCAATCACTACTATACATAGTGAGCTCATTAGCAAACCAAAAACACATCAAACACAACCTTAAGCCAAACACATAGCCTTAAACTCTTACGCAATTGTAATACTTCATTTGTAATAGTGTTTTACTCCATTGAAATAATACAAACACACCACGGAGGACGTAGCCATCATTGGGTGAACCTCCTTGAATCATAGTATCATTTTTGCAATTTTATTTTCCGTCAAACGTTTGTTAATTCAATGAAATCGTTATCGTTCATCAAAGTAATTCGCATCATTTCGATCCTAGCAATTATTTCAATAATTATTTTTGCTTTCGTGTTAATGTATTTAGTTTCAACTTTAGATTTAAATCGGAATACTCATTGGTCTAGTTTTCAACATAACAAAACTGCTAAAATACCCTAGCAATTATCGATTCATGGCCTCATTTAAAAATCTCTTTATAGCATTTAGATCACCTAAACCGTTGGGTTCACCTCATCGAACGAGCCGTTTTTGCTCCATTAGACCGGGTGTGAGGAGGGATTCTAGTTTTGGCTAATATCCTAACCCTTGATTGTTTTGTGGTTTGGTAACAATCTCTTTATAGCATTTACAAGATAATTTTCGACTCCGTTTCACCTCATGGAACCACGCTAGAGCGGGTTGCGTTTTGGTTTTGGCTAATATCCTAACCCTTGATTGTTTTGTGGTTTGGTAACAATCTCTTTATAGCATTTACAAGATAATTTTCGACTCCGTTTCACCTCATGGAACCACGCTAGAGCGGGTTGCGTTTTGGTTTTGGCTAATATCCTAACCCTTGATTGTTTTGTGGTTTGGTAACAATCTCTTTATAGCATTTACAAGATAATTTTCGACTCCGTTTCACCTCATCGAACTACGTTAGAGCGGGTGCGTTTTGGTTTTGGCTTTGGCTATTATCCTAACCCTTGATTGTTTTTGTGGTTTGGTAACAAGTCTCAAGTCTCAATCAAGAAAATAAACAAACCGACCATGCCTCATTTTTTAAAAAAAGAAATGTATCATCACAGCTAAAGCCTCACCTAACACAGACGTTAAACAAATGAGTTAAATAACAAGATAAGATCGCATTAGCTCACTAATTATAATTAACAAAAGTAAAAATCAAAAAATTAAAAAAGCATAAATTCCGGAAATTTCCATAGTGATTACAACTGTTACATGTACATGATCATTTTGGAACATCCAGATTCCAGATACTTCTATAAAATTTATGTAATGATATGATCATAACACCTCATTGTAGCAATGCAAGGGCATTAGGCAACCACACAAAATGAAAATTGAAAAATATACAACTAAGAAAGTTAAGGATCCACGTCACCATCATTATCTTTTTTATCATAAGCTTCTCTCGTTATCTCTTACCTACTATTTTATGTCTTGTATTTTTTTTTCATTTTTATTAATTATAGGGTAGGCAACGTTAGAGTATATAATATATTTTGGGGCCTCAACCATCAGTTTAAGCTTTTGGTTGAGTTGGTTTCTTGACATGGTATCAGAGCCAACATGATAAAACATTACAGGTTCGAATCTCAATCATCTCTAATTTAAAGTAGAATATTCAACACATGTGCGCATCCACACCTTTAGCCCAAAAGGCTCTCGTGTAAGGGGACGTCTTAGAGTATATAACATATCTTTGGGCCTAAACCATCAGCTTAAGCTTTTGGTTGAGTTGATTTTTTGATAGACAAGAGAAAATAGGAGGATATAGTGAGAATCGAATTATGGACGATATTTGCTTTAACTGAAAGTAGACAAACTAGACCCAGAGGTTATACTTTGAAGAAAAGTATGAGTGGAATTTTATAAATTTTTTGTATAGATTTGGTCAACGCTATTTTAATGCGTAGGACTCTAATAATAACAAATATATTCTAATAATTGTAATTGTCGAATAAAATACTTATAATTTTAGGAGTACGTAGGAATTAAATTCCTATGGAAAGTTGTAATTCATTGGAATTTACTTCCTTTCTCAATTTCCTAGGAATTACTTAATATTGTTTATTTGACAATAGGCATTTTCATTTCCTTGGAAGTAATTCATGGGAATTGTTAATGACCAAGGGGGGTATATGGTAATCTAATTCCTATGTCTCATAGGAATTAACTTCCCTTGGATTTTATAATTCCTAGGAATTTTAGATTTTCTGACAACCAAACAAATTAGCATAATACTATTTCCTAAAAACTTAAAATTCAAAGGGTAATAATGGATAACCAAACAAGCCCTTAATAACTTTTTAAGTTTATTTGCTGAAATAGAATAGACCATATTTATACAAACATGTCTCGTTTTGAAACTTGGGAACCACATGTTTTTTCTCAAAAATATTAAAGTTTTAGTTATAAACTAAGCAACGACTTACAAGGAATTAAGTTAACGCTTATCCATTTTCAGTTAACAATTATTAAATCAAATATATTATTATATCAATTCATTGCTTATGAGAATTAACAAAGTATAAACAATAAACATAGAGGATAGAGCTCATAATTAAATTGCACGACGTGACATGTCACATACTAAGAGTATAAGACATAAAATAGTTGGCCGAATTGATTTATCTCTCACAAATTCGGTTGACCTATAAAAAAAATGCAGAATAAAAATATGCATTAAGTTTTAATGGACTGGACCTGAGAAATATCTCTCAAAGAGACGGTTTCTCAAAAGTGGTTGTTTATCTCTAGCATCTTTTTAGGCTTTTATTTAGTTTGGAGCTAACATTTATTTATCTTGGTAAAACATTTTCCAAGAAAATTAGTTTTTCATGGAAAATATATATGTTTTAATTATTCTTCATTATTTTTGATTGAATACTCTTATAGTCAATAATATTATTTTTAAGAAATAGATTATACATGCACAAATCATCTTACACAACACCGAACTTTAGCTTATTCTCTAAAAAATATTCATATAAATGATCTAAAGAAAAAAATATAGTCTACTTATAAAGATTGCAATATTCTTATTTTACATCGTATACAATTCGTTATAAATTTTAGCTAAATATATAAATAATAGATTTTTAAATAGCTAAAAATTAAGTATACAATGAAACATAGTATTTCACATATCGTCTGTTAATTTTTTATATTTTTTTGGTTTTTATTAGTTACTAGAAATGGCGTCATTTTATGAGGGGAAATAAATATTAGAGAAACTATATTAAAATGAATGAGGAAAGTTGGACAATAAGACATGCCACCTAAATTTTGGTTGTGGTTTGGATTCATGGTTGTAAGAAAATGTTATTCACTTTTGGAGATTAAAGTAAGTGAGTCTGATTGAGCATTCGAGGCTGTCATTGTTATAACTTTGTCATCATCTGGGTTTCTCTACAATTTTGTTCTATATTGTAATTTGTTTTAAGACCAATTATCAATTATCAAATCTCAAAAAAAAAATCATGGGCATAATAAAAATTGACAAATTCTTTGATGGTCTTGTGCAATTTCATATTTTTCCAACAATTAAGTATCTTTAAACACTTAACATATACAACGTAATTTAATATTGAAACTCTCAATGTTTCGGGGCCCTGTGCGGTTGAACATGTTGAACATGCCGAGAACCTCCCTATCAAATATCAACTTGGAAACCAACTTATATGACAAAAACAGTATTCCTACTCAATTATAACTGAATTTGTTATATACAAAATAGAATACCTTTTATAGTTAGTGATCGAGGATAATCAAAGATGATATAGAGGGCAAGTCTGTAAAGATATACGAGAGATTTAGACTTACAAATTGAAATGATAGTATATGCAAATGAATGGAGAAAAATAATTGGGAAATTTCATGTGATGGTTTTACGTTTTTGGCTTCTCCACATGGTGAACAAACATAAATTTTGATTCATGTGGTGATCCTAGGCTTACGTTTTCACTTTGTAGGCAAAATATTATAATTTTTTTCTAAGTTTACGTTATTATTACCCATCATAATTGACTATTTTATAAAAGCAAACGTCGCGATCACTCCTATGGAGCACGTTTTTCGAAATTTTGTTTGAAACGAGCTAGTATTTAATTAATCAAAAAACTTAACATTTCGTTTACCACATTGAAAATTTGAAACCTTAAGTGTATAAAAAAAAGGTTTCTCTAACACGAGAAAAAGTAAAAAACGAGGAATTATTACAATTCATATAAACTATTAATTGCTAATATGGAGTATTAATTAGTTTTTATTCTCGACATGAATCTTTGTAAATTTAAAAAGATAAACTAATTACTATACTAATTAGTTGTAAACATTATAAAATTCTTTGTGAATATTTCTAGGCATATACTTAATTGTATAGTTGATATGATTTAGATTAGATGACTTTTTTCCCTTAAATTCGAATATAATAACAAGGGGTACAAATAAAACCAAAAGAAAGCCTTGCTTGGATGCCATTTTTTGCTAATTAACTTGATTATTAAAATACACATAGAATTAATTGACACAAATTCTTGTGAGAGTCGCTTTCTTTGAGAGACCATCTTTAATTAAGTCAGCCCATTAAAAAAATATAGAGTAAAAATAGACATTAAACTACAATGGACTGGGCTTGAGAGAGGTTTGAGACGGTCTTTCAAAAAGACGGTGTTTCAAGAGAATAACTCATTAATTTATAATGCCAACCATGAAAAGTGAATAATACCAAACAAAAACAAGGATAATGTAATTTAATTATGTGCAAGCATCACTTGACAACACTACACAAGCATCTTTGCAAAACTATTTAATCAAAAAACAAAAAAAAACATACACCAAACAAAATAAGTTTGAAAAAAAAAACAAATTGGGAAGTGACCAAAAACACCCTCTTAGTAATTAAGCCCATTTTTAATATCTACAGTTTAATGGTCCCTTCATTAACCCCATAAATAAAAACATAGATTTTTGGATTAAGCAGTGCTTCTGAAAGATCCCAAAGCCTTGATTGCTGCAGCCCTAAGAATGTACTGGTGGTAGAATGCTGCTATTGCTGCTCCAACAAATGGTCCCACCCAGAAAATCCACTGCCATTTTCATCATATTATCATTAATACGTTAGATAAATGTTAGAGTATATAACATATTTTAGGATCTCAACCAAAGTGACAAGAGGTCACGAGTTCGAATCTCAACAGCCCCTCATCAAAAGTGAAATGTATTCAACGTCTATGTGCATCCACACTTTTAGCCCAATTGGCTCTCATGTCAAGGGGCGTATTAGAGAATATAACATATCATAGGGCCTCAATCATCAGCTCTATGACAATAAATTTATCGATAAATTAATAAAAATCAATAAAAACACATACGTGTTCATGCCATGATTTCTCGTGGTTGTAGATCACGGCAGCACCGAAACTCCTAGCAGGGTTGATACCGGTACCAGTGATTGGGATGGTAGCAAGGTGAACCATAAATACTGCGAAACCAATGGGAAGTGGTGCCAATACCTGAACATATAAATGTTTCATATAGTATTAATATGCAAAAACGGTTTCATTAAATTATGTAAAAATAACAAATGAGTAATACATTCTAAAATTTTTGGGTTATAGCTAATTTATTATTAATATTGAAATTTAGTTTAATTATACTTGTTTGTAAGTCCTGAAATACCAACAACAAAGTCTTGTATGAGACCGTTTTATTGTGAGACGGGCCCATACAAGCAGCTCAAAGCTAAAAATTAACTTTTACAGCCCGTTTGGTTAGTAATATTAAATGGTGGTAATGAGAATGATTTATAGTGTTAAGTTCCAATAAAAGTTTCATATAATTCTCATGATAATTAATAAAACTTTGATCACAAAAATGTTTTTTTGTTCACAAATTTTCATTACCATCTAATATCACATCTTCCAATGATAATGCATTAGAATGAATTTCATAAAGAAAATGAGATGATTGAAGTCGGACAAGCATCAATATCAATGAAACAAAGAGATTTTTCAACCAAAATTAAACTAGTTTTTCATTTCCATTATCACCTACCAAGCGAGCTGTTAAGAAAATTAAAAATTAGGCCAGCTTATAGTAAGCGGTCTCACATGACATAGTCTTAATAAAAAACTTGTGATGAAATAATTATAGAAATAAATTTTGTATGCATAGTTGTAAAGTTAAAATGAAAGAATTAGATGATGACTTACAGGAACATGAGAGTCCCTAGCGCTCCTCTTAGGGTCAGTAGCAGCAAAGACAGTGTAAACAAGAACAAAAGTACCAATAATTTCAGCACCAAGACCAGTTCCCTTGTTGTAACCAGGGGACATCTGGTTAACACCTCCACCATACCTAACATAGTAAGCCTTTTGGAAGCCTTTCACTAACCCAACACCACAAATGGCACCAAGACATTGAGCTACCATGTACAAAAATGCCCTTGGTAGTGACACTTTCCTTGCCAAGAACAGTCCAAAGGTCACTGCTGGGTTTATGTGTCCTCCTGCACACACATATTATTTAATAATCGTTAAGAGTATATAACATATTCTACAGTTTCATCAACTTAGTTTAAATTTTTAGTTGTATTGGTTTCTGATTTGTTTAAATTTTTAGTTGTATTGGTTTCTAGACATAAAATCAGAAGCCAACGTGACTCGTTAAAAGCGGAATATTCAGCACTATATATGAAGAAGGTCTATGTTTTCTAGCCCAGTTAAACATAATTCGCTAGTTAGTTCACCTTTTGAATTTACGATTCGATCAAAATGGTTCAAAATAGCCTAAAACCGTCTATAATTAATTTGCTTTTTTTCGTTCGACTCGTAATTCGTAAGGCAATTAGCGAATCTAGCCCAACGTGTATTAGAATAACATATTTTGAGACGATCAGCTTAAGTTTTTGATTGAATTGGATCGTATGTCCAAAAGGCTCTTGTGCAAAAGAGGGCGATTTAAAGTATATAACAAATCAATCAACTTAAACTTTTGTTTAAATTCGAACCTGAGATTCCGGCGGTGCAGTAAACAAGGATAAAGATCATGCCACCAAAAGCCCAAGCGATACCGAGGATACCAACACCACCACAATCATCACCACCGGCAGTAGTATCAGTCTGGCTTTTATAACCAATAACAGTAAGAATAGTAATATAAAGGAAAAGGAGTGTAGCCACAAACTCAGCTATAATAGCCCTGTAAAATGACCATTTTGTAAGCTCCTCTAAGTCAATTAGAGGAGCTGGTGGTGGATCATGGTAATCTTTTGCTGAGAATTCTGGCTGTGCAGATTGCTCTGTTACTGCTTCCACATCCTTAGTCATTGTATTGTTTCTTTGTTTTAGAGAATATGGGAATGGGATGAGTAAATGAGTGATTGAAAGACCCTTTTTATGCACATACAATGATGTTATATTTTAATGATTTATTTTGATTGGATAATAATGGTGATTAATGAGTTGTAGACTAATTTTTTTTCAATTTTAGGGCTGTGCATGGTCTGTGGGCAGACTTCATTATTAGCCGTCCAAATGACATTTGGGTTTTGGTTGTCTTAGCTTGCATGGGTCCCACCCTTCTTTCATTTTTTCTAAACGCTTCCCGCTAGTGTAGATATACCACGTGTTCTTTTCATTTCGATTGCTGAATATTCTACTTT